>JADWQK010000231.1:0-185850 GCA_017933935.1 Sesamia nonagrioides | reverse complement strand
ATATTTAAATTGCCTTCCTTTAGAGTACCCTAGGTATCGGATAAACCTTTTTTGGACTCTTTCTATTCGCAGCGAGTGGGTTGCGTAGTGGGGTCTCCATATCACACTGCAATATTCCAGAATGCTTCTTACAAGGCAAGGACGTTGAAATACCTTCCATCACGAATGACAAATCCAAGCATTCGTTGGGATCGACTGATTATGTTCTCAATATGTGGTACAAATGTTAACTTAGAATCCATGATAACTCCCAGAACTCGCACTACATCCACCTCGCATAAGTTCAACCCATTTATTTGATGCATGATATGCAGATCGTTAAACATACCTACACTGTGTCATATACTTAGGAGATATTAAAACCGTGTTTTAGCCGTGGGAACTAAGTATATTTTTAGTCAGTTCATCAGCAACCTTTTATAGTCCCACTGCTGGGCACAGGTCTCCTCTCATACAGAGAAGGATTGAGCGTAATCACCACGCTTGCTCAATGCGGATTGGCGATTTCAGACTTTAAAGTCTTATCGATTATGTTTTAGTCAGTTACTCGTTACAATTTAGCCTCCGAGGCAAAGCGGTAGCGAACGCGATCGCTGCACAAGGAGGCGCGGATTCGAACACCGCGCAGTGCAAATATTTGTATACATGAAAATTCATTTTCATGTATACAAATATTTTTGCACCGGTATGGTCGTGCCTCGGAAGCCGTTGGTCCCGGTTGCCATACAAACATCTAGTGGCAGTCGTTACGGGTTGTTGAAGCCCTCAAAAGTCCAACGATTTTTCCAACTGCAATGCTTCGATATCGGCTTCGGGTTGTGGAGGTCAGACGGCAGTCGCTTCACGGTAAATATCGAAGTTTAGCCAAAATCAGCAGCTACACTGGTAAAGCGGACTCCAGACTCCAAAGCTGATAAAAAGAACTTCGGATGCGACTGGGATTAACGCTGAGATGATGATGTTGATTCATAGGATCACCTACAGATTACAACATTATTCACCATATACAGTAGGTATGTTAAATAACAGAGGGCGTTCCCTTAAACTCATTAATATATATCATTAATAGATTAAAATAAAAATATCAGCATAGAAAAATAAGCATAAAAAAAATCGAATAAAAGAAAATTCTAATTGGAAATAAATTTGAAACTTCCTGTTTTAAATCAAAATAGTAGTCGTCATGTATAAATAAATTGCGACGTTGCCGTCATTCATATTCGCATGTACAGTGTGTTTCTTTTACATGTCAATTTTTTATTGAATATTTTCTTATTGGAAAAAATTTTAAAAAATTTTGTTTTCGAATGGAAATATTTTTTTTAGCATGTATGTATGCTATACTATTTCGGGTTAACGGGAACGCCCTCTGTTAGTTAACATACTGTATATTTTTATTCTCTAGTTATAAACTAGACCTTAGACCTACACCGTTGAGTTCCAGTTGGCAAGTTACCTAGCTGCTCCTAGTAGGTGCTAACACATTATGTAGGTATGATGAGTCAGTCCGTAAACGCCCATAGAACTAACTTGTGCGCCGTCCATCTTCGACACTAATACATAATCATTAGGGTGACGATTTTAGTCATTTTATTTTTATTTATTTACTAGCTTTCCGCCCGCGGCTTCGCCCACGTGGTGTTCGGTTATATCGCGCTTTTTAGATTTCCCTCGGGAATATCAATTTTTTCCGGGATAAAAGGTAGCCTATGTTCTTTCGTAGGGTCTAAAGATTGTCTGTGCCAAATTTCATCAAAAGCGGTTGAGAGGTTTAAGCGAGAAAGCGTAACAGACAGACAGACAGAGTTACTTTCGCATTTATAATATAAGTATGGATTTAAACTTTATGCATAAACATTGCACAATGGCGGACTTAATGCTTTAGGCATTTTCTACCAGTCTACCTTAAGGTGATGCAGAGACAAAACATGGTAGGTGCAAATAAATTAAAGTTAAAAGAGAGAAAAAAAAATATAATAAATACATAAATTTACCGCGTACATCGAGGGACTGGAACAATTTTCCAGCGGCGGTGTTTCCGGCGGACTACAATTTGAGTGTCTTCAAGGCTAGAGTGAATAGGCTCTTAATAAACTAATGCGCTTTACCATCAACGATTGCGTCACTGCTTACCATCAGGCGGGATTGCAGTCAAGCACTGGTTTATAATATGTAAAAAAAAACATGCATACAAAATATGTATAAACAGTAGAGAGAGAGATAAAAAAATATGGATAGAGAAAAAAAAATTATATTATCCAGAGAGAGAGATAAAAAATTATGGATAGAGAAAAAAAAAATTATATTATCCATACTAATATCCATACTAATATTATAAATGCGAAAGTAACTCTGTCTGTCTGTCTGTCTGTCTGTTACGCTTTCCCGCTTAAACTTCTCAACCGATTTTGATGAAATTTGGCACAGACAATCTTTAGACCCCGAGAAAGAACATAGGCAACCTCCCGGAAAAATTTCATGTTCCCGAGGGAAACCTAAAAAGCGCAATATAACCGACCTCCACGCGGGCGAAGCCGCGGGCGGAAAGCTAGTGTTATATAATTTTATCGTCCCACTACTGGGCACAGGTCTGTTCTCATACAGATAAGGATTCAGCGTAAGTAATCACCACGCTTGCTCAATGCGGGTTTTCGACTTCAGGTTTCCTCAAGATGTTTTCCTTCACCTTTTAATGTCATTGGTGTCCAAGATATACTTAGAAAGTAATAGATTAACTTAGAAAAGTTACATTGGTAGGTACTTGCCTGACCTGGAATCGAACCCGCACACTCATACCTACTTGAGAGGCTGGCGTTTTAGCCACTAGGCCACCACGACTCTTTTTAGTTTAGTTTAATTCTGTCAAATTAAGATACTCCATAGACAGTTTAGACATGATTATAAAGATGGCGATTAAAAATACGCCAGTTTACGGCTGAAGCCAAAGAGATTTATTGTAAATATAATTTTAATGTCTTTGACTTCAATTTACGTCAAGCAAGAGCGGACTAATTTATACAATAACGGACACCATGAAAGCCCTCTTTCTTACCGTCAACTTTCAGGAAATATCCTCGCAATACTCCAAAGTTTAGCGACTCCACAGCCCATCGTTGCCATCGTCAACATGTCCAAATGATTGATAGCACCCCAACGTGACCGCTCCACCATTATACACACTTATCAAACAAAAGAATTGGCCCCAATGATCGGCCGTGCGAAAGGTGACGTCGTGGCCCGATGATTGCCGATCATTACCGAAGTGACGCAATCTTGATACGTGACGATTACATTAGATCGCTTTCAGCGTAGGCGGGTTTCTGATTTGATTAGTCAATGCCTCAATGATAGGTACCTTTTCACTGAAATGAATAAGGAAAACGATGACTTTTGAAGTCTCTAATTTATTACCAATTACGACGGTGGTGGGCCATAACATCGGCTGCCGGCAGAAGTTACCACCCACCAGACAAAGTCTTGCCGCTAAACGATTGGTCGTGTTCCGGCATGATGTCCGGTGAAGCCGTACGGAAGACGGGTCTGAGCAGCTGTGTTGCGATGTGTGGCGGGTATGATGCGCCAAATGTTGTTGTGTCGGGAGTTTGGTCGTGGAGAGTCTCCAGATCAACCTCCTTCTGGCGCAGCGTCGTTGGTCGTGTTGTTGGGTTTAACATTGCATCACCTCGCCTCAACTGCCGTCGAACGATGCTGCGCCAGAGGATGATCTGGAGACCCTTCACGACCAAACTCCCGACACAACAACATTAGGCACATCCTACCCGGCCCACATCGCAACACAACTGCTCAGACCCGTCCACCGTACGGCTTCACCAGACATCATGCCGGAACACGACGAATCGCTTGGCGGCAAGACTTTGTCTGGTGGGATTTACTCAGTTTCTTTGAATGTATGGGCTCTCTATAAACTAGTGCGTTTTACCATCAATTGCATCATTGCTTACCATCAGGTGGGATTGCGGTCAACCACTAGCTTATGATTTTACAAAAAAAGATTACACATAAGTACCTAATCACAAGGGCCAGTTCCACTCTTAAAAAAGAATACTTCATTTATTTAAAAAAGCAGCGATCAAAATAAGGTTATAGGTACCTATTACACGACAGTAATGCCGTTCAGGTTAACTGTGACAGTACGCATACCTAAAGTTAATTAATTATGTACCTACTTTATCAGATACGAAGCCGCAAATTGTATTTTGAGTGTGTGACATGAAATTGAAGACAAAATACACTGTCATTATGATAAATACAACTTACGTTGTACCTACTCATTTCCATTTTTAACCGACTTCAAAAAGGAGGAGGTTACTCAATTCGACCGTATATATGCTTTTTTTTATGTTTGTTCGCGCATAACTTCGTCGTTTTTGAACCGATTTTGATAATTCTTTTTCTGTTGGAAAGAAGACGTTCCCAAGGTGGCCCCATGATAAGGATATCAGGGTTTGATGGTAGAAGACCAGAGAAAACAAGGGGAACTTTCAAAAATTGCAGGGGCGACTACTGCATTTCTTAGCATTTTCATTAAGTATTATAAAGCACTACAATTTAATAAAGGTCTCTGGAAGGAGCTCTGATGATGAAGACAAAGACCAGTTCCAGGAACTCCTCAACGGTTTACAGTAGCTACTTTGTGGTTGGACTTCATTCATTTATATTGATGAGACCTTTGCACCCATTGGGTTAAAATAATGGTCTGCAGTAAATTTGATGATGAAGACCATAGGCATTTGAGGGTATACTTACGGGTAAAAATTAAAGTAAACAAAATTACGTCGTTTCCCAACTATATTTGCGTCAGTTTCCAGTCTGAACGGATGCAACTGAATACATAGTACTTTTAACAACTAAAACGGGTAAAATAAAAACTTTTTTACAAAAAAACAACCGACTTCCAAAAACCACTACTAAGTGAAAAATAACTAATTTCGGAAGTCGGTGTCAAAAAACGAATATACAAAACCAAAGACACCGACTTCCGAAATTAGTTATTTTTCACTTTGTAGTGGTTTTGAAGTCGGTTGTTTTTTGTAAAAAAGTTTTTTTATAAATTGCGTTGCACGCTTATACAACGTTATTTTTTTTATACTAAACTTGAATACGGTCAGACTAGTCCATAAGTTTAAAGTCGCTCAGCGAGCTATGGAGCGGGCTATGTTGGGCGTCTCTCTGAAGGACCGCATCAGAAATGAGGTGATCCGACAGAGGATCAGAGTCACCGACATAGCTGAGAGGTTTAGCAACCTGAAGTGGCAATGGGCTGGTCACATATGCCGCAGGACCGACAACCGATGGGGTAAACGAGTCCTCGAGTGGAGACCTCGGCAAACGTAGCGTAAGACGCCCTTGGGTGAGATGGAGCGACGACATCAGAAAGGTGGCTGGTGGAGAACTGCTCAGGATCGAGCTTGTTGGCGTGCCATGAAGGAGGCCTATGTCCAGCAGTGGACGAGTGGAGGCTGATGATGATGATGAAACCTGAATACAGTTTGTTCATTACATACACTACATCATCATCATCATCAACCTTTTATCACCCTACTGCTGGGTACAGGTCTCCTCTCATACAGAGAAGGATTGAGTGTAATCACCACGCTTGCTCAATGCGGGTTGGCGATTTCAGACTTATAAAGTCCAGGTTTCCTCAAGATGTTTTCCTTCAGCTTCAGTCACTGGTGTCCAAGATATATTTATAAAGTACAAATAACTTTAGAGAAGTTACATTGGTACTTGCCTGACCTGGAATCGAAGCCATGCACTCATACTTGAGAGGCTGGTGTTTTAACTACTAGGCCACCACGACTATACACTACATTAAACATCCCAATTATAACCACCTATAACTATTTTAGATTTATCTCTATGTCGAAAAGTTTGATAATGGTGATATAGGTACCTATGTACCTACAGGGTGTATCTGACATCGTAACGCAAACTTCGCGAAAAGGCTAGACCGCATGCCACTAATAAAATTATGATAGTCATTCATGTCGTTAATGAACGGTTACAGAATAAACAGTGTTTAAAAAAAAGTGTCGGCTCGGCCTTTGAACGTTGCAAGCGTGCCGCCGTGCGGGTTTGTAGGTATGACGTTGATACCTGGTATGAACTTTATTAAATCAGCTAATGTGACAGTTTTTGCAGTTTTATTTTCATTGCACTTTTTTGAGTAATTAGCGAATTAATTCATTTTTACTTTAAAATCTTATTGGGTTATAAAAGTATAGCAATTATGAAGGGTCGAAAGTGAAAAAGAACTACATATGTATTTTCTTAAATCATGAAAACGCCGACGAAAAATTCCACCACTGGGGGGGTTCAGAATCATGTACTGGATCCATGGTACTCGTTTGTGCGTCGATGTCAGATACACCCTTTATACAATTAATCTTGATACCGTTACAATTAATACCTACGTATTTAAAGGGATGTGAGTCTGAAGATCTAGACCTCTCAGGTTTCCAACCTAGTTCAGATAAATTCTCACAATGGGTCAAGCATAAGGTTAAATTTCGCACTACTGAACAATGTATCTTTATGAAAGAAATAAAATGTATAATTATTATTTCCTAATAAACCGAAGACGACTGACTGATGTGACTGGAGTTTGCATACTATATGTCGGCCAAATTCGATAAAGAATAGAGGTAAACAAACCGTTGCTAGGCAACGAGTAGTTTACGCCTAAAAGACAGATGCTAACAACCTTTTCTAGATAGATTATTTTCATAAAAGTAATAATTCTACTTCCTACATATGTTTAGTAAACAGTTTATTTGTTTAGATATTTATGATTTGCATAGAACACTTAACCGATTTGAATGAAATATGACATACATGTAAGCTAATTTCCTAATTGGTAAATTTTTTGATAATAATTATATTATACCTACTTAGTCCACACTTGAAAGTATTTAGTTAGTTGATTAAAAGGTAATTAAAATACGCAAAATTGTATTGACAAATGCCCCAACTTTATTCATTGGTTGAATTCCATTAAAAAAAAATTAATACCTGTATTCAACAACCTTTCTTTTTTTGTAGGGCTACTTATCACATAAAATTAATGTCGACTTTTTAATGGTTTTACGAAATACCAAGGTATTATGCATGTTATTTTAGTGATTCTAATGAAATATGCTGAAATAGAAATGGCTAATAAATAGTTAGCAAGTAAAAGTCGATAATCATGTAAATAACAGGAGATTTGTAAAACGTGAGTTATGATAACCCTAAATTGGTTTGTCTACCTCTATTCTTTATGGAGTTTGGCAAGAATATAGAATACCTCCAAACTTCACTGTATAGTAAGTAAGTTAATACTCTTTTCCATTTACCCAAAATGCACTTAGCCGTACCAAAACAATCCTGTACCACTTACAAGCTATAAAGCACACGTGCGGGATTTGCTCGCGTTGGGTGGTCATCCATAGTAATCACGCTAAACAATGATCACTGCACTGAGCAAGGGCCGACATCGAATGCTGAGATTCCCGTGTCTATATCTATTACTCTATGCAGTATGTCTTTGCTGGTTCTATAGCCTCAATGGCTAAACTCAAAAATTTTATGTTATTATTATTTTTAGTTTTGTTTCTGAGATTTTGTTTCATTTTTGTTCTAAAATTTTTATCAATTTGTAATTTTTTATTAATAGCACCTAAGTGGTTTATTTTACCTGTGCGTGTTAAATTCACGTCTAGTACTTAGGTGTCAATCAGATGTATTATGTTATGATAATTTTTTTGTCTGCATGGTTGTACACCAGTTTTGAGAATTACAATTAAAAAAAAAATAATATACCTAGGTAAAGAACAGTCTGGACGTATCGATGGGGTCTGGGAAGGTAAGCTTTATCAATTTCTTTCATAATTAATCGTTAGAAATCCTTGCCGTCTTTTTACGAAACTTAAGATGGGTAATCTAACTTTAATTCTGGCCTAAACATTTGGGTCAGTATTTTGTATTTCGAATTTTATTTAGATTAAGGCAATAAAAAAAATTATCTTTGTAATAAATTTATAACTAAATCAATGCTTATTAAGATTCTAGAATATCGACTGAAACTGAATTTGTAGAAGCTGACGGCATTGTTCTAAACAATACTTAGGCACCTTACACATTTCACCCAAAAACATGGTAATTCCGGAATGAATAGGTTCTCTTCTCTCCTCTTACATTTATTCATAAGATATCTTGATATCTTGCCTCGTAATGGTCCTTGGAAGGCTAAGTACTGGAATCATTAGCTTCATCATCATCAACCTTTTTATCGTCCCACTGCTAGTATGTCTCTCTCATACAGAGAAGGATTGAGCGTAATCACCACGCTTGCTCAATGCGGGTTGAGGATTTCAGGTTTAAAGTCTAGATTTCCTCAAGATGTTTTCCTTCGCCTTGTAATCAGTCATTGGTGTCCAAGATATACTTAGAAAGTACATATAACTTTAGAAAAGTTACATTGGTTCTTGCCCGATCTCGAACCCGCACACTAATACTTGATCATTAGCTTACAGCCGCACAAACCGCTGGTCTGGTTCTGTGTTTTATGGAAGTCAGGTTACCTCGGGTTGCCGTAATACCTATCAACATACCTTATCAACGTACCTGAACGTGAAATGTCACTGTTTGTTTTCATCTGAGAATGTTTCTAAGTAGCTCTAGTCGTGATCGACATGATGGCGGCTAGGAAAATGTCAGTAATATCATTTAAATGAATTGAGAGAAGGGAATAGTCATGGTTAAATGCACCAATTTGTACCTTTTCAGGGCAATTGGAAGAAGAAGTCATAATCATAATACACACGGACCTTTCGGTGAGAGGGAGTGGACAGGAATCCGCAACGTGGACCCAGTTCGGGTTGGTAGACGTAGATGTCACATCCATACTAATATTATAAATGCGAAAGTATCTCAGCCGGACAGACAGACGTCTGTCCGGCTTTCACGCCAAAACTATTTAACACATCGGCTTAAGGCTTAGCTTAAGGACATAGGCTATGTAACATCCCGCTACGACCAGTAGGAGCAGAGCAGTAACAAAAATATTTATTGCGAAGATGGGGGCAAACGCGGGCGTACATATTGTTCCCATTATTTTAACAGGCGCTTATTTGATATCAACACGCGGATTGAGTCGCGGGCAGCAGCTAGTAATAAGTATATATTCGAATTGTCGGTCCTAGGATATGAAGAACTTCTAGATGTTTTCCTTTACCGTGTTGAGAGCATTTGCGAATGAAATAATTTACAAAGAGTAAACTGCCTAACAGGGTTCGAACATACGATCCATAATTTTACTTGTCCAACATCGTTATCACTTCTTCTTCTTCTTCAGCCTATAGATGCTGGACAAAGGCCTCCCCAAGGCTGACCGGTCTTGTGCTGCCCGCATCCATCGGCTTTCCGCGACCTCCACCAGGTCATCGGTCCACCTTGTTGGGGGCCTCCCTCGTTATCACTGATGATAAGAAAAAAAGACAAAATGTTGTCTAGAAATATATAGTTAACACTGATCAATAAATCGTAAGAAGTTCAATCATACACCTCTGACATCACTAAGTCACTAACAGTCATCCAATCAATCTTTACAGCCTCTCAAAGACTCTCGAACAATGTAAACCAGTTAGAGAACTCAAAATAATTAGATATGTCTTTGAGCCAGACTTATGAGTTGTAATAAAGTCGACACTTTGTTGATTGAGTTGAGGAGTTATACTCAAGTAACTTGGTTTTATTTCAGTTTTCTTGAGTAGGAGGTTTGAACCTTATGTTTTGGTGCATAGCATTGGAATTCAATCAGACTTTTCGTTTCGTATCGGCATGAAATACAGTGGTGCCAGAGATATTGACGTGCAACCTGTTACCATGAATTCATTGCCTGATTTTAGATATATACCCCCTGTTTTAGTTGGGAATTCATTACATAAGTTTTCCAGCTCTGGGCGGAGAGTGTCAGACTTTTAGAGGCTAAAACCCACCCTTCATTTACCTGAACCAGGGGCCACGGTATCTATCATATCATATTTTATCATATCTTATCATATCACATCATATGACATCACATCACATCACATCACATCACATCACATCACATCACATGACATGACATGACATGACATGACATGACATGACATGACATGACATGACATGACATGACATGACATCATATAATATCATATCATATCATATCATATCATATCATATCATATCATATCATATCATATCATATCATATCATATCATATCATATCATATCATATCATATCATATCATATCATATCATATCATATCATATCACATCACATCACATCACATCACATCATATCATATCACATCACATCACATCACATCACATCACATCACATCACATCACATCACGTCACATCACTACACATCACATCACATCACATCACATCACATCACATCATATCATATCATATATCACAGCTTTCAAACTAATCCCGGTCTTGGCAGGCATGGGTCTTCGTGGACCCCGTTACGATGTGCTGACATCTCTTTCAGGCGTGCATAGAACACAGCGAGACCTCGGCTCAGGCGTCTGGCGGGCATCTGTGTTATGTAGTGGAGCTGACATCTTTTTGAGGCACGCGTGGAACATCGCGCCGTCAATCCGGGCCTGGGCCTTTTCCGTCCGCCCACAAGCCATTCTAGACCCCCTGTGTTGAAATATTTCGTTAGTTCTCTATGATTCTTTCTATCAATAGGTACTATAGTAGAAAGAGATAATAATTTGTTAGTTTGTAGGAGGTAATCTGTGTATTTACTTGACCGATTTTAGAATTATTTTAGTTGTAGAGCCACGTTATAGGTGAGTGTCATTGGCTATATCTGAAATGAAAATACTTTCGTGATAGTGGTATTTCATCTCAAGTAAAACTGTGTGAAACTGATGGATGCGGGCAGCACAAGACCGGTGATCGTGGTAAGCCTTAGGGGGGCTTTGTCCAGAAGTGGACCTCTATTGGCTGAAGAAGAAGAACCTGAAGAAGAAAACTGTTTACTATCCAATGAAATGGCTACGGGTCAGCGAGCTCTGTACAAATTTTGCTGTTCCAAATGTTGCTATTCCATAAATTTTCACAGCGTAGATATTGTACAGACATCACATTAATGTAAAGCACATCAAGTTAATGTCAAGCCAAACTATCAAGTTTCTTTAATAGATTTTCGAATTTATCAGTAAAGTGTTAAGGTTTAAGGTTGATTGGGAAGATTTTATAGTTACGTGTAGGGTATCTTCTGACGTCTGTAATTTTCTATAAACCAAAGGTAAATGTTTGTCAGTCCAAAATGTTTCCACACGACACAGGCTTCCTTTCTTCTAAGAACCATGTAGGCCCAGCGCGGGTTGGTAGTTGATACATGTCTTAGATTTTTTGGTTCTAGCAGGTTTGTTTTCTTTCACCGTTTTGAGAGTAATGGTAATGAAATTGTCTACACAAAGTAAAGCTCAAACCTATGTTCGAACCCACGACCTACAAGTCGTATGTCGCTGCCGATAGGTACCATTGAGCCACCACAGTTCTCTTTTATGAGCTGTCCTTAATAAAAGTTTTTGCCCCAAGACCTTAACAAAAACTAAAGACAAACATTTCTCTACTAACTGGCTAGTAAACAAGTCTCTATTTAGCGAAAATACTTTTAAATTATTCCTTTTACATTTTAAGATGGCCGGTGGTCCAGCCAATAATACCAATTTACATTTAAACCAATTCCAGCGTTGTAATCCTAGCCTTATTTGCATGAGAAAAGAAAAGCGGCAGACGCGAGTGCGACTCTCATACGAAGAGTTTCGTACCATAAACAATCCAATATTTAACACTAGGTACCTACTTACATTCTTTTTTTTTTGTTTTTTATAATTAAAAAGTAGTGCTAGACTGCAATTCCGCCTGATGGTAAGCAGTGATGCAATCGTTGATGGTAAAGCGCGCTAGTTTATTAAGAGCCTACTAACTAAAAAAAAAAAAACTGAGTGAATAGGAAGGAAGACGGCAGTTGAGCGAGGTGATCCAATGTTAAACCCAACAACACGACCAACGATGCTGCGCCAACAACACGACCAACGATGCTGCGCCAGAGGGAAAATGATGTGGAGACTTTCCACGGCCAAACTCCCGACACAACAACATTTGGTGCATCGTACTCGGCACACATCGCAACACAACTGCTCAGACCCGTCGGCCGTAAGGCTTCACCGGACATCATGTCGTAATACGACGAATCGCTTGGCGGCAAGACTTTGTCTGGTGGGTGGTAACTTTTGCTGGCAGCCGGTGTTATGGCCTACCACCGAGATCTTCGCAGGATGGCTGTCGGCAGCTGGATGAGTGGGTGAAAATCGAGTTGAATTGCGTGTAGAGGCCTATGTTCAGTAGTGGATTGCTATAGGATGGTGATGATGATTAACACATATACTTACAGTACCAACCAAGTACCAACTGTTGGTTAATTTGAAATAAACAATTTTGATTTGATTGATTTGATACATATTGTCAAAAACGTACTTGTGTAAAAAAAAAAATAATTAAATCAAAATCAAATCAAATTTGTTAGAGATCCAGATTAAGTATTTTACACTACTTAGTTATTGGAGCCTTCTGTCAAGCAAGTAATGCCTGTGATAGGAGACTCCGCTCTTCCACAGTGGTATACATTTTTTTTCAATACCTTACATATAACCAGCATGCTAGTGTGTTTATGTGTTAAACAAGCCAAGTACAGTCAGAATCATGCAGGAAGAGTTCCGTAAAAGTCTCTATAACTCCTGAACTAACAATGTTACAGAGCCGTTACAGTTTTCCTTAAAAGTAAGTAAGTACATGATTATTTTTTACCCGACTACGGCAAAGCAAAAGGAGGGTTATGATTTTGACAGGCTATGTATGTATGTATGTATGTATGTATGTATGTATGTATGTATGTATGTATGTATGTATGTATGTATGTATGTATGTATGTATGTATGTATGTTCATCTGTTCCCTCGTAACTTCTAAACTACTTATTCGAATTCGATAAATGACATATCATTAGAAGCGTCTTAATTGTCTGCTGGTTATAGGCTATATGGAGTTTCACAAAATCTAACGTGGCGCCCTCTAGCGGACAAAATATACAGAGTAAAAAAATAAAGTTAAGATAAATATGCCGTGTTTGGTATCATTTGAAAGGGCTTAACTTGAACATTTTGAATATATATATATTACTAGCATTTGCTTGTGACTTTACCTGTATTCATGGGCTGATTGCATATAATTCACATCTTTTCGTTCATAGATAGCTTCTTTACTACTTATCAGAATAAGACCACTGCAGAACCATTAGAAGGGCCTTGATATTCCGTTGGTTATGAGCTATAATGCTTATCACCAAATTTAGTATTACGCCCTCTAGCGGACAAAAAGTTCTATGTTAATACAAAATTAAAATAAATATACCGTAATTGGTATCATCTGAAAGAGCTTCACGAGTACTTTATGTTTGTACATAATCCCTAGTAATGCTTCGTAGAAATTTGAATGTAAACCAGGGTTTGGTAAACGGAGCGATGGGAGTGGTGAAGGCCTTCGAATGGCCTGCTCTTCGGCGCGATCAGTTGGAACAGGAGAACAGCCAAGCGCTGTTCTCATACAATTTGACGACGCATCCATAAAAGCACATACTAACGGACTTATCAAAATCGAGCCTTGCCTCACTGAATTTGACGGCTTGAGGGGTTCTGGGCAAATTCAGCGTAAAATGCTCCCGCTGATTCTTTCTTGGGGTTGTACTGTACATAAATTACAAGGTTGTACTCTAGATAAAAAAGTTACAGATCTAGGAAAGTCATTGTTTGCTAAAGGACAGACCTATGTCGCTCTCAGTAGAGTTAAAACCATAGAGGGATTATTTATAAGTGCCTTGGATCATAATAAATTACTTAAAAATCCACATGACAGTCGATCGTTAGCAGAATTAGATAGATTAAGAAATCTTCCCAGGTCCTCTTAATATAAGTTTTTTTTTTAATAATTATAAACTAGCGCTTGACTGCAATTCCGCCTGATGGTAAGCAGTGACGCAATCCTTGATGCCTGCGCACTAGTTTATTAAGCCTATTCACTTAAAAAACTTAGGAATAGCAAGGATGACGGCAGTTGAGCCAGGTGATGCAATGTAAAATCCAAGACCAATACGACCAACCATGCTGCGCCAGAGGGAGATTGATCTGGAGACTCTCCACGACCAAACTCCCGACACAACAACATTTGGCGCATCGTACTCGCCACACAACGCAACACAAAGTGCTCAGACGCGTCCTCCGTACGGCTTCACCAGACATCATGCTGGAACACGACGAATCGCTTGGCGGCAAGACTTTGTCTGGTGGGTGGTAACTTCTGCCGGCAGCCGATGTTATGGCCTACCACCGTTAGAAAAACATCCAATCTATTTATACTAACGGCCTCATCCACTAATTCATGACCCATTCGGTGCCATCGACGCAAATGTGCGTCGCTACTACGAAAAACCGGGAGCTTCATACGGGGAAACCGTTGCTATACGCGCTACGCTCCAAGCGCTACGAAATAGTAAAATAGGACATCTCTACATATTACTATACGCCGATACATAAGTCAAAAGAGATGTCGTATGTTAACTACCTAGTTTTTAGTTCGTCAATTTAACTTTTAATAATATTATGCGCCACAAATACACTTTAACACCAAAATAGTACAAATAATAAAAAGTTAAAAAAACTAAAACCCAACTACGACAAAAAACGACGCTGAAAAAGTATAAAACAAGATTTTCAGAATACTGAACTGAACAAAGTTGCTAATATAGTTGCAAGTAAATGGACACAGTACACTCTACCAAGATGCCTTCGTTGTAAATTGACAATAATGTCTTACGATACTATTCTGAAGTATGCAATATTCACTATTTAGAGATAAATTTTCATGTTTGGAAAGGCGTAGTCACACGTTACATATACCTACCGTAGCACTTTCATAACGTGTGACTGCGGTTTTCCAAACATGAAAATTTATCTCTAAATAGTGAATAATGCATACTTCAGAATAGTATCGTAGAGTCTACTGTGTCCATTTACTTGCAACTATATTAGCAACTTTGTTCAGTTCAGTATTCTGAAAATCTTGTTTTATACTTTTTCAGCGTCGTTTTTTGTCGTAGTTGGGTTTTAGTTTTTTTAACTTTTTTTTGGACATGTAGTTATTAATTTGTTCAGATTATTAGAACCGGCTGTTTAGCTTTTAGAGATGGAGGGCGATAAAAATTGTTTTTTTTTTAGCATTTCTTATTAAAAATGTTAAAACATGAAGAATTTTAGTTTCAGACTCATGCACTCTGTATATTTGTGGGGTCTGGTTAGTGCCCTTTTCGTAATGAACCCTAAAAATGGCTAATGATTGTTACTTCGAAACTGTACTAAAGATAAAAAGCACGAAGTTAAGCCGTCAAGACGTGTCGTTTCTTTAAAAAAAATCCCGTATAAGTATGTTAATAATTTCATCTTGGTAATTGAGTGGTGTGGGTCTGTCGTAGGGAGGGGAAACTGTCGTTGCGAATATCGATAAAATATCCGCAACCAATGTTGTAACCTCTTGTTATTTAGTTAAGTTTTCATTTCATTTTATTTAATAGCGAGGTTTATTTCTTCCTGAAATAATTATAGGTCCTTACCTACTTAATAAAGGCGAAACTAAGGTCCTTATTAAAGAACGTCACTCAAAACTCAAGTTCTACTTAAGTCTCATAAAAGGCTTCAAGCCTTTTGATTGGTTGAAACTAGTTTTAAGTAATGTTTAAACAGAGATCAATGCTTGAGTTTCCTTCTGGAATACGGACCTAAACCTCTAATTTAATTGTATGAACATAATTATTTATTTATGACCTAACGAAAGAAGATTAAATTATTAAGCAGATTAAAACTGTTGATTAAAAAAAAATCATTTAATTCAAGTATCACTGACTCATATAGAAGCCAAGTGGACGCGATTTAGTGCCAAGTAGGTTATAGGTATGAGATTTCAGTGTTATATTTGAAAATATTTTAGTGTTCTGTTCAGCCGGGGTCAACTTTGTATGGAAGCCCTTAGAATACCTACAAGGGCTGAATTTTGGGCGATGTTACTATATAAATTAATATCTCAATTTATTTGTATGGCAACACTCTTGAATCACGTGACCGATCATGGCGTCCGCTTAAACAATATGGCGTCACCCGATGTAAACACAATTCCATATTTCATCGATTTGCTTGTAATTAAGTGCTATATCAGTTGAGTCGAGCTCTGCTCCTCCGTTTTATGTGTTACAAAGTTCCGCAAATCGTGGTTAGTGTTAGCGCATTGTGAGATAGTGACTCTAACATTACTGTTGTTTTTCGTGAGACATTGACTCTGAACCAATGATCTTGAACCTATTTATTTTGTGGCTGTTGTGACCAGTGTTTGTGAACCTCAGTTCTGCCATGGCAGATGCGATGATGATGATACGAAATTTATAAAATTTATCATGTAATATATAAAATATTGGCTAAAGAATACTTTTATTTCCAATCTCTATTCCCAGATAAAATAAAGGGACTAGAATTGAATCTAGCACATTGATAACGTTTTACAATTTATATTATATTGTTATTTCATATGACCGGCCGCACATTGCATTCTGTATGAATGTAATTTGTATGGACGGCGCCCATTAGATTTTTTTCTATTACAAAGTTTTTTTCTCTATGCTAGATTCATTCTATTTTCCGTTTCTGATACATTCAGATCGGGAGGGTGGTCTCGAGAGGAGGAAAATATCTCGAGGCTGCACTCCTGGTCTGGATGTGTATTAAAATGTTAAAACTTAAAATACAATAGTCATCATGAAGTGGTTTAAATTTCCCGCCCTACTACGCCGACATAGTTTACTTGGGCTAAAGTAAGATGGCAGCACTTCCAAACTAAAATTCGTTCCTACTTTTTTTGTATGAAGTTGACCTTCTTCTCCGCTAGGAGTAATTGTGTTCTGTGGTTCTGTTATATTTTGTTGTGTGTGTGTGTTATTTTGTTGTTTTGTTTGTTGTTTCTGTGTGTTGTTATATTTTTTGTATGTGTGTGTTTTTGTATGTTTTTTGTGTGTTGTATTTATTTTAGTATAATATTTTTATTTATTGTAGCAGAACTATGCCACGAAAGTACAAAAGAAAGAAAGGAGTGCTAGCTCGAGTATGTTCATGGACTCCAGAACAATTGCATGCAGCTTTTAGGGAAATGGACAAAAATAAATGACATAAAGTAAATGAAAAGTAAAGGTTTTCCGGCAAAGAGCACTAAGAGAGATGGTCAGGAAAGATAACTGTCTATCCTCAACAAAGGAGTTCCATAAAAACCTAAAATCTGCAAAATCTGTAGGTAGGTACGTAGGTAATTTATATTTCCAAAAAAACAGATCATCCTTGAATACAAAGGATTAAACTAGTTAAATTCATAAACATTATTTATATAAAACTAATATTTTTTTAAATTAGGTGGAATGTTTAAAAAGTGGAACATAATAATACTAATTGGACCATGTTCCCGATACCGGTGGGCTGCTATTTTCTATATTTTTAAATGTTTTATGTGTTTATATAAATATTCAAAAACTAGCTTTCCGCCCGCGGCTTCGCCCGCGTGGAGTTCGGTTATATCGCGCTTTTTAGATTTCCCTCGGGAACATCAAACTTTTCCGGGATAAAAGGTAGCCTATGTTCTTTCTCAGGGTCTAAAGATTGTCTGTGCCAAATTTCATCAAAATCGGTTGAGAGGTTTAAGCGGGAAAGCGTAACAGACAGACAGACAGACAGAGTTACTTTCGCATTTATAATATTAGTATGGATTTCTTGCTTTAACCGAATGCATCAACGGGTGAGACCGATTTTTTAAAAGATGTACGGTGTATGGTACCAGGGTAGCACAAAAGTGTAGGAGAAGTCGAAACAATGAAGCTCATTCATCATTATTAATCTAATATTACATGGATGAAGTTTTATTTTGCCTACTTTGAGGAGGTGCAAGGTACCAGGGTAGCACAAAAATGTAGGAGAAGCCGAAACAATGAAGTTCATTCATTCACACAGGAATGACTGGAACGGGTTAAAAAGGATATCCTATGTCCTTCTCCCAGTTCTTACCTACCTCCCTACCAATTTTCAGCCAAATCGGTTCAGCCGTTCTTGAGTTATGAATAGTGTAACTAACACGACTTCTTTTATATATATAGATTATCCTAATTTAAAAAGTAGTAAATAAGATCATGTCATATTGCTTTTAAGGCGGAACAAAGTTCGCAAGGTCAGCTAGAAGACCCGCTAGCTGACCCGGCGAACTTTGTTCCGCCTTAAAGGCAATAAATATCACATGATCTTATTTTTTAGTTTTTAAATTAGGATAATTAGGGCAGCACAAAAGTGTAGGAGAAATCGAAACAATGAAGCTCATCATCATCATCATCAGCTTTTTTTTATTGTCCCCCTGCTGGGGATAGCTAGAGAGGAGAACGACTGAGCGTAATCACCACGCTTGCTCAATGCGGGTTGGCGATTTCAGACTTAAAAAAAGCCAGGTTTCCTTAAAATGTTTTCCTTCACTTTGTAATCGGCTTTGCATTCATCATTAAATCACTAATACATAGAAGAAATTTGATTTTCTCTACTTTGTGGAGGTGTAAGGTACCAGGGCAGCACAAAAGTGTAGGAGAAGCCGAAACAGTGAAGCTCATTCATCATTAAACCATAATAATTACCTCAAAGAACTTTTATTGTGCCTAGTTTGTAGAGGTGCTATGTACCAGGGTAGCACAAAAGTGTCCCGGCGAACTTTGTTCCGCCCTAAAGGCATATGACATGATCTTATTTACTACTACTACTATTTTAAATTAGGATAATCTGTATATATAAAGAAGAAAGTCGTGTTAGTTACACTATTTATAACTTAAGAACGGCTGAACCGATTTGGCTGAAAATTGGTAGGGAGGTAGCTAAGAACTGAGAGAAGGATATAGGATATCCTTTTTTATCCCGTTCCCGTTGTTCCTGTGTGAATGAATGAACTTCATTGTTTCGACTTCTCCTACACTTTTTTGCGATCCTGGTACCTTGCAACTTCTCAAAGTAGGCAAAATAACTTCATCGATGTAATATTAGATTAATAATGATGAATGAGCTTTATTGTTTCGACTCTACACTTTTGTGCTACCCTGGTACCATACTCCGTACATAAAAAAAAGTCTCAGCCGTTGATGCATTCGTTTAAAGCAAGAAATACTCTCTGCCGGTTTAAAGTTTCTAAAAAAAAGCCACAAAGCCAACTTCAACTTCAAACTAATATTGTATTGTTGTGACATTTATCATTGCCATTCTCCCATTGCTCTTGTAAGTGAGTTTTATTTTGTCTCCTTTTTGGAGGTGCAGGGTACCAGGGTAGCACTAAAGTGTAGAGAAGAAGTAAAAACTATGAAGCTCATACATCATTATTATTAAATAATTTTTTCCTTACTTTATCACCGTTTAGACCTACCCTGGACTACGACAAACATTTTAAAACCAAAATCAGCTCAATCGGCCCAACCGTTCTCGAGTTTTAGCGAGACTAACGAACAGCAATTCATTTTTATATATATATGTAAATATGTAAATGTAAATTATATGTAGGTATGTTAAATAAATAAACGAAATAATGATAATAATAATTAGCCGGTAGCTTGGACCCTGTTCCCGATACCGGTGGGCTACTATTTTTTATATTTTAAATTTTTTTTTATATATTTTTTATGTAGAAATATTTAAAAATGTAATTTATATGTATATACAATAAAATAAAGGATAATAATAATTACTTTATTTAGCAAAAACATACATAGACAAAGTGTGCAGGTACAGCCAGGTACAGCCTTAAAAAAACTAACAATACTTACATAGATACAAGAAGAGACAATAGAATAAAGGTAATTTTCTATGTAACAAAACATTTTTTTTTTTTTTTTACGTATTATAAACCAGCGCTTGACCGCAATCCTGCCTGATGGTAATCCTGCCTCATAAACTAGGGAATACCTGTATCTTAAGAGACATCTATGATGCCTTTACCCTATGTGTAGGTATGCGATTCAACGTCCTGCCCCCTAATCGGCGAACACATTTTTGTCAAATGATTGCGACTAGTTGGGATAGTTTGGACCGAACGGACCAATGGGCGGCCCGAACGATACCAACTGATACCAACTAGTCGCAATCATTTGACTAAAATGTGTTCGCCGATTAGGGGGCAGTATTTATACGCCACTCAGCGTCACCGACCCGAGCGTGACGGTTCAGTTTCCTGCAGTTGATCACAAACAGCGAGAAAAGATCACATCATCATCATCAACCTTTTTATCATGGGCTGGGCACAGGTCTCCTCTCATATAGAGAACGATTGAGCGTAATCACCACGCTTGCTCAATGTGGGTTGGCGATTTCAGACTTAAAGTCCAGGTTTCCTCAAGATGTTTTCCTTCACCTTGCAGTCAGTCATTGGTGTCCAAGATATTTAACCACTAGGCTTAATAAATAAGCTTAATAAACTAATTACGGATCAAGCCTAATAAGCAATTATGCCTATATAGATTGCCTAATTGCTTACCATCAGGCGGGATGGCGATTGACAGCCTCCGTCCACTATTTATAATCATTAAAAAAAACCGGCATATTTATATTTATTTTAAAACTAGCTTTCCGCCCGCGGCTTCGCCCGCGTGGAATTCGGTTATATCGCGCTTTTTAGATTTTCCTCGGGAATATGAATTTTTTCAATAAATAGGTAGCCTATCTCCTTTCTCAGGGTCTAAAGATTGTCTGTGGCAAATTTCATCAAAATCGGTTGAGAGGTTTAAGCGGGAAAGCGTTACAGACAGACAGACAGAGAGACGGACAGAGTTACTTTCGCATTTATAATATTGGTATGGATAACAGCTTCGCTCAATAATATCTATCTACTTATTTGTTTTGCCAACATTACATTATTCAGCACCTAAGTACAAATACATACATATATTAGCTGTCATAAATGTGCACTCCCGCATCCGTGACAGTCTCCGTGTCCGTGACATAGCAGACAAACTGCAAGAGAGTCGCCTGCGCTGGCACGGTCACGTCTTATGTAAACCGGCAGGTTACGTGGGTAAAAAATTTCTTGCCATGGCGCCTCCGCCGGGCCGGAACAAGCGAGGTAGACCAAAGAAGTGCTGGCTTGACGTTGTAAGAGATGACATATGCGTGCCAACAAGCTCTTACCACAGGATGCTAAAGATCGTGCGAAATGGGATGGAGGAGAATGTGCAGGAAAGCGGACCCCGGGCTCCAACGCGAAAGCCGCGGATGCAACCGGGATGATCACTGAGAAGATGATGATGATGATGATTAGTCATATGTCACCTAGCAAATTAAAAATGACAGATAACTTTATTTCGAACAGCAGGAACAGTGTTACGTAGCCATATCTCTTTCTATTTAAGTTTGTGTGTGTGTGTGTTCGACACATTAATTACAAAGCGACTAATTCGCCCGTTACTCGACTGTATTGTTGTATCGCTGCGCGGGCGCATCTCTATAGTTAATGAGCGTCGTGTGAGGCGCGCAGTGGTGGCGCGATCGATGCTCGGACTTGTACCTACTCGTAGCGTGCGATATTACTGTAATATTGTTATAAAAACAATCCTTACTTGGAGTTTTATGAAGGGGCTAGTGGTAGGGGCATAAAAATATTGACTGCCAATAAAGAAACTGTACCTACCTATAGGTAGGTACTTTCGTTATAAAGAGTCGGTTACAAAGATTGATATATGTAGGTATCTATCTATTTATTAATTAAAATTAGGAACTGGTATTGTAGGTAGGTACCTACAGTCAATCGTCAGTAGGTAAATCGAAGAATATGAATGTCGTGATTCAAATAAATATTAATAAATTGTATTACTAAGGTCCGTATTACAGAACGTCACTTTTGAGTGACGTTCTGTAATACGGACCTAAGTAATACAATTTATTTAACGAGACTTAAGTAGAGCTTGAGTTTTGACTCAAGCTCTACTTAAGTCTCGTGTCAAGCCATTTGATTGGTTGAAACTAGTTTTCAGTAGAGATCAATGCTTGAGTTTCCTTCTGGAAGACACACCTTGGTTTGCTGTTTTTCAATAACAATCCAGCAAAGGCTGCAAAAGCTATGATTATCAAAAGCTCACAGTTTCAGTCTGCCTAGCCTTTTCCCAACGATTTTGAGGAAAGCTTCATTATAACCGGAATCCGGATACAGCGTAATACTTACCAGTAATTTAGCTGGTCTCTTCAACCCAGTTAAGCACTTGCTGGATAACACGATAGGTACGCCTTCTCCACATTACATAATACAATACCTTAATCTCCCTTTTTTAAAGCTTTAAATCAAAATATTTAACAAGAACTTACCTACACCAAAATTAATTCCCTTCTTATCAAAAGCTAATCACTCGTTAAGATTTCCGACATCAATCAGCCAATCAGAGGAGATTAACTGCGAGCTAACACGTTACCAACATTACGAATGACCTAATTCGTTTCCACCCGTGCGGTCTCCATTTACCCTGGCTATAAAATCTCTTTTTGACATATCCGTGGCAAAACCCCTAACTGATATGACCCTTTATAACATTAAGGTGTTAAGAAAACTTCCCAACTACAACCCAAAAACCAACCTTGTTGAGCAGAAAGTAAAGTTTGATCTCGCTTGTGTGGTGTATCCCGTTTATCAGACTACAAAGACGCCGCCCGGGCCGGCGGTGCCTTTGATGCGGCGGCGTAATTACGTAAGAGCGGACACGATGAATGCCTCTGTATGAATGTGCTTCAGTCAGGACACCTAGGATTTACATTCACAATGGACTGGAATTGAATTTTTTTTATCGCTTATAGGACTTTTGTGCTTTAAAAGGTGTTTTAAACATTTAAGGCTAGTAAGTATTTTTGTCTATGTTGGTGATGCAGGAGACATTTTGGAGGCTTTGGGACTTGCGTTTCTTGGTGAGTTGGATATTGGCTGTAATATTAAACTTCACAGTTAAAAGTCAAGCGAGACGTCGACTCGGCAGCGAGGTGAGTTCGTTTTAAAAAATACTAGAAAAAACATTTAAATCAAATAAGAACAAAATATGCAAAAGCAGTCTCTTGATATTATAAATGATAAAAGTTACAAAAAAACATAGATAAATATTATTCAAATCACTATTTGAACCCCGTCTAAAATTCAAATTTAAACTTTTTATTTCAGTCCAGTAGATCCATACCTATAGTACCTACCTATGGACTTATCCTTTATTATTAGACTAGCTGTTGCCCGCGACTCCGTCCGCGTGAACTTCAGTTTATGAGCGCCTGTTAAAATAATGGGAGCAATATGTACGTCCGCGTTCGCACCCATTTCCGCAACACTTTTTGTGACTGCTCTGCTCCTATTAGTCATAGCGGGATGATATATAGCCTATGCCTTTTCTCAGGCTCTAGACTATCTGTGTATCAAATTTCATTACAATCGGTTCAGTAGTTTTGGCGTGAAAGCCGGACAGATAGACAGAGAGACAGAGATACTTTCGCATTTATAATATTGGTACGGATAACTAATAAGAATAAATTAAAAACTATTCTAATTAGCAAAATGAACATGAACACGCACATGTCTGCGAGTCCAGAGCCTAATAAATCCTCCGTCAACCTTATCCACCAGTGTAGCTAAAAGTAAACAAAAACGATACAAAGTCAACAAACAAAGTGGTCCCTTAATCCTTTACAAATTTAAACCAGAAACTGCAACATTTCGCTGTATTTAGTTTCCGCTCGTAATTAAAACCATTGTGATTAAACTGTGACGAATTAACTACAGTCAACCGGCGGGGAGACGGGGGGCGGGTCGGGAGGGCGTGGCCTCGCAACATCAAAGGAGCCGCCGCTGCGCCGCAAAAGGGAATGCTTATTGATGTGCGAGAGAGAGAGGACGTGAAACCCCATAGGTTAGCGAGAGAAGGGTGATGAGTGTGTTTGTAGTAGTAATCCTTATGAACGGGTTGATTCAAGATTGTGAGAATGGCGGATAGTGCTGTACTGCTATTGGTATCGATGAAATATAGTAGTACATCCAAATTGTTAGACTGCCAATAAAACCTTTGCTTCGCTGTGACCCGTAAAATAAACTGGTATCTAGATGTCAATTATATTGTTGTTGTCAGCTTCTCAAACTCGTTGGCACATGTGATTTTAACTAAAAACTGAAGGTATCCCACTTCACTGTACCGTATAAATGACATCATCACAAGTTTTATGATTTTAATTTTTGCCTTGGAAATGAAGAAATTAAAAATATAAAAATAAATATATTTGAATTCAGGTTACGAAAATAAAGAAACGGTATTTTTGTTTTAAGGTCATGTCAGTTTTGAAATCTTTTCAATTCTGTCATCGTAATTTTATTGTGTGTATGTGTGTGAAAATTTGATTTGACGTTTTTATAAAACGCCATCTATTATCAAACAGTCATACTAAACTAATGATGGATTTTAAGTTTGTACATATTTATTACAAATTAAATTTTAAACAGATCTGGGGGGTAATCGCGCTAAATGAAACAGTAGAAGTTCAAGTCTTGTTCGTATCTAATCCAGTTAAAGTTATGGTTTAGTTTCGATCACATTTCGTATCGCTCTAAAGTTTTAATTTCGGTTGAAGTAAAATTAATGTTCCTTCAAACACCTTCAAACCTTAACCTTACCTTAACCTTAGTAACCTTCTTAATATACAATACCTATGTAAAGAAAACCCTGCCCGACCCATAAGGATAATAAAGGTTAGGTAAACATATGACCAAACTAATATAATATAAATTTTACATAACCATCATAGTACCAATACTAATGAATTTTGAAATAATCTTTTTTTCCCGCGAATTAATTCTGACTTCCCCGAAATTTGGTACTTTAAAAAAAAGTGACAATACCGTTTTGTTAGTATTATTATAAGCGATGCGACCACGTGCCCCGTGCCCTGACCTCCGTCGCCCGCGCATGGATTGCCTACCGCACATGTAATAAGTTAGCTATTTTTGCGAAATAATATTTATTTTCTTAGCGGATTTTTTTTGAAGTTTAGCCTGGCTTTGTGAGCATTATTAGAATCAGTAATCGATACCTAACAATACTTCTTTCGCATTTATAATATTAGTATGGATGTTGTTTTCTGTCGTTGCCGAAAAACAGAACACTAAGCAATCAAATATATAGATTATATACCTACACTCATATCATGAATACACCAAATAATTATTAGGAAGTAAACTTTTGTAAGTAGGTACCTGTAATTTAAGATTTTGAAATCTGAAACTTTATAATAAAGTAAACTTAGATTTAATTTTCAAATCGTATAAGTAATTTCATGTAAATGAATCAAACTCATTTTCCACACCACTATCGAACTTATCGATCTATCGATATCCGCAGCATCCGCCGTGTCCCAACCCTAGCGATAAATCTGTGCCGCTAAAGAAGCTTACGTCATTGACGTATTGTTTATAAATCAAACGCCGCCTCGGAAGAGGTCTCCGACAGTATTACCCGACTAGATTGTGTTGGACAGTACTTTACACACGGTTGCTGAGTAAGATTTCGTACAACCAGAAATCAGCCGGTTGTCGGTTCGACGGTTGTCGGTCCTGCGGCATATGTGACCAGCTCATACTGCAGGGTAATTGCGTAACATACTATCAGTACCAATGGATTTCATTTTGACAGTTCAATAATATTTATTGCGTTATTGTTGTAGAGAAGATACCTTTTTCTAACATATAGAATAGAGCAATGGTAATCCGTATGGGCCACGGCTTCTTTTTTAACCAACCCGCAACCCTGACTCAGGAGGCATCAGTCTTCGAGGACCCCGTCACGATGTGCTGACATCTCATTGAGGCGCGCGTGAAACACAACGCGCTGTTGACTAGGGCCTGGTCCTTACCGGGCGACGAACTGCCCACTGCTCACCACCCGCAGGCCCGGCCTACGGTGGCCGGGAGTTCAATGTTGTCTCCCAACCAGGGCGTCTCCTACGGCGGCCAGAGGCTTGAGGGCGCTGGGATTAGCGCTCCCTTACACGCTCCGCCTCATTGTTTGTCAGCATCACTGCTTCTCATAGGGAGGTGACGGCCTGTCATACACGCTCGCTCCGGACCATGGCCTGGACCAGGGTCGGACGCGAGAGATCACCGCCATGAGGACACGGCGATGCTCTACCCAAGCTGGGTAGACCTCCACCGTGTCCTCAGGGCGATCCACACTGTGAGCAATATAGTTCAAAATGATTCAAACTGACAGTAATGGTGTTACACAATTAGGGTGCTTGTTATGTCGAGCTTAATGTGTACAACAATTTCTTAGAGGGGCTCATGGCTCGTGGCACGATGCGGCGATTGGTTCGTGGATCATCATCATCATCATTTCAAACGAAAGACAACAACATACACACATACATCTCATACATAGGCCATAGAACTTAAGCCTCCCCCAAGGATCTTAACGAAGACCGGTCCTGCGCCTCTCGCATGCAGCGGTTCCCTGCGACCTTCACAAGGCCCTCGATCCACGCTGCGTCTTCCGATGCATAAAAAATGAGTAACATTAGGTACCTATTTTTTTTACTTTTTGGACTTCCAACTCACGGTAATGACTGTCATAGATGTATAAAGGCGAGGCACGAGGGGTCTCGATATTTTATGGATGGTCATCCATCCGCGAACCGACCGTGGCAAGCGAAACTTATCCTTTAATCGACGGTTATAATTTAGTCACGAGAAACTTTACAAAAACCTTATGCAGCTAGATAGGTATAATTAATTGGCTAACATTGGCTAGCTGGAATTCCAAACGTATGTTGGGATGATTTTAACTTAAATGATGAAGGATGCCTAAGATTTGACTGGGCAAGGTATATCGAGGGTTAATAAGTTGAAGAGTAATTTGGCCGTTTTTGGATTACCTACATCCAAAAAACGGCCAAATTACTCTTCAACTTATTAATCCTCGAAAGGGAATTTCCAAGAAAAGGTCCAAGGTTGCGTAACTGTAAGGACTGCCTTCTGCTAGGCAGCTTCAAGTTTCAAAGACAGTAGGACATGTGTAGCCCGGCGAAGCAGTAATGCAAGCAAAGGGGACGGCCGAGAGGGAGTGAGAGGCACGGAGAAGGCGCGGGGTCCGGGAAGTCTCTCTCTTACCGTAGAAGGCGCGGGTGTCGCCGTCGCAGGCCCGAGGCTTACCTACTGCCTCCATGATAATGGCCGACGGGCGAAGGACCCATGGAGTCCAACGTCCGTCCCATGACCGAGTTTACGTTATAGCCCCTGAGGGCTGCTCCCACGAGAAGAGACCCGTCTAGTTCCTGACGACGGGTCAAGGCCTGCCGGGGGTACCCTAGAATTGGGAGGATAGAGGTAACCCCGGAAAGGCAGATGACGAACGCTTAGGTGGTTTCTAAAAAAATAAAATGCCATGTGTAGCCAAAAGTCTAAAGTAAACAGTATCTCTTTGAATAACAGTCTGGCCGTAGAGAGAACCGTTCCTGACACCTGTCAATTCCTCTTCTTCTTCAGCCTATAGAGGTCCACCGCTGGACAGGCCTCCCCAAGGCTTTCCACGATACCCGGTATTGTGTTGCCCGCATCCATCGGCTTCCCGCGACCTGTCAATTCAAATAAAAAGAATAAAGATCAAATTCGCAAATCACGTACTTATTGATTTGTGTAAAATTGGACAGGTGTCAAGAATGCATTCTCTCCTCGACCGTACTATGAATTGCTGGTTTACAGAGTAGTCACAGACATTTTTATATTAATTGAATAACTTGAGTACCTAGTTGGTAGATACTTCTTCTTCTTCTTCAGCCTATAGATGTCCACTACTGGACAAAGGCCTCCCCCAAGGCTTTCCACGATGACTGGTCTTGTGCTGCCCGCATCCATCGGCTTCCCGCGACCTTCACCAGGTCATCGGTCCACCTTGTTGGGGGCCTCCCTGCGCTGCGTCTTCCCGTACGCGGCCGCCACTCCAGAACCTCACTGCCCTATATCTAGTCTGTCTATTAGGTTAATCGTTTTTTAACAGCTGTCTTCGAACATAAGTACAGACGACAGCACATCAAGCTACTACATACAATCTCTCAGATTTCCTTATTAGATTTTCAACTTTGTCTCTAAAGCATTAAGGCTCACGTTTGATTGGGAATATCTGACAGTTTGAAGTAGCGTAGCTTGACCTGTTGTCGTCCATACATACCAACATATTCCAGACACATAAAAGCCTAATTGAAAATTCGTAATAAAATCCATATAAATAAACTGTCGAATGGTTTCTTGCAGATATTATAACACCTACCGTTGAATGCATTATGTGTTTCTATAGTCGCATTCCATCTGTCAAAAACCAGTTTACCTAATGTACAGGGTGTAGAAAGTATGTAAGTATATTACGATTCTGAAAAAACTCCTCAGCTTATTGGAGCATGTCATTGGGTATCAAAGGCGATGTGAGAAGTGACGAGATATGATGAGAAAGACGTAAAGGATATTACTTAGTATGAACGTGATTGATTGGCATTTGTAGATATTAGAATTGATAGTAGCATCGATATCAGAATTGATCTGGGATAGGACTTATTTGAGGATTCCAATGAAGTTGTGGGTTAGTTGAAAGAGGAACCGTGGCCCTGGCGCACAGGCAAGTGAAGGAACACTGGTGGGTTTCCGTCAGTAAAAGTCTGACAACTCCTTCCGTTCCGCCCAGAGCATGAGAGGTCATTTGATGATTTCCCATCCACACCAAAAAAAATATATCAATGGAAAGTCGTTACTAGATACCTGTTATCGATTGTTAGCTTAATTTATTTAGGGTCATATAGACAATATAACAGAATAGAAAACTCTTTATTATGTACAATGTACCTAGGTACGTAATAAAGAGCAAAACAAGAGTAACTCAAATATGTATCTTATAAACATACAACAATTTCTTCAGAACAAGAATTTAAGTATAATTGCCAAGTTTTAAGTCAAAATAAATTAAACAGAAAAAAAAGATAAAGATATTAAACAGAAAATAAGACATGCCATTCCCATACAACTTGCACCATTTCATCAATATCATAATCAGTAACCAGTAATCACTTAAAAATAAGACAAAACAAAAAAAAAATGGCAGCCAAATCACAAAGCAAGAGTGTTCCCTAATTCGATAATTACAAGTTCCGAGCTATTAAATCGAATTATCTATGACATGTTCACATCACGGGAGAAAAGCTAACTACTCATTACGTCTAATATGACCAGGGTAGCAAGACCTTCGAACATGTACCATTCAGGTGTAAGAAATTGTTGAGTAGCAGATAAGTAGGGGGTCATCGTAAATGGTGCCGCGGTAATGGAAAGAATGCTGACTCATGAGCCGTCGACTCGATGTTCTAAAGTGGTGATGCTCCTAATAGATTCCCACGATCGCGAATTCGATAAAGATGGTATTTTTTGTTTGTAATGTACCGATGATGTCTGGTGAAGCCGTACGGAGGATGGGTCTGAGCAGTTTTGTTGCGATGTGTGCCGGGTATGAAGCGCCAAATGTCGTTGTGTCAGGAGTTTGGTCATAGAGGGTCTCCAGATCAATTTCCCTCTCGCGTAGCATCGTGGGTCGTGTTGTTGGGTTTAACATTGCAACCTCGCTCAACTGCCATCTTCCTTCCTATTCACTCAGTTTTTTTTGAGTTGAATAGGCTCTTAATAAACTAGCGCGCTTTACCATCAGCAATTGCATTACTGTTTACCATCAGGCGGGATTGCGGTCAAGCATTAGTTTATAATTATAAAAGAAAAGTGTTGGTGAAGACGAGCTTTTGTGACCATGGGTGTGATGGACGAAATTTTGCAGGGATGGATAGATGTTAAGGAAAAGTAGGACAGCGGTAAAGGATCATTATGAGTATGAAATACGATGGCTACCCCCCCTAGGCCGGATTTGCCCACACCTAGGCTTGACTTGCCCCCCCTTCCTCAGGAATGCCCATGGAAAAGACTAAATATACAAAGGATAGAATGTGTGAATGGTGATATGGTTTGAAAAGAGAGACTATTAAAGGAGTCTATCCGGAGAATAATGATGATGGTGAGATGTAGGAAGAACCAGGCGTTGATGAAGAACACAATGTAGTGGTTGGGTTCAGTAATAAGCATCATAGTTCCTTGATAGGACGTAAACTACTATTAATCAAGGAAGACTTAGGTACAGTCAGTTACAGGCAGTTAAAAAAAAATAGACCATTTTTTTTAAGATGGTTTAATAAATTTCCTCGACTATATCAATTAATTACCTTGGTTAATACAGCAGGAGAGTTTGACAAGGTTTCAACTTTAATTCAGGAACTTTGTGTAGATAAGTCCAAAGCATGATCAAGATGATCTATCTTAGATTATGAAAAAGCGTCATCGCCATTCAACGAAATTGATGATAGATAAGACATTATTAAAAGAAGTAACGTCTTAGTTAAAAACTATTAAATCGATTGGTGTAAAAACAGCTGGATCATTGCGTAACACTCTAACAGTAGGTTAGCTTTAATTTTGACAGTTCAATAAGACTCATTGCGTTATTTACGCTGCTTAGCGGATTCTTTTTCGTACATATGGCGCAATGGATTAGCAACACCTTTCAAAATGATTCAGATTGTGATTATGGTATATTACGCAATTAGGGTGCTGACATAATTTAAATAGTAATAAGTACGGAAACTGTATGGATGCCAAACTTGGGCACGAAGGCAAAAACAACTTCTAAGACTAAGAAGGCGTTACAAAAAGAGATCGCATCAGATCAGAAGATATACGATCCATAACCAAGGTGGAAGACAAAGTAAAGTATGTAAGACAGTTGAAATGGAGATGGGCAGGACATATGACAAGAGGCAGCAGAATAAAATGGACAAAATTATAATGGAGTGGTAACCACGCGATGGTAAAAGAAAACGAGGCAGGCAGACAAAAAGATGAATGGACGATATAAAAAAAGTCGAAGAAGCTATCTAGTCAAGAAAAGCCAAAGACAGAGAGGAGTGGAAAAAGCTGGAAGAGGGCTATGTATCACAGGATACGCTGATCACTAATGAGGATAACCGATGAGTCTGTTATATGTTTTGTTCAGCAATAGAAGCTTAGCTTAGCTTTTAGTACGTAAACTAGCAGCGCTTTCAAGCAATTTTACATTTGTGGAGCGTCTCAAGTAAACTGTAGCGGTATCTTCAAACGCCACATACGAACAACGCGTCATACTGACGTCACACAGATACTGCATCTCGCAAATAGAGTTGACCGTGTAACTAGCATTATAGGTATTCAAATTCCCAGCATCAACCGTTGGGTAAGTAAGTGCCCGCCAGACACAACACCCGTCTGGTAGGTTCGTGTTGTTTCATCTGTTTGTCCATATATTTTATTGAGTAAAATATATTTTTAGGTACAGGTTTGGATTAGTTACTGAGTAATTTGATTGTTTGTAGTGATTGGGCAATTTTTCGAAATTCATCCCTAAAATGAATTCACACATAAAATGCTAGATTATTTAGGAATATTTTACCTTTCAATTATACTATTAGGTACGGACGACAGCAGGTCAAGCTACCCGAAACTCAAATATTTCCAATCAATCTTAAGCGTTAATGCTTTAGAGATAAAGTTGAAAGTCTAATAAAGAAATCTGGCAGATTGTAGTAGCTTGATGGGCTGTCGTCTGTACACTTTGCAAACACGCCCAGTTCAAATATAAATATTCAAATATTGGTAAAGTACAGGTGCGTCGAGGACACACGGCTTCCTATGGAATGTCACGCCTTCAAACGAGCACATTTAATTACATAATTGCTTTAAATAATTAATCATTGTGTACATTTAGTAATCTTTATTAAAATTATGTGAGAACTTTTGCATTTTTTGTACAGGGTTGGATAGTGGGGCCAATATGGTTGATAAGTATATTAAGTATATGGTTTTGGCTTTTCGCCAAGGCTTTTAAGAATATTGCGATGTATTATTAGGGTTAGGTAGGCAGCTGCTAAATTTAAGATAGATTTGAAGAGGCCGTCCCCGTTTTTCTTCATAAAGTAAGTTTATGTCGTCTTGTGTTTTTAATTGGCAGATTCATCAAACATGTAACTTATTCTTTTTCTCTATCTATATTTTTTTATCTCTCTCTACTGTTTATATTTTGTGTACCTATGTATTATATTTTTTTTGTTTCTCTTTTAACTTTAATATCTTTGCACCTGTCATGTTTTGTCTCCGCATCACCATAAGGTAGACTGGTAGAAAATACCTATGACCGCTGCCTCGAATCTTGCGGGCAGCGGGGCGGCGGCGGCGGCGGCGGCGAGTGAGCGGCAGGATCTTATGCGTAAAATCAAACGGACCGGTTCTCGAAAACAGCGGCGCGCCAAGGGGCGGTGGCGGGCAGCGAGCGGTGTACTTCTCGCGCTCGAATCTTGCGGGCAGCGAGCGGGCAGTGAGCGATGATTGAGCGTTAGGAATAAATTTGAATCAAATGTTGCCGCCATTATTCAGACATTTCTTTCGCGAATAAAAACACTCACAACATATCTCGTCGACACAATCGTGAACACAACACTACGCGGCTATAGTGACGCGCGATCTGCCCGCTAGTTTCGAGAACGGGTCTTCGATGCCCGCCCGGCTACCGCGCCGCTGCCGCGCCGCTGCCGCGCCGCTGCCGCCGCCGGGCCGCCCCGCTGCCCGCAATATTCGAGGCAGCGGCCTTAGGCAATGTTTTGCAATGTTTTTCTTTGTGCATGAAGTTTTAATAAATAAATAAATGCTTTGACTTTCAGGTTGAAAAGCAGTTAAAGCTGACGTCATCATCTGGCTAGGAGAAGATAATGAAATTCTTAGAGTGCAGCGCAGATTTTTGGTAACTTTAGTGAGGAGGTTAGAGTAGTATCAAGGCTTACATTTAGGTAATTATAAGAAGAGGGGTTGAGTGGAGATAGGGTGGTGTAGAAATACAAAACGTTTTCAAAGCATTTCTTCTTTCTACTATGACTTTCAATAGTATTGATATTAAGTTTTTGGTAGCTTTGCTTGTTTCAATATAATACACTAGCGGCCGCCAGCGACTTCGTTCACGTGGAGTTGGTTTTGCTCCGCTCATATTAGTCGCAGCGTGGTGTTATATAGCTTTAAGCCTTCTTGGATTAACGGGCTATCCAACGCAAATAGAATTTTTCAAGTCGGTCCAGCAGTTCCTGAGCTTAGCGCGTTCAAACAAACAAACTCTTCAGCTTTATATATTAGTACTAGCTGACCCGGCGAACTTCGTTCCGCCTTGAAGGCACATATCACATGAGTACTTTTTAAATCAGGATAATTTTAAATAAATAACTATTATTATTCAATGATTCTTTATTTGGGAGCAAAAAAATCTTTAATGTGCTACAATACTCGCAAACAACATCCATTGGCCCAATGCGATCGTCATTGCGCTATATTATATGCGTATTGAAACGCTGCCCGATTCAAATCAGTCTTCTCTTCTTGTGCTTCGTAATGCTCTGGTGAGTGAGAAGCACGAAGTCGAGCCATACTAAGGCTGCGCTCTTCAAGTGCAATTTCTTGCTCTTCTTCAGTTCTTTTTTTTTTGTTAGGATGGGAAATCATCAAATAACCTCTCCCGCTCTGGGCGGAGCGGAAGGACGTGTCAGACTTTTATTGACTAAAACCCACCCGTGTTACTTCACTTGCCTGTGCAACGGTCAGTGCCATGGTTTCTTTTTTAACCAACCCGCAACCCTGTGGAACAATCCTCGTGGATCCCGTCAAGGTGTGCTGACAGGAGGACCAGGAGGCGAGCTGCCTATCGCTCGCCGCCCGCAAGCCCGCGCCTACGGTGGTCGGGAGTCCGATGTTGCCACCCGACCAGGGCGCTTTCTGCGGCGGTTTGAGGCGTGAGGGTAGTGGGATTTCCGCTCCCTCACGCGCTCCGCCTCCTCCTTTGCCAGCATCACTGCTTCACAGAAGGAGGTGAAAGCTTGCCATGCACTATTGTTCCGGACTATGGCCTGGACCAGGGTCGGACGCGAGAGATCAGATCGATGCCGATAGCCGCCACGAGGATCTGGATTGCGACAATCACACTTTCCATGTCGCCATGAGATCCCGCCGGAGCTCTGTCCGCTGTACTGCGATTTTTCGCGGCAACGGAGTTATGCCTCCTCTCGTCACTCCCACATGTGTTCGAGGGATAGTGTTTCTCAACAATTTAATGGATGTTATTATACATATAAACGTTTCTTTTTAATTACTCTGTCTATTAAAAGAAACCTCATCAAAATCTGTTTCGTAGCTTTAAAGATTTAATCATACAAAGGGACATAGGGAAAGAGAAAGTAACTTTGTTTTATAGTATGTAGTGAAGTGAAGAACAAATGAACCGTTAACTTATGTATATTTTGATTGAGTTGTTTTGTTATTTCATATCAGTTGCGTTTTGTTATACCATGTCTTATGTCACGGCACACGGAAACAATTGGAACGAGATAAAAAGTATCCTATGTGATATGTCCTTCTCCCAGTTCTTATCTATGAGTCTGGTTGCTCGAAATAAATAGATTAATAATAATTATCTACCTCCCTACCAATTTTGAGCCATACTGGTTAAACGGTGCTTGAGTTGAGTAACTAACACGACTTTCATTTATATACATAGACTTCATTCAAATCGGACCAACCTTTTAGGAGGAATTCAGTGACGTACACAGGTACAGCAGATTTAAGAATATACCCATGGAAAGCATTTTCATCTACATTTGTAACAAAGATATCATACCTCTCTCTACCCTAGAGCTCTTGTTTCAGTCTCTTAAAATTAAATAAAAATTCTTAAATATTTATTTATTTCTATTTATTTTTTTCTCTTTTAGTTCATAAGTACAATTTTAGTTTTAAAAAAAATAATAAAAAATTTTTGTTTATTTTTTCCCCTTTTAGTTCTTATATACAATTTTCTTTTTAAATAATTACAAAAATTAAAAAAAAAAAAAACTAGTAAACTTGTCTAAACCAAAAAAAAAAAACTTGTGATTGCCCGGGATTGAACCATGGAACACCAACCAACGCGAGTAGACCATACCACTATCGACTACGCCACAGGGGCTATGTCAAGCCGCACGAAATTAGCGCCCATATTGTGCGTGAAATATTGCGAAAGAGAAAACTCGAAAACATGCGCTTACCCAGAAATAAGACTCATCTAGATCGATTTCTCGTCGCCGAAAACCCCCACATATTAAATTTCAGCGAAATCGTCAGGGCCGTTTCCAAGATCACATGCTTTTTCAAGCAATCAGCGCCACCTGCCGGGCTGATTTGTGAATCTAAACCATTCCGGGCGCCACTCAAACGCATACAGAAAAAATCATTAAAATCGGTCAAGCCGTTTAGGAGGAGTTCAATGACATACACACGTACAGCAGAATTATATATATAAAGATAGATTTTTGTCTAAAGCATCGTCCTTTTTGCTGATAAAAAGTCACTCTGTCTAAGGAGTTTATTTTATACCAGGAAACATTTTTGACCCCATAGTCATCATTGACTAGAGCCGGCTCTAGTTGGTCGGTAGTAAGAATGTATAACCTGCGCAGATAAAGAAAAGATCTGTAAATGGCTTCCACTCGCATGCGTTCTCACTCACTCTCTATCGCTGTCTATACTCACACAGTGAAGTAAGCGCTGCAAAAAAAATCATCCGTCAGGAATTCAGGATTCGCTTTCCAAGTTACTTTGACGCACTCCGAGTTATCGTTAATTTCGTTCCGCTAAAGTCTCTGTTATTTTGTTGATATTGTTGTTTTTGTTGAGTTTGATTGTTCAAACTCAACAAAATTTTACATTTTACTATCTTAGCATTTGGTTTGTGATTGAACAATGGCATTTTTGTCAACCGTACCGTAAGTATCCGCCGCCATTTTCAGATCTTTTCTTTATCTGCGCGGGTTATAAGTACAGAAGACAGCAGTTAAAGCTACCCGAAACGTTGCCATCATCATCAACCTTTTTATTGTCCCACTGCTGGGCATAGGTCTCCTCTCATGCAGAGAAGGATTGAGCATAATTACCACGCTTGCTCAATGCGGTTTGGCGATTTCAGACTTATAAAGTCCAGGTTTCCTCAAGATGTTTTCCTTCACCTTCAGTCATTGGTGTCCAAGATATACTAAGAAAGTTCATATAACTTTAGAAAAGTTACATTGGTATTTGCCTGACCTGGAATCGGACCCGCGCACTCATACCTACTTGAGAGGCTGGTGTTTTAACCACTAGGACACCACGACATTACTAGGCATTATTAGCGTTGCCGTACGAACATGTAATGGCAATCATTACGGGTTGTTGGAGCCCTCAAAAGTCCAACAATTGGTCTTACTGCAATGCTTCGATATCGCCTTCGGGTTGTGGAGGTTAGACGGCAGTCGTTTCACGGAAAATATCGAAGTTTAGCCATAATCAGCAGTTAGACTTGTAAAGCGGACCGCAAACTCCAAAGCTGAAAAGCTTCGGATGCGACTGGGATTAACGCTGAGATGATGATGATGATCAATTCAACAGTGGTGAAGTATGCCAATATGTATAATTATACAGAAGCTATAATGCCTTAGCAATAGGTACTCTATGATATGGATATTATGAACACATAATGTATTTCTAAACTTGTCTGAAGTTTTTATGACAGGTTTTTTTTTTATATATTATAAACTAGCGCTTGACCGCAATCCTGCCTGATGGTAAGCAGTGACGCAATCGTTGATGGTAAAGCGCACTAGTTTATTAAGAGCCTATTCACTCTAGCCTTGAAGACACTCAAATTGTAGTCCGACGGAAACACCGCCGCTGGCAAATTGTTCCAGTCCCTCGATGTACGCGGTATAAAGGAGGAGGCGAAACGCTTCGTCCGGATCGTAGTGGTGTTAACAACGTAAGGGTGGGAACCAGCCGTACGACGGGTCGTCCGCTGGTGGAACGGAGATAGGGGAATTAAATCATGCAATTCCCTCGCACACTCCCCGAAATGCATCCTATAGAACACCGAAAGGCTGGCTACTCTACGCCTGTGCTCTAGGCTAGGTTTTAGAATAAGTTTTTATTCAAAGGTCTATTAGGTCATATATAGCTGGTAAAAAATTTATATTCGAGTATTTAATATAAGGCTTGGCTATCGTAACTAACTTTGTCTGTTTGTGGGACTCTTTTGTTTTCTCTTTAAGTATTTCTATTGGAATAATGGCAGTCAAATGCTGAATGAGATTTTCATTATAATATGTTTGTGTTAAGCACTTACCTACCTATACATAAATCATGAAATTATGTAAATCATTAATCATTAGCAATTTTATATAAGACTAGCTTTCCGCCCGCGGCTTCGTCCGCGTGGAGTTCGGTTATATCGCGCTTTTTAGATTTCCCTCGGGAATATCAAATTTTTCTGGGATAAAAGGTAGCCTATGTTCTTTCTCAAGGTCTAAAGATTGTCTGTGCCAAATTTAATCAAAATCGGTTGAGAGGTTTAAGCGGGAAAGCGTAACAGACAGACAGACAGACAGATTGGATCGCAGATATGTACCTAAGGGTAGCTGGAGGTAAGAGTTTTTATAAATAAATAGATAAATTAAGTTAACTATGCAGTCTTTTTTAACCATAGCAAGATAAATTCTAGATTAAAGGTTCATCCGCAAAGATTTTTTTGTTAATAATTATAAACTAGTGCTTGACTGCAATCCCGCCTGATGGTAAGCAGTGATGCAATAGTTGATAGTAAAGCGCACTAGTTTATTAAAACTATTCACTTAAAAAACTAAGGAATAGGAAGGATGACGGCAGTTGAGCGAGGTGGTGCAATGTTAAACCCAAGACCAACACGACCAAACGAAGCTGCGCTAGAGGGAGATTGATCTGGAGACTCTCCACGACCAAACTCCCGACACAACAACATTTGGCGCATCAACCCGCCACACATCGCAACACAACTGCCCAGACTTGTCCTCCGTACGGCTTCACCAGACATCATGCCGGAACACGACGAATCGCTTCCGCGAAGTTCAATAAAGAAAAGTGTGTAGGGTGCAAGTATTGTCAATAAATAGTACTTTTTTTTTATTTGCATTTCTTAAAGTAATTTTTTCTATTAATTTTTCACTATTTTACTACAGCTACTAATTCAAAAGACTTTCTGTTTTTACAATGGAACACTGGCCAATGTCTTCCCAAAAAAAAATGTACCTACTACATAAGTAAACCGTTTTTCCATGCAATTTTTGGCCATCTGATATTCCCAAAAGTTCGTTAGAAGGCAAGCAAAGCCACGAGTCATACCTACTAATGTCCGTAACAGTTGCGAACGAACCATTAGATACAGTGCGGATTCGAACCACGCCCCCTAGCGGATGGTTCCGTAATTAGTGATCATTTATCTTTTGAGACTTGTCGTTCAATGAAAACATTTTAAAATATGCCATAATTAGGGACCACTTGATTAATTTGACCACAGGATTCGGTGTTGCTAGTGTTGATTTAGATTTAGCTTCCAATTTAATATACTTAGTTTTTTTTTTTAATACGTAAAATTGAATAGGAATCAGCGGTGGCCGGTTGTCTGTCGTAGCTTCGATTCCAGGTAGGAGCTTTACTCTACACAAGAGCTGCTACAATTGTGGCGTTTTGATCACTGTTTTTTTTTAAATCACGTAAATTGATTGTAATTTACAAAGCAATTGTATATTGTTATTGTAAAAATTTTAATTTTTAATGTCTGGACTTGAAAAAAGACCATGATCAAGAGTTTGTTTCGGCTTTCCTTCTCAGAGGTAGTCAGTTCGGAAATGCCGGCTCCAGCTAGTTAAAAAAAAAAATATGACGTATAATAGTGATCCTACTTGCATAATAAACGATTACATTTCACTCGACTTTTATATCGCGTACATTGAGGGACTAGAATACTTTGCCTGCGCTGGTCTTCCCGTCTGATTACAATATTAGTGTCTTTATAACAATTGACCAACCATCGTGAGGAAATCGGCATGTCCTAGATCCAAAGTTAGAAGTCATGTGTCATCTTTTAACCCGTATTAGGCCCCCATGGTACCTAGATATAGTCCATTCCCTCTGGAACAGAGGAGGGTTGAGCTCCAGCAGTGTGAGCAAAATAGGCTGATCATGACGAATACGGAGAATAAGTGTCCTCGCGAGATTTTTTTAATCGGCTTCAAGCCGAATTGCAGAACTTTCTTAAAAAAAGACTTTTTTTTCGTTGAAAGTGGCCCCGATTTTGTTGGACTTAGGTCCTTACTTAGGTCTTGTTTACTGACACTACCAACGGTACCAACAATGTTAAAATAATATGATGCTTTTTCGAACTTTTAAGTCATTGGACTTAAAAGTTCGTCATATTATTGTCTTATGTATTGTTTGTTGTGGTAGCTAGATTGGCATTTTGTCTGTAGGGGACTGCCATCTTGATAATCTAACCGGATGATTAATGAGAGCCTAACTCTACAAAGCCACACTCAAATCACATAACACACTATTATTATCAACTAGCTGCGCCACGCGGTTTCACCCGCGAAGGTTTCGATATGCTCCGCTCCTATTGGTCGCAGCGTGATTTTACATATCCTAAAGCCTTCCTGGATTAATGGGCTATCCAACGCAAAATTGTTCAAATCGGACCAGTAGTTCCTGAGTTTAGCGCGTTCAAACAAACAAATTCTTCAGCATTATATATTAGTACACATTAGAATCGTTTTGAGGCATTTTGCTGTTCCATTGCTCCATATGTTCTACAAATGTGTCTGTTCAACAATGTAAATAACGCAATGTAAGTTATTGAGCTGTCAAAATGAAACCTATTTCTACTGATAGTGTGTTTCACACACATTCGGGATGCTTATATAAAATGTACCACCTATAAGGGTACATTTTTTTCCTTTTGACTGTTTTGAAGTAAAAAGCGATTAAATAGTAAGAACCTACTTTAATACTGTCATTTTTTTTAGGATGGGCAAAGTAGACCCTAGTGTGGGCAATGCTAACACTCGTCCTCCCCTAGCAACGCTAATGTCCACCTCATTAAAAACAAAATTGAAACACCCAAGCCATAAAAACACCCACCATACAAGGTAATTCTATCCCTGGCAACACTGATTAAAATAAGTTCTTTATATACGTCAAGCTCTGACCGTTTGGTTTGAAGGTGTGAATTAGACGATTTTTCTCCATGATAAAGGTTGACGGATGGACGGAAAACGTTATATTGTCTAATTATTCACGGTTATCTGTTAAAATGTTATTTAATAATACACTTGATCGTCTGTTCTGGACATATTTTGTTTGTTTGATTGATGAGAAGTCCGAATCTTTTGTGCTTGATTTTATTAGAGGTCTCTTGTTAGCTGAAATATTATGATGTGTGCGGCCGACTAGGTCTTTTGGCGGTTGTTTTTTTGTGGAGATGCTAATTGAGTTTTATTTGGGATTGTTGGTCATGGTCAGTGGGATTTTTGCGGTAATTAGAGTATCGTCAAGGGAGGAGGTAGGGGAGAGGGGAGGGAAGGGGAGAGAGGGAGAGGGAGGGGAAGAAAAATATAAACGATGTAATTAAGAGTCGTTTTTTCTGTATTTGCACGTGCATATATAGGTACATACATAATCAGCCTAATGTTCCTACTCCTGGGACACATACCTCCTCTCGGTGAGAGGGAGATGGCCGTAATCTACCTCTATAGGCTGAAGAAGAAGAGGAAATTAGTCAGCGTTTAACATAAATTGACGTAGGCACATAAACTACATTATCTACTCTTTCACGTTTATAATACTAACTCCGCCCTGCGGTTTCACCCGCATAAGTTTCGATCCCGTTGGAATATCGGGATAAAAGGATCTTGTGTTATTGCAGGTTGAAAACTGTGTGCCAAAGTTACTTTTTGCGTGAAAAAGTAACAAACATTCGTCCATCTCTACCTTCATACATACGTAATCAACCTATAATGTTCCCAGTGTTGGGACTCAGGCCTCCTCGCGGTGAGAGGGGGTGGACCGTAATCTACCACGCTGGCCCAGTGCGGGTTGGTAGATGTCACAACTCACATGTCTTCGAAGTTTTTAGCTCTAGGACAAGCCGGTTTCTTCACGATGTTTTCCTTCACCGTTTTGTGAGCAGTGGTGATGAAATAATTTACACAAAGTAATGCGCCTGACGGGGTTCGAACTAGGGTTGTAACGGAGCTTCGCCTCCGCTTCCGTTACTGCGGAAGTTCCCATGAAATCGTATCTTCGCTTCCGCCTCCGCCTCCGCACAATTTTTGCGGAGTTATAACGGAGGTTCATTTACGTATTTATAAAATAAATGACGCGCAAGCTGCGACGCTCGACAACCGTCCGGCCGCGTTTGAGCGCGAAATGGTCAAGAATCAACTAGTGCGAGGCGGGAATGCGGCAAACACAATTTGTTTCTCCTTAATTTTCATTACAAGAAGGTAATATTTTTTTTGCCAAGTATACTACTATTAATGTACGTATTTAAAATAAAAAAAATTGTTTTAATCCATACTAATATTATAAATGCGAAAGTATCTCTGTTTGTCTGTCTGTCTGTCCGGCTGTCACGCCAAAGCTACTGAACCGATTGTAATGAATAGTCTAGAGCCTGAGATAGGACATAGGCTATAAAACATCCCGCTATGACCAATAGGAGCAGAGCAGGAACAAAAAATTTTGCGGAAACGGGAGCAAACGTGGATATACTACATATTGCTCCAATTATTTTAACAGGCGCTTATTTTATATCAACTGAGCTCATTCTGCTAGAAGGTTAGAGTGAAATCGCGGGTCACAGCTAGTTAACCATAATTTTTTTTCTATATGTACTTTCACCATCGCCTCCGCCTCCGTTAACCTCCGCATCCGCGGAGGTGAGACTCGTCGCCTCCGCATCCGCCTCCGCTAACAAGCCTCCGTTACAACCCTAGTTCGAACCTACGACCTACAACTTGTAAGTCACGGCCGACACTATAGAGCCACCGCTGCTCTCATACATACATCCTCACAAAATTTCTCATTTATGCTATTATAAGTAGGAGACACAGGGAGAAGTAGAAAGAGAGTGAGAGAGAGACTTTACCTTGTAGAGAGACATCATAGGCTTTTTATATTCATCATCATTATCATTAGGCTCTACTCGTCCACTGCTGGACATAGGCCTCTTCCATGGCACGCCAGCAAGGTCGATCCTGAGCAGTTCTCCGCAGCCACTACCAGCCACCTTTTTGATGTCGCTCCATCTCGCCCAAGGGCGTCCTGCGCTACGTTTGCCGAGACGCGGTCTCCACTCGAGGACTCGTTTACCCCAACGGTTGTCGGCCCTGCGGCATATGTGAGCAGCCCATTGCCCTATTTTTATATTTATAAAGAATAATGTTGGATTCTAACCAATGGACACCTGGGCCTGTAGCCAATGTAACATCGCTTCGTAGCGAAGCGAAATCGAATACCAAACCAACCAATGGCGGGAACGATTGACCACGTGATTTATCGCGTCGCGTGATCAATCGTTTTCATTATTGGTTGTTTTGTTATTCGATTTCGCTTCGCTACGAAGCGATGTTACATTGGCTACAGGCCCTGGTCTGTTATTAATATAAATATACTCCTGAAAGACCACCATAACTGAAGCGAAATACTTAAACATAACCAGGCATTATTACCCTCCCTTATCAATGGGCGATCATCTTTTGTAGACTCGTATTAACAAAAAATCTAAATGATTCACATCGTGAAACACATGTAAAGGGTTGCCCAAATTATTGTTCACAATGCCTCTTCGACGTAACGTGTAATTTTCTTTTTGTACCCTTTCACATGAGCGACTATTGTTCTTAGTGCAGCGAGGAAATGGTATAAGCTTCGGGATATTGAGGATATCCAATCTTAAATTGGAGCTAAGTGCCTAATCTATTCAGAGAAAGGCTATTGGAACCCTTCAGTACTTAGGAATAAGATAAATATAAAAATTCATTAAAACTAAAATGCAAAAAAAAAATGTTATTTTTTACTAATTCAGCCTATCGCAGTCAGTGGACTGAATATGAACTACTGGAAATGAAGTGGCTGGATGTAGTTGATTTCCCATGATTATTAAGTCTGGCTCAGTCATCTTCTTAAGGTCGTTGGTCCATCTAACCGGGGAGCGAGGCAATGACAGTGGTAATGACGTAAAATGTTAAGTAATCTTCAAATTATTCTAGTAAGATATTAGTGTGAAACTGGTCTAACTGCAATGCTTGGATGTCGCCTTCGGGTTGTGGAGGTCAGAGGGCAGTCGCTTCACGGAAAATGCCGAAGTGTAGCCATATCAGCAGTTGGACTGGTAAAGCGGACCCCAGACTTCCAAAGCTGAAAAGGCTTCGGATGCGACTGGGATTAACGCTGGGATGATGATGATGATTAGTGTGAAACTTTAAAATACTTTTTTTTTTTTTTTTTTTTTTATTAAGTAGTTATAAACTAGTGCTTGACTGCAATCCCGCCTGATGGTAAGCAGTGATGCAATCGTTGATGGTAAAACGCACTAGCTTATTAAGCCTATTCACTTAAAAAAACTGAGTGAATAGGAAGGAAGACGGCAGTTGAGCGAGGTGATGCAATGTTTAACCCAACAACACGACCAACGATGCTGCGCCAGAGGATGATCTGGAGACCCTCCACGACCAAACTCCCGACACAACAACATTAGGCACATCGTACCCGGTACACATCGCAACACAACTGCTCAGACCCGTCCTCCGTACGGCTTCACCAGACATCATGCCGGAACACGACGAATCACTTGGCGGCAAGACTTTGTCTGGTGGGTGGTAACTTATGACGGCGGCTGATGTTGTTGCCTACCACGGAGATTATTAGTCAAATGAAGGTATTATGAAACCATTGTATACGAAGATTAACAAGAGATTAGATTTTAAAATCCCGGGGAAAGTACTTACGATTTCATTAAATTTATCACCATGATCTCAGCGTTAATCCCAGTCGCATCCGAAGCTTTTCAGCTTTGGGGCCTGGGGTCTGCTTTACCAGTCTAGCTGCTCATTTGGCTAAGCTTCGATATTTTCTGTGAAGCGACTGCCGCCTGACCTCTACAACCCGAAGGCGACATCGAAGCATTGTAGCTAAACAAATTGTTAGACTTTTGAGGGCTACACCAACCCGTAACGACTGCCATTAGATGTTCGTATGGCAACCGGGATCAACGGCTTAACGTGCTTTCCGAGGCACGAATATGCCAGTGTAAATATTCACAATCATGCATACAAATATATGCACTGCGCGGCGATGGAACCTAATTAGGGGATAATAAGTAAAGATTTCAATAAATTAATTGAAGATAATCTTCATTAAAAAATACCACGTAAAACTAGCTTTATAACTGAAAGTGATTAGTAATTTAAAACCTTGATAGCTTTCACCAAGTATTTATTGCACACATTAAATGGATGTCCATCAGCGACTCTTCAATAACCAACAAAACATTAACTAATTAAGTTTTGTAATTGATTCATCAAGTACATAATCAAAAGATGGCTGCAAAAAAGCTTTAGTATAAGCAAATGCAATTATAAGACAAATGGATGAAAATTGGGACAGTGAATTATTATCAAAAACATCAAAGTATGGAGATGTTATCTGATATTAATTACTTAGTATTGAGAACAAGGTTAAAAGGTGTATCGATAAATTAGTCTCCTTTTGGATGAAACTTTACAAAAATGCGTTGGAGAGGAGAGGAAAAACACTGCCAGCTTTAACAAAACTATAGACCGAAGCATTTATGGAATATGAACGGCGCACTTTTTATCGTGTTTTCTTATATATGAAAGTAACAAAGCGTAATCTTTCATTACAGTTTAAGAAAAAAATACAACCACTATTGTTATAGGGGCTCTAATTTAGGTAATAAGTTTGTACTTATGCACAATGCCATTTTAATGATATTTATTTTTTGTTTTTGCTTTGCTGGTACCTATTTTGGCGTGGCTAGCTGGCATATCCTACTAATATTATAAAGGCGAAAGTTTGTAAGTATGGATGTATGGATGTTTGTTACTCTTTCACGTAAAAACTACTGAATGGATTTGGTTGAAATTTGGCACAGGGGTAGATAATAGTCTGGAATAACACATAGGCTACTTTTTATCCCGGAAAAATATGCAGTTCCCGTGGGATACGAAAAATATTAGTCCACGCGGGCGGAGCCGCGGGCGAAAGCTAGTAGTAAATAATTTCATCGTTGTTGTGTTCATTACTTTACCTACATAGTATATTAGTATTGTATAAACTCATGTGTTTATTCTAAATGAACAGACAGCTGTGTTGCTGGGGAATTTGTTTCGCTACTTCTTCTTCCCAGCGAAAGCACTAGGAAGTGGCGGAGGGCGGGTGTTTTGGGAGACTGTCTTATGTAATATTGACGTTCATAAAGTGCTGATTCTCAGCCTAATTTGAATAAATGACTTTTGATTTTGTTTTTATATATATTTTTGGGTCTATATTTGTTTTACTCTTGAACCTTGGTAATATTATCCTTACAGTGACAAAATGATTGAAAGTGGCAGTGGGCTGGGCACATAGCCCGTAGGATCGATGCCCGTTTGGGCCGACGGGTTCTCGAGTGGCGACCACGCACCGGAAGACGCAGCGTGGGTATGCCCCCGACAAGGTGGACCGGCGACCTGGTGAAGGTCGCGGGAAACCGCTGGATGCGGGAGGTGCAGGACGGGTCGTCGTGGGGAACCTTGGGGGAGGCCTATGTCCAGCAGTGGACGTCTTTCGGCTGAAATAGTGACCGATCAAAGGACTTCCCAAATCATTCCAGTCGTCATTTTCTAGAGCTATATCGATCCAGTCATTGCAGTACGCGTTTAGGTCGTTTCTCTTTTTCTTCTTGGACCGGCCTTGCCAGCTTGCCCTCCATCCTGAGTACAAAAGGATTACCTATTAAAGAACTGGTACATGTACAACACAAAAATGTTGAAACCAAAAAGCTCACTTACCCAACCTGTCAGTTTAATCAACTCACAAAATTATCGAAATCAATTCACCTAATTGAAGGCATCACCTTGCCAATCGAAGTCTCGAGTGCCAGAGTGACATCACTAAAGCCAAGTAATCGGTATTAACCGAGTTGTCAATTTATATTGTCTCGTAAGTAATTTCACATTCCGTGCCTCGATTGTGAGGCGTTATAATGACAGGAGGATGACGTATGGATTTGGCGCTTAAGGCGTTTGGCGGCGCGCGCCATCGGCCACATCAAAGAGGTGGCCTCCTTTGATGTTGCCGCCGCACCGGCTTTAGGGATGTGCGTGTGAGCGAGTGGTTTTGTTGTTGTCGATGTTTTTTATTGGATGAAATCAAGTTCCATGTTTTAATACTCATTTTGATTGTAGCATGATAAATAGCATACTTTTTATAATTGCTACTCAAACACTCTTTTTATTAATCGGGTTTATTAACGGGTTTTGATGTTTTTGGTTTACTGTGGGGATGGATTTCGATGCTATTCAATAACTCTGTATTTTCTGAGAAGAGGCTCTGTTTTGAGTATCAGATAAATACATATCTATCATCATTTATCATCATCACACTTCATCATTTGTTAATTATTCAACAATACAGTGCAAAAAATAAACGATAATAGATAAACTATATCATTATCATCATCCCAGCGTTAATCGCAGTCGCATCCGAAGCCTTTTCAGCTTTGGAGTATGGGGTCCGCTTTACCAGTCCAACTGCTGATATGGCTAAACTTTGACATTTTCCGTAAAGCGATTGCCGTCTGACCTCCACAACCAGAAGGCGACATCGAAGCATTGCAGTTAGATCAATTGTCGGACTTTTGAGGGCTCCACGAGTACCGACTGTCACTAGATGTTCCTATGGCAACCGGGACCAAGATGAACTATATAATTTTGGCTTATTAAAGTACCTACATCCTAATCTCTTAATTTTAAACGAAATTTATTTAAAAAGAAGTGGATACATTTGCTACTTTTCATCACTCATTCTATCGACAAATAAAACAAAACCACAAATCTATCGATATCGACTTCCTGCCCTTTGGCCACATCACCGCAAAGTAATAAAACGAACGGAGCACGTATTTTGACGTGGAGCGGCGCTTCTGGTCGTGCGTCTCTCTCTCACTGATAGCCCCGTCCCCCTTTAGCACGCGAAGGTGTCTGAGAAGCTATTATAGCGTATAGCTCGTCCGGGCTTTGCTATAAATTATGGTGCAATGGTACCTATTCTTTTGGTCATATCTTCGGTTAGAAGCAAAACGATATGACAGAAATTCTCCTCAGAGTTTGTGTATATGTGGAGTTTCCTAGGTCCATGTGCGAAAATATGCCTATATCTTAGCAAGCGGTAGATACGATTTGGTTGACAAAAAAAAAATAGCAGGTTTTTTTTGGATGCTGTCATGATATTATATCAAATAAATCCAATGGTACAGCATTGTTATTTGTTGCAGGTCCAGGGAGCGATTGCGGAGTGAGTTGGATAAAGATTTGGTTTTCGCAGCCCTGGACTGAGTAAGAGGTGGCAAGGGAGGAAAGATTTCTTCCCAGAATCTATAATATAATTGTACTAACAACTCCTCATAACCGTAGATACTGTTAGTAAGTTTTAAACCACAAAAGTATAAACTGAAAAGTTAGCTTTTTTAGCTTGTAGCTCGAGGACAAGAAGAGACTTCTGCAGCCAGAGCTACATTTCAAAAATATAAAGCCGCCACATCTTTATGATATTGACAAAAAGTGTCAATTAAAATGTAGCTACAAAGATTTTCAATTTACAGAACAAGCGAAGTTTACCGAATACTTTAAAAAATTGAGACGTTCAAATTGAACGTTTGATTTCAAGAACTTCTAAGTTCCGAAGTGTTTACACAAAAACTTAGATCGGGGCACAAAAAGGAGGCAATAAATAGTACGGGACTTTACGGGAGGCTCTTTGAAGGCCCGCGTGGTTATAAAACGGACCATTAGATGTCCTATTAACGCCTATTTCGACATAATTAGGATCAATTCACTCTCAAAACGGCCCAGAGTTATATAATTGTTTATGTTTTATGTGTATATTAATATTAATGGAAGTTAGGGTGGCCGGCGTTGTCTATTGAAAGGTATCGATTAGCTTAATTTAATTTAGTTAAAGCTGCGGGCGGTTTTTTTTTTGCTAATGTTTAAGGCTTATCTGATAGGTTTTTGATGGATTTATTTTAAAACTGTTTTTTTTGCTGTCAGTTTAAACATCTGTTCTCTCTCGAAATGTGTTTTTTTTTGTAGTGAAATAGCTAAATGGAAGTTTGGTACCTTATTCTGTAACTCATAGGTATGCAACGTAAGTAAACGTTATTTGTAAATAACAATTCCTGTAAATAGCAATAAGAAGGGATGAAGGGAAGTAAGGAGTGGCGGAGGGGGCGTTTTGGGGGACAGTCTTATGTAATTTCGATTTTGATTTTGAATTGCTTTCATTCTATAAATGAAAATTAGTTTGCAGTTAGCAGTTTTCCGATGGGTTAGTTTCAAAAATCATCAAGAGATGGCGCTATGTTTGGTATTTTTTTTAAATTTTATCTGTTGCGTTTAATATTTAATTTAGTCTGTGGAAAGAAAGAACACAGTAACAGAATGTCAAAAGTCATATTTTGATTGATTTTTCTGTATAAAAAGCGTTTGTTTAAGTTTGTTTACGATTTTAAATAACACAACATTGTACCTAACGTAAACGTAATACTTAACTAAATTCAATATGCAGTCACGGATTGTTATTCATACCCGTGGAAACCAAGGAAACATTTGATTCATGACGTAATGCAACACTCTTCTATTACCAAAAGTGTCGACTGCACCACCTAGCAAATCTTAGGAAAGCTCCTGGATAACTGCTAATTGACTTCATTTTGTAAATAACAATTGAAAGATAGAAAATGCGTTCATTTGCGGTAAACATGACACAAGAAATTAGAAAAAGGAAGAAATGGGTGAGGGAAACATGCGTCACATCCACCTAAAACGGCTGTCGCTCAGCATTATGCTGCGACCCTATGCAAAACAGTCAACTTTTATAAAGAAAATCATGTTGTGAATGTAAATGAACTCAAGGTGGCCTAGTGTTTAAAACACCAGCCTCTCAAGGCAAAATTTGGTATTTAGAACTTTATTTCATTACTTATTTCTTCTTCTTGTTCAGCATATAGGGGTCTACTGCTGGACAAAGGCCTTCCCTTAGGCTTTCCACAATGATCGGTCTACTGTTGTCCGCAGACGCAGCGTAGGGAGGCAGGGGCCGTCCCTCACAAGGTGGACCAATGAACTGATGAAGGTCGCGGGAAGCCGATGGTTGCAGGCAGCACAAGATCGGTCGTTACTTATTTGATCAGTTGTATAAGATATTATTATACTTTTTCTTTTTTGCTAATAGAAGAAAGATGGACATTATGGGTGATAGACGATTAAAGAAAACTTTATCATGTAACATACAGGACGTCGTTAAGTTTATATACTTAAATTATTAGAGACTAGCGGCCGCCAGCGACTTCATTCGCATGGAGTTAGTTATACTCCGCTCCTATTGGTCCCAGCGTGATATTATATAGCCTAGCCTTCTTGGATTACTGGGCTATCCAACGCAAAAAGAATTTTTCAAATCGGACCAGTAGTTCCTGAGATTAGCGCGTTCAAACAAACTCCTCAGTTTTATATACTAAGTATAGATTATTTGATATGTTTGCTCAGTCAGTAACGCAATAAAACATTTCGAGGCTTTAATTAATTTTAATGAGTAATGTCGATATAGATATGTTACGGACCGTTATTGGTTAAAAGTAATGTTCATAATTAAATGTATAGGTATTTACTAATAATGTAGCATAGTTATGCGCGCTCACATATGGAAGTACCTAGCTATCAGAGATTCTACTTCATTTAATGTTACGCTGTTTTAACAATGTAGCATAAAAGTTATTGTCCTAAAACGGATAAAAACACTGACTCCTGCAAAAAAGGTACCACCTAGCACGGGAGTCAGGATCATCATCATCATCACAGCGTTAATCCCAGTCGCATCCGCAGCTTTGGAGTCTGGGGTCCGCTTTACCAGTCTAACTGCTGATTTTGGCTAAACCTCGATATTTTCCGTGAAGCGACTGCCGTCTGACCTCCACAACCCGACGGCGATATCGAAGCATTGCAGTTAGACCAATTGTTAGACTTTTGAGGGCTCCAACAACCCGTAACGACTGCCACTAGATGTTCGTATGGCAACCGGGACCAACGGCTTAACGTGCTTTCCGAGGCACGACCAGACCAGTGCAAATATTCGTATTCATGCATACAAATATTTGCACTGTGCGGGGATCAAACCAGCGCCTCCTGCTCCGGGAGCCACGATCTGAAATTAAATGTAACACCTTTTTATGTCAACAAAACTTTATTATAAGGTAAAAAATACCTTACTAAACTACTTATTTCCTATATGCATATACTACATTCGCGTTGTCTTTCGACAAAAGAGGTTTATAGAAGCGCATCACATAATTTTAGAGATGAATTGAAACAGTTTTAATAAATATCAAAATAGAAAATATTTCTTAAGAATTTTTTTTTGTCGGTACACCATAGCGTTCTTCATATTTTATCAATATACATAACTGAGGCATCATTTTAAAGTTTTTCAGGAAAAGAGTTATTAAGGGGAAGAAGAAATTTGATTTAAATATAGCAGTTGGTACCTCATCATCATCATGATCATCATGATCATTTCAGCCGAAAGACGTCCACTGCTGGACATAGGCCTCCCCCAAGGATCTCCACGACGACCGGTCCTGCGCCTCCCGCATTCAGCAACTGCTAACTTCCAGCGACCTTCAACAGGTCGTCGGTCCATTTCGTCGGGGGGCTACCCACGCTGCGTCTTCCGGTGCGTGGTCGCCCCTCGAGAACCCGTCGGCCCCATCGGGGCCATCGGGCATCGGTCCTACAGCCAATATGCCCGGCCCACTGCTACTAAAGTGTTGCAATTCTTCGGGCTATGTCTCTCAGGATCTCCTCAGTTGGTACCTATACCTATATTTAAGTTAATTATAATAACTTCAGCATCAATACTAAGTATACTTACACAATAAAAAATGTAAAGTGTACCCTTAAAACCACCTTTTCTAACTTCTGTCTATACCTTTCGCTATCGCGTATGGAGTATAGTTGAGTAAGTAATAAAAAGCATTTGTACGCAAAACCATTCATTATTATTTATAGGAACTGAATAAACCTAAGTCGTAAACTCCGAAACTATACATGAAAACCGAAAGCACTTAGGTATACATATTCAATCGTAACTTCCACTTTAACGTCCTTAGCATTGAGCAAAATTCAATTTTTAAAGATAAATTTTGTTTTCAGCACAGTTACAGAGCGATTATAATCCATTACAAATTCATAACCGCAGTTAAAACCCGAAAGGATGTTTAAATAATGCTCAAAGCTAGCATTACTCATAAAACTATACCTGTGTTATATCACAGCTATTCGAGACACATTAATCCGTATGTGTTTATTAAATGATAACAAACAAGTGGTATCTTCAAACGGTAGATTATGATATTCCTTTGAACGATGCTCCAGCCTTTGATTTGATAAATAAGATATAAATCATACAGTTTTATGCGATCCTGGTGTGTCAGCGATTGTGCTAAGTAATTAATGTACGATTTCTGGAAACTGTTTTGTTGTATGCAATGTGATGTCTTGTTTCTGGTTTTGTGGGATTTATTGGAATTAATAAGCAGACGATTGATCGCTTTATGTATACTTTAATCAACTAATTTCATGTCTGCTTTTACAACTTACGTCATTTTATTTATTACATAATGTCTGCTTAGATCAATCAACGTGGTCTTTTCTCGACTGTCTCGGGGTCGGCTCTCAGACTAGTGTTGTAATAGTACATTACGATATTAGTGCGTAATGATGGTTATAACATGCGAGGCGGAATTTCAGCCCGAGCCGAAGGCGAGGGTGTAATTGAGCCGAGCATGTTAGAACCAATACGCACGTATATCGTACGACATTTTTTAACACACTTGCGAGGAAACAGAAAAAAAGATATTCAGAATACAAGTACAAAGAAAAGAAAATTTGAGAAAAATGGCGCGAGGTTTATTTTCTGCCGTAGCTGCTTGAAAATGTTGGCAAAGATGCTAGAGCATGCAGTCAAGTTTTTAAATTACCGAATAAACTGTTTTTTTTTACAAATACTCATTTAAATACAAACAAATACAAATTTGTTTATTTCAAATAGGACATCAGTTATTTTAAATAAACTCAATCTGTGAATGCACACTGTTGCTTTCCCGCCATTAGTATTATTATTTTCCATTTCAAATATGGAACAGCGCGCTGCTCACTGGCTAGGGCCACGCGGCGGCGATCAGTTCCATAATTATTTGAAATGACAAATAATGCTGTTATGGAATTTGTATTGACTATAACTTAACTATTTGCTTTGATAACACACGCGTTTGTTATGGCCCGCTTTACATATTTAAAACCGGTGGGATTACATCAGCTTTACGAGCAAGGGTGTTAAAAAATGTATTATTTTAAACTTTATTAAAAAAAAAAAAACATAAGTAGAGTTGTTTTTGTTTATTTGTTTTTTTTTCAACCTGCGTTTTAGTTCTATTATGAATTAAATTTGTATAATAAATCAAAATAACATTATTTATTTATAATTCACTACTTCCAACAATAAATTACAAATCACAACACAATATTTTTTTTCAATTTATTCTTCATCTTCACTTTCTGTTTCAGTTTCAGTGCCTACATTGGTCTTGTCAGAGTTGGAATTTTCTTCAGTCTCTTCTTATATACATATACATGATAATATATGTTAGACCCAAGATGCAATGTTAAAACCAAGACCAACACGCACGACCAAACGAAGCTGCGCTAGAGGGAGATTAATCTGGAGACTCTCCACGACCAAACTCCCGACACAACAACATTTGGCGCATCGTACCCGCCACACATCGCAACACAACTGCTCAGACCCGTCCTCCGTGCGGCTTCACCAGACATCATGCCGGAACACGACGAATCGCTTGGCGGCAAGACTTTGTCTGGTGGGTGGTAACTTCTGCCGGAAGCCGATGTTATGGCCTACCACCTTCGAGCCTACCACCGAGTAAAATGCCAATTGCCAAGGTGCCAATATTTTAATGAAATTTTGGTGCTATTTTATCAGAAAAGTACCGTAAGTTCAAGAATAAACCTAAGACTCTGCTATGTACTCTTAAGTATTAATTGTTTAACGGTAAATGTCCTAACAGTTTTAGATTTCACGCTCTTGAAAAAACATGATCCAAAAAAAAGCAGTCTTTTAGGTATTTTTTTTTCAACATTTTTTTTTCACATTAGAAAAAAGCGGTTTTTTTTGCAACAAAATCAAAAATCAAAATCAAAAGTCATTTATTCAAACTAGGCTGAGAATCAGCACTTTTTGAACGTCAATATTACATAAGACAGTCCCCCAAAACGTCCAGCCATCGACACTTCCTAAGTGCTTTCGCTGGGAAGAAGAAGTGGCGGAAGAAACTCCCCAGCAGCACAGCTGTCTGTTCATTTAGAAAAAACACAATAGTTTATACAATACTATGTAGGTATAGTAGGTAATACAAGAGAAAAAATATTATAAAAAAATATACAAATATGTCAGCTAGCCACGCCAAAATACCAGAAAAGCAAAACAAAAAATAAAATATCACTGAAATGTAAAAAGTAAAAACTTATTACAAACCTAAATAAAAGCCCCTGGCATAGAGGGCGCGACAGCTCACATATTTGTGCATTGTAAAAAGCAAATTATATGAACTCATATAATATGTCAGTAAGCCAATTCTGGAGAAGGAACACAAACATTGCCTTGAGTTAATCAGAGCGACCAGCTATTCTTATCATTCAAATATAAACACTATCTCAGACCAACCAGATGCAGCTAAATTTGAATATTTTTAAGATGGAGCGACTGCCCACACATACCAGAGTTACATTTTTCCTCGATAACATTGTGTAGGTAATAAAAAAAGAAATAAAGAAATAGGCAGGAACTCATAGGGCATCAAAAAATTCCCATCGTTGTCAATGGGACATGTGCCCAAAAAGGCTGGCAGCATTACCACTTTCGATGATAATTGGGTTGTGTCCTAAAAATAATTTAATGTCCATCAGATACTTAGCTTTATAAAAAAAATTGAACACGTATTTTTTATCTCTTCTTTCATTCAAATACTTAGAAAGATATATTGATTTGAAATGTCGCATGACATCACGCCGTGGTACAAAATATAACACGGCGTGACGTAGTTAGCCCCCACTTCGTAACTTTAATACGCTATATTTCAGTAGTTATTGGTAATATCGACAAAATAAAAAATACGGGTCTTATTTTTTTTTATTATCTATAAGACAGACTAATTATTTTTTTGATTTTCATACCTTGGATACATCCCTATTCTGATTGTTTGGGCTAAAAATAGGTTAGAATTATATCAGAAATATTTTTGTAAAACGACTACATTTAAAGACCCTTTGCGATCCCTACCTAATCTACTCAAAAGAGGTCTTTTGAGTTCATTTGCGAAGCGCGCTTTCAAGCCCAAGCACTTTTATATGAATTTGAGAGCAAATTTTGATGAATAACATCCCGAACATTAATGCCATAAATATTATTAAACCGTCACAATTGAACTGACTTCGGCATTGCCTTCATTATTTATTGATAAATAACATTGAGATGGAATGGACATCCCGTTATCCTCGAGTACAATGAATGGGGTTAATAATATTGATCACATTAATAAAATATGACTAAGATGGTAATGGGCGGATGAGAGGCCGTGGAAAAAGAGACGTTACGTGCAAACGAATCATCATCTCAGCGTTAATCTCAGTCGCATCCGTAACTTTTCAGCTTTGGAGTGTGGGGTTCGCTTTACCAGTCTAGCTGCTGATTTTGGCTAAACTTCGATATTTTCCGTGAACCGACTCTCTTCTGACCTCCACAACCCGAAGGCGATATCTAAGCATTGTAGTTAGACCAATTCTTAGACTTTTAAGGGCTCCAACAACCCGAAACGACTGCCACTAGATGTTCGTATGGCAACCGGGACCAACGGCTTAACGTGCTTTCCGAGGCACGACCAGATCAGCGTAAATATTCATATTCATGCATACAAATATTTGCACTGTGCGGGGATCGAAACCAAGCCTCCTTGCGCGTTCGCTTCTGCTACGCCACGGAGGCTGTTGCGTATAAAGGAATATAGGTATATAATTTTAAAGACGTATGATGAACAGGGTGTAAAGTTCACTTAACCTCCATAGAAAAGGAAGGCTTCTCCGACCAGCCGGGTGTTGTTCTGGTGATTGACACTGTATATAAAGAATATGTTTCTATAAATTGTATACAATATGTAAAGCAAACCCCGTCCGATCCATAAGGATAATAAAGGTTAGATAAATACATGACCAAATAAAATCTCAAAGGAGATGTTTTAGAAATGTATGGAGCCGGGGCCAGTACATTGTACACTTAATGCTACGTATAGGTACGCTATAGTTGACTGTTTTTAATGTTAATTTCCTATATTTTGGCTTAATTTTTATACAGATTTTATTTAACTCGGCCAAGGAGTGCAACACAACTATGTACCTACTAATAAATATGGTGATCAGCAATAAGTGAAATGAGATTTTGACGGTGACATTTGATTGATGTGTCATGCATCTAAGGCTATCGTACCTATATTACCTACCATATGACTGCGAAAAAAACAAAACATGAATTCGGAATATACGGCCCATTAAAATAAACACAATCAACTCAAATCAACACTAGACACGAACACAACGAGAAAATAGAACTGTCAAAGTCGCCAATCAAACGTCATAACCCAGTGGTTATGACGTTACCTAACCCTTTATTAAGGTAGCCATGACAGTTCATGGCTACCTTATTATAGGGTTATGTCACTAAAAAACATTTCAAATAATTAATTATATTTACTTAATTAATTATTTTTTTATAATTAATTGTATTTTTATTCAAATTTAGTAGTATTTATATGAAAATCTTTTATTTTTTTCCTTTTTATCTATATAGCGTACATAGTGGTGGCCCAAAATGAAACATCTCCTTTACATAATCATCATAATAACAATACTAATGATTTTTGAAATAATCTTTTTTTCCCGCGAATTAATTCCAACTTCCCCAAAATTTGGCAATTTTTAAAAAAGTGACTAGGTACACCATTTTCTACGGTATTATTACGAGGAATGCGACCACGCGCCGCGTGCCCTGTCCGCGCATGTATTGCCTACCTCCTTTTGCGAAATAATATTTATTTTTAGGGGGATTATTTAAATGTTTAGCTCGGCTTTGTAGGCATTAGTAGAGTCAGTTATCGATAATTCGATACCTAACAATACCTTCACGCTTTTTTACACATTGTATAGGTAGGTACGCTAGTCATGCGGAAACATTTTTCTTGCGCGATGCAGATTTTAGTTTTTAACAGCAGGTTTTAGCAGTTCGCATGTAGTGATGTAGATAACAAGGTTAACGCTATTGGCTGACTGATAATAAATAAATAAAAAATAAATATATACGGACAAATCACCCAGATTGAGCTAAAGGCCCCCAAAAGAAGTTCGAGACTTGTGTTATGGGATACTATCACAACGATACTATATTTATGATAGATACATATATAGATAAACATCCAAGACCGAGGCCAATTAGGAAAATATTGTTTTCCATCATGATCTGGCTGGGGATCGAACCCGGGGCCTCCACGTCGCAGGCAGGTGTGTTGACCGCTACGCCACGGAGGACGACAGTATGACGATAATGACATGTCTGAATGAATAATAAAAGAGGAAACCTGTCTTCCTACTACCAGCAATTGGAACACCAAAGGTTGCTGATCATCATCATCTTAGGCCTGCCTGAAGCACCCCACCTTGACCAGTTCCGTACTTCTCGCTGCCAGCAGGTTCCTAGGGCATTGGTCCACGTTGTGGGAAGACTAACAACGCTATGTCTTTTGGAGCATACTTAGCACTATCCTAACTTTACCAAGAACCTTTCAGCCTTATTGGCCATCTGTTCTATGAGCATTGTGCTCTTTAGGCTATTACGGTTAGCTAGGTTTTTCTACGACTGTTATGTTCCTACAGTGCGGTCAATAAAATAATGCATTCTTGACACCTGTCTGTGTCAAACGAACGAAAACGTGTTTTGCGATTTTTTTAATGCTATAAATTAGTTCTTGACTTTGATCCCACCTGGTGGTAAGGACTGATGCAATCGTTGATGGTAAAGTAATATTTGATATTTATTACTCAGTAGAATTGTCGCATCATCGCGTAGACTTGCTGAATGGTGTTAAAAAGGCATTCGTCTTCGGGTTGGTTAAACAAGAAACCGTGGCCCTGGCCGTCGCACAGGCAAGTGAAGAAACACGGGTGGGTTTTAGTTAGTAAAAGTCTGACACGCCCTTCCGCTCTGCCCAAAGCGGGAGAAGTCATTTGATGATTTCCCATCCCAACAAAAAAAAAAAAGGAATTGGACTTCCTAAATTCTATTGTATAAAAAAACATAGCTGATACCCGAGCAACACAACGAACTGGACTGACAATGCTATTGAACCCCGTTAATAAGACGCATTGTATCAATTCTCATCAGAAATGCCATGTCCTGATTCCTCAATAATATCGATGAGCGACATTAAATTGCCACCAATTACGATGTCAAACTGTCCTCCTAACCAATAAGATTTTTGGGGTTTCGTACTCAAAGGAACCCCGTCACATGATTGTGTCAGTTTCACTGTACTGAGTAGGGAAATTTTCAGATTGTTTTTTTAATTTGTATATATTTTGGAAAAACAGTTATGCGTTACAGAATTATTATTTAGCTAAGACATAATAATAAAGAAATATTTTTTTATACAGTATGTTAACTAACAGAGGGCGTTCCCGTTAACCCGAAATAGTATAGCATAGTTACATACATACTAAAAAAAATATTTCCATTCGAAAACAAAATGTTTTAAACTTTTTTCAATATGAAAATATTCAATAAAAAATTTAAATTGACATGTAAAAGAAACACACTGTACACGCAAACATGAAAGACGGCAACGTCGCAATTTATTTATGAATGACGAGCCGCGTATGCGGCGGCGATCTAAGATCTAATTGATTGATGTGTGTTGGGCAATGCAACGTTAGGTAGATACTATTCCGCGCTACTATTTTGATTTAAAACAGGAAGTTTCAAATTTATTTTCAATTATAATTTCTTTTTATTCGGATTATTTTATGCTTATTTTTCTATGCTGATATTTTTATTTTAATCTATTAATGATATACAAGGTGGCCCATCGATTGACGTCATAAAAAAAAATTTAGGTCCGGCATTCGTGGGGTATCCGAAACACCCCCATGTATGTTCCGCGATATTTCATAGTTTTCGAGTTATGATTTTTTTTTTACTTTTCGAGGAATTTCAACCGGACAAGTATAAAAATTGTTTTTTTTTTTTTAATTAAGACTTCTTAAGATTTTTTTTTTGCAACAGAATCCTCATGTGCTGTACTTTAATACATAAAATAACTAGCTTCGTAACTTTGATGAAAATTACGAAAATGTTGGTCAGAATAAAAAAAAATACGTTCCGTGAATTAAGACTTTAATTTTCAACTTTACATTAAAAATCTAATCGAGTGTTGAGTGGCGTATGCTGTTGTGCGGTCTGGTGTTCTCAATGGCGAATTAATTGGTCCATTAGAATTGCCGAGCAGACTTGATGGACCAACTTACAAAAACTTCTTAGAGAATGACTTTGAAGATTTGCTTGAAGATGTAAATCTACAACTAGATTACTTTATTTGGGGCTATTATAAGGAAACAGCATACGCCCGGGAGTGTTCCAGTGAACAAGAACTGAGGCAGAAGATTTTAGAAGCAAAACGGGTAGTGAATGAAAACAGACAGGCGTTCCGCAGATTAAAACACAATTTTTTACGCAGATGTAGAATGTGCATTGGCGCTGGCGGTGACCACTTTGAAAATTTATTGTAAATTTAACTATAGATTCGTACATAAAATTCTACTTCTTTTTCCTTATCTTACTTACACGATAGGTTTTCAGCTTTCTTAATCATTAATTTGCCTCAGAAATAATAGTTAATGCAAAAAAAAAACAATTGTAACCAGATACGTATATTTTATGAATTTTGCTACCTTGGTGTTTAGAAAGCCCGGTTTTAGCCAAACTTGCTTTAAAGTACTACTTCTGTCTTCTGATTATGAAAGCTGAGAGTCTGGCGCATTTTTGAGAGTAAATAAGAAGTGAAATATCACTTGATCAGATTTTTAATTTAAAGTTGAAAATTAAAGTCTTAATTCACGGAACGTATTTTTTTAAATTCTGACCAACATTTTCGTACCTTTCATCAAAGTTACGAAGCTAGTTATTTTATGTATTAAAGTACAGCACATGAGGATTCTGTTGCAAAAAAAAAATCTTAAGAAGTCTTAATTAAAAAAAATAAAACAATTTTTTATACTTGTCCGGTTGAAATTCCTCGAAAAGTAAAAAAAAAATCATAACTCGAAAACTATGAAATATCGCGGAACATACATGGGGGTGTTTCGGATACCCCACGAAATGCCGGGCCTAAATTTTTTTTTATGACGTCAATCGATGGGCCACCCTGTTTAATGGTATATAAAACACTCTGTAGGACACTTCTGCACTGTGATTGTTATAAATAGTTTTTTTTTTTGTTTAGCTCGATAAAACTCCTCCAGTCTCGCCTGTTTATTTTTAAACCACAAATGCAACTTCCCTACTTCGCAGGATTTAAAGGTTTATTCATCGGTAAATATTGTCGTTTCGTTTCACTTGTCTCGACAGCTACCTTCTTCCTCCAACCTCTTGACCTTGACCTTTAACGGCTTACAGTATTTCTCTAAAACAATAACAATTTTATTATACACTTGCAACAAGCGATTGGTTTCCACCTTACACAAATAATAATAAAAACAACTTACACAAAAGCCGGTTTCATATGATATTTGAGATATATTGCTGCATATGTCTGCATATTGATTAAAAAAGTAAAACTAATATCACAAACTGGTAACTATATGTTCACCAACCAACAATAGCTAAGTAATATTATTTGTGTTATTGTAGCTAATAATAGTTATTGTAGGTAGCGGAATATTTTTTGTGAAGTAGTGATTCAGATTTTTTCAAATCTACCGTCATCTTCCTATTCTATCTCTATATACTCTAATATAGAAAAAATCTTAAAATAAAATATCATCTTTAAGTTGCGGATCGGTATTTTTAGATATTTTTGTTGTCAGCATTCAAAACTCACCAATAAACATTAAAAAAATATTTTGTAAGTTATTAGATTTGAACTCGAACCACCTTGAACGCCTATCAAGGCGGAAACCGCTAGGCCATTAAAACACTTACTGTGGACGTTGAAATTAGTAAGTAGTACCTAACAATCATAAGCGGGCAGCAAGTTGTCAAAGTCTATGAGTGTGTATCAAACTTTATTATAGAAGAAGGTCGTAACTACAACTAGTATTGCTTGGCCATAGTTTTGTGAGATTGCAACTCGACTTTTGGTCTTGACTGTACATATAACTTAGAAAAGTTACATTGGTCCTTTCCTGACCTGGAATCGAATCCGTACACACATACTTGAGAGGCTGGTGTTTTAACCACTAGGCCACCACGACGACCAAAATAACTTCATTTTCATAGTAATTCAGTTCACCTAACATAAAATGCATAGTGTAATGAAGCATATTTGTTGCTATCAAACCAAATTTTTCATATAAAACTGCTTCAGACTCATACATAAAATATCCATAAATGTACGGACGACAGTTGACCTACTGTCATCCTACGTCGAAGCTATCCAAAATTGTCAAATATTCTCAATCAACCTTGAACCTTAATGCTTTAAAGATAAAATTGAAAATCTAATAACGAAATCTGACAGATTGTTGTACTTGTTAGATGTGTGTATGAGCAGCAAACCATCAATATCAATAACATTCACTCTTACTGACCCAACCCAAACTCACTGACATTATTTAATATCAATTAAATTTTATCGCTTCATTAATCTTTAGAGCCGGTCACCGTACAAGAACACCAACTCAAATTGACAAGTTATATGTGTGTGATATAATAATGAATTACTTCATACGTAATTATAAAATGTAATTTGAAGATCGAATTGGTGATGGTAATCTGAAAATATTAGCTTAATGCATGAGTGGTGGTCGGAAGTGCATTTCAGTACTAAAATACACAATTAGTACCTTATAATAGATTTTCAGAGAGCTAACCTGCTGGGTGACTGACGAATGTCGGCGACTTTAGTTCTTCTACGGATCTCCTCATTCCTAATTCGATCACGTAGAGAAACACCTAACCGCCCAGCGGATTAGCTCTCTGAAGTGGCAGTGGGCGGGGCACATAGCTCGGAGAGTCGGTGGCCGATGGGGCAGGAAGGCTCTTGAATGGCGATCACGCACCGGCAAGCCCAGCGTCGGATGCCCCCCGACTAGGTGCTCGGATGATCTCACCAAAATCGCTGGGAAGCGCTGGATGCAGGCCGCGTCCGACCGCTCTTTTTGGAAATCCTTGGGGGAGGCCTATTTCCAGCAGTGGACTTCATGTGGCTGAGATGATGATGATAATGAATAGATTTCCTGTAGGGTAGGCCTGTGTTTGCAAGTTTGGGGACTAAAAATGTTTTTAGTGGATATATAGTTAATGCTGACCATTTTAATGCGAGTAAAGAAAATATAACGCAACATTTTCAAATACCATTGTCTAATTTAAAAAAAAAACTGTATTATAGGGTGTTTAGTGCGTCGTGTGCAAAATGGAAATGGTCGACTTTCGGTTAGCCTTTCAGACCCCTTAACACCCCTCATGCCCTGTGGCAAAAAAGAAACAATTTTTTTTTTTTTTTTTTATATAGGCCGTAGACGCTCAATTTTATTTTATTTTTCGTGTGTATCGTTTAAGAGCACTTTTAAATACAAAGTTAGTGACATTAACCAGCTAGTAATTCACTCATCATCATCAGCCACTTCTCGTCCACTGCTGGACATAGGCCTCTTCCATGGCACGACAAGCTCGATCCTGAGCAGTTCTCCGCCATCCACTACCAGCCACCTTTTTGATGTCGTCGCTTCATTTCGCCCAAGGGCGTCCCAGTTCACTCGCAAAGTAAAAATTAAATTAAAGAAAAAAAAAACAAAAGCGACCGAGATCTTATAACTCCCTCATTAATTCTCCAGACTCTCCTCTTGCTAATGATGTGCCCCAGGCCAGAAAAATCTTCTAACAACTTTGTGAATTCGCTAGAATTGTGAATTGAGGCACCTAAGTCTGAACATTGAAATATGAAACTTCATAACATTAGTACCTACATATATAATATTTCACATATGACAGGAGTTTGACAGCGTCCGTGTACGTGTATAAACATTTTTTTTTTTTTGGTTCTTTTGTTTCCGTTCGGGCGAATGGAAAAGGCAAAGGCATAGTACGCCATACAGCCAAGTCTTCAGTATTTTTTTTTCTTCATTAAATATCTATCCTAACTTATCCTAATTTATCCTAACTTATCCTAGCATAACTTAACCTAAACTAACTCCTTTCGTTTTACGCGTTTGGACGATAAGGAGCGGTTTAGCGTAAAGACATGATGAGGCCACTATGCTACAATATTTCACTGTTCTTTTTGAATTATTCACTGAATGCACTTTTTACTACATAAATCACGCGTTTTTATTTAGTAAACGACACTATAAATAATTTTAAAAGTCCAATGAAAAATGAGCGTGACGCTCATCTTGACATTCCCGCCAAACCCTTCGTGTATAAACATAAATAGGCCTACTTTTTTTTTCAATCTATAATAAAGGTGCATACAGACATCGTTCAGCTACTATTCATACAATCTCCGTGGTTATATAATTTCTAAATGACATGCAACTGTAATTACATACACAGTAATTTAATATGCAGCATCTGCAATTTTACAGACGTATTTACTCTGCAGAACATAAAGATGATTCATCGCATCAGTATGTTAGGTCTTGTCCTTTAAATCATATATCACAGCTTCTTTTTAATACAATGTCTCAATTATATGCTAAATAAAGATAAACGCGTTCAAAATCTGCTACGCCGAGGACTTGCAATTAGCGTAGCATAACACAATCAGCATATAACTTTCACACTGCTGCGACACGGGCCACGGCTTTGTGAAAAGATTTACCATTAATTTTTATTGTCAAAATAGGATTCCATTGCTAAGACTGGCTACCTTATGAACCGTGATAGCCAAACATATGAGATTTTCGCGTATATGAAGTACTAGCTTTCTGATCGCGCTTTTTAGATTTCCTTAGGGAATATCAATTTGTTCCGGGATAAATAGTACTCTATCATTTAATCCGGACTTCTAACTTTACGTCTACAAAATTTCAAAGCAATCGGTTCAGTAGTTACAGCGTGAAAGCAGAACAAACAAACAAACTCACTTTCCCATTTCCCATATTAGTATGATTTCAATTTCCGTTACAACAATAACTAAAAAGGGTTTCTTTGTTTGTCGAGACCTCTTGGCTAGTTTTTCCAAATTCCTAACGTAAAATGATTTCACAAGGCCAATTAAAAACTTTCAAAATCCAGTCACAATTTTAACTTCTTCAATATCCCCAGTCCGTCGCTAGCCTCATTCGGATTTTAGCAGCGATGGCAACAATTTTGTATTATCGACAGTTCAATGTGAAAAAGTGAAAAACTTATTAAGAATAAGAGGTATTTCTAATACCTAGATTGAAAAGTGACTGATAACTTAGAATGCGGACGTTCTAAAAAATTCCGCCAGAATTACTACAACATAGTAATTGTATGATTGAGCTTGCAGTTATAAAAAAAAGCGATAAGCTGGCCCTTGACTTAAAACGATACTAGTTTATAAAACGGTACAAGCACATTGCAACTATATAACTTACAGGCTATAACTTCTATACCCATACATATTTAAAGGCATTGCTAACAGGGCAAGCGCTGCGAAGCGGGCGTAACCAACATGCGGCACAATGGGCGCCAACCTTGGACAAATGGCATTTAACTCCGCTCGTGTCAATCACCCATATTGTGATAAATGCTTTCACCAAGTTTTTGCTGGCCCGAATAATGGATCAAACATTTGACATTTGAGATGATCGATGTAGGTCAAGAACGAAATTGAAATGATAGCAATGACATGTGATTTGCGTGGTCAAAGTATGTAGGTGTTTTTTTTTTTATATGCGCTTATAAGAATGCGCATCTAAAATAGTTGATAAATAGATAACGATTTCTTTGCTTAACTAACATTCATCGAATTTTTAAAAACGTTTGCATCCATTTTCATTTTAATTCATAAAAATGCAGTTATCATAAAACATTCCCACATTCCGTTCATTATTTAATGCTAATTTATATCATTATACAAATATTATGTATGATATAATATAGTATGTTCATGAAATTGTACAATATTATGCACGTACAAATGCAGTTCATAAATTGCCGCTTATTAAACGGTCGTTGTTCTCTAAACGTCAAAAATTACATGCTTCGCATATCATTAGCATAAATAATCGCGTATGTTTCGTAAAGTGTTTCACTAAGAACGAGTATTGTTAGCAAAAAATCTTCGGCCTTCGGAATATCGCGCAATCGACTACCGGTTCCCAAATAAAATCGATTCCGATGCGCGTGCGATTCGGAGCGTGCGCGGGCGACGCACTGCGAAACTGTAACTCACTCGAAAGTGAAACTTCAAGCATGTTGGATGAAGCCTTACGTAATCGCACATCACCTGAATCGAGATACATCGCTCGATTACACGATTCAAAACACCATTCCGGGAAAACGAGTGCAGAATCGTAGCAGCTACTTAGTGAGTTTACACATCACTCGCAGATGCCGATAGAATACCTAGCGTTTATGTGTTAAGAAATCTATCTATTCTGCAAGACGTATTGCAGATGCCAGTTTAAATAAAACTGTTCAGAAAGTGTTTTCAGCTAAACAATCGCTGACATTGACCTTCTTAGTCGGAGCTTATAAATCACTCTCGCTTCATTGGAGTTGTCAATTTGATTATTTCTTTTCAAATATTTCTGTAATCTAACTAAAGAATCAGAATTCATTTAACGCGTAATTTAGCAAAAAAAATATATATAAAAAAAACTAGGAAGTGGACATAAATTGGAGCGTAACTAGGATTACAATGAATGACTTAGTCTGGTATACATGAAGTTATTTTTATTCTAGGTGAGCTTTTGTATGCAGTTCGTTGTCTAAGTAAAAATCGATCGTATCTCGACTCAAGGCGCGCAACTATCTCCTTCATTGACTTACATAATTTTTGTAATTACCTTTTCACACAATCGCGTAACTTTATTCTTCCTACTTCTCGCTTGATGTGTCTTTTTGTTTGTTTATTTCCGAGTTCACACTTTTCTAGGTTTCCGTACGCAAATGGTGTCAATGTGACTCCATTATGAAGGCTCGGCGGTCCCTCCGTTTGACCGTATGTTTATAACTGGCCTTTATCTTTTGATCCGTCATTAATATCGCCGCTGTAATAACAAGTTAAAAATTAAAGGGGATTTCATACAAAAGCCGAGTTTTTTTTTAATATTAAATAATGCACGGAACTATTTGTTTGAGAGTCCTACTCGCATTTAGCTGCTTTGTCTAATGTGTCATGCAATTTTTTGTGTGAACAATTACGCGTTCTTAATTGATATTGACTATCGAAGCCAATCGAGATTAAATTCGTTTTGCGTGTCATTAAGTAGTAATGTAACGAATTTATTCGATTGTTCTCGTGATGTCATATTTTTTACCGAGTTAAACCAACCTAGCACACTGTCAGAATGTACGTATTAGAACGTAGTCTACTGCTTAATTAAATTAATATTTGGACTCCTTTGTCTGTCTCGGCCCAACTTTATACTTAATTACAAATTTACTAAGGTATTAATAGATATATAGACATCGATTTGGCTAATTAAATTCAGGACAGAACGACTTTCACCATCTTATCAAAAACTAGCTCCACCCTCTCACCTCGAGTTTCGATCTTGTAGAAATCATCATCATCATCATCATACTCAACCTTTTATCGTCCCAATGCTGGGCACAGGTCTCCTCTCAGAGAATGTAAGTACCAATATAAGTTTTTTAAGTTATATATAAGTACTATATATAAGAAAAAAAAATTTTTGGACACCAATGACTTATTAAAAGGTGAAGGAAAACATCTTGAGGAAACCTGGACGTTAAGTCTTGTAAAAATATTATTATAAAAAGTATCCTATTGTCGTGTCGTGTGGCAAAAAAATCCTAAATCTAAACTAAAAGATTAAAAACGTAAGCTGGAATAAATTTAGTTTATATTTACAACTAGGGATGATAAAGACGGAGATAGATTGGTGATTTGTAGAGTAAGAGAGATAAGGCGATGGAAGGTGGACCCGAGGTGAACACGACAGGTCAGTTGAACAGTGTAGGCGCATGAAAAGCAGCGGGTCTGTTTTCAGCATTCTTTTTAGCGGTGAAACGTGAATTGACCCTTACATTGTTTTTAGACAAAAATGAATGTCTAATCAGTTAAAAAACAACAGGCCATCAATTGAAAGAAAAAAAATCCAGGCAACATAGTATCCAGCATAGTCAAATCTGTTATTATTTAATAAATATTGTTAATACAATAAAACCGCATGTTATGTTTTTAATACATAAAAAAAAGAGTAAGTTAAGTACATAAGTTTTGTAAAGCAAACAATACATACATATATCGAGTACCAATATCGGTATCAAATCGATCGGACTCGAATCAGAGCGCCATGCATCGTTAAATCACGGCCTTTGTTAAAGCGAATCACACTGCAATGGCATTCAAAATGCCCTTGTTTAGAATTATTCTTTAATTTAATTATCCAGTTAATCTCAATGTAAGGAGGAGACTGCAGAAGGAACATAACCTACTGAACTTTATAACACTTAACGCTCAAACAAAATTAATAAAATAAACTTATTCTCGACTTCTATAAATTTTTTTATTGCCAAACTGGATTCGTATACAAGAACTGTATATAACTATTAGTACATAACTAAATTCGTAATAGTTTTAGCTGTCATAATTAAGAAGCTATCATAGATAAAATTTGCTAGTAGTAGTAGTAGTAGTAATTAGCCAGTTACTATGAAATGTTTGCTATTCAAAGCATTCAGGTCTTTACTCCTTTATTGTTTAATAACCAAAAGTCTTAATTTCAATTCCGTAATTATAGGAAACAGCCATTATTCGTAGAGTTTGAAATGGAAAAATATAAGGTTTATGGTTAAAGTAAAAGCATTTTCAGAGAAAAAGAATACAGTTTTAGCGTTCATCAAAATCAAGCTCTGAACATATCTAAGTCCCATTGTTCTGTAACTTCACTCTCTCCTTTTTAACCGCTGACGCAAAACCGACGGTGTCTTATAAATTTGACATGGTTGCGTGTGTTCACGACAGCCTCCATGGCGTAGCGGTAGCAAACGCGGCCGCTGCACAAGGAGGCGCCGGTTCGTTCCCCGCGCAGTGCAAATATTTGTATGCATAAATATGAATATTTGCACTGGTCCAGTCGTGCCTCGGAAAGCACGTTAAGCCGTTGGTCCCGGTAGCCATACGAACATCTTAGTGGCAGTCGTTACGAGTTGTTGGAGCCCTCAAAAGTCCAACAATTGGTCTAACTGCTTCGATGTCGCCTTCGGGTTGTGGAGGTCAGACGACAGTTGCTTCACGGAAAATATAGAAGTTTAGCCAAAATCAGCAATTAGAATGCGAAGCGGACCCCAGACTCCAAAAAGCTGAAAAATCTTCAGATGCGACTGGTAGTAACGCTGAGATAAAAAGAAGTTGTGTGTGAGTTCGTGTGTCTGCTGTAGCATCGTAGCTCCTGAACGGATGTATCAATTTTGTTTTCTTTTTTGTTTATACGACTTTAAGTATTCCGAGTGAGTTTTTCCTTACAAATCAAAATCACTGCGTATTTGACATCAAAATATCTGCAGTGGTGTCGTTTATTTAAAAGTTGACCTTCTGCAGTCACCTGTTTCGTGTAGTTAATTTAGTTGACAGTGTTATAATTAAAACAGTTGTTAGATATAAGTAAAGCTCTATTTGTTATCTGTGGAGTTTTATTGCCCGCATGTCACGACTTCACCATTTGTTTGTATTTATTAGTATCTGTAACCTTTTGAAATACTATATATACTTACTAGCTGTTGCCCGCGACTCCGTCTGCGTGGACTTCAGTTTAAAGCGCTAAGCGGTTTCCGTCAATTAAAAAGAGCTCAGTAGATATAAAACAAGTGCCTTTTAAAATAATGGGAGCAATATATAGTACGTCCGCGTTAGCTCCCGTTTTCGCAACATTTTTTGTTACTGCTCTGCTCCTATTGTTCATAGCGGGATGCCTATATATAACCTATGTCCTTTCTCAGGCTCTATACTATATGTGTACCAAATTTCATTACAATCGGTTCAGTAGTTTTGGCGTGAAAGTCGGACAGACAGACAGACAGAGACACTTTCGCATTTATAATATTAAGTATGGATTTCATACTTTTGCGCAAATTAATTTTGTCCGTTTTTATTGGTTTAGATTTGTATGTAAATAATCTAATGAACGCGTGTCACGGAGATAAATATGCTGCGGTAGATATGTAGAGTTACGCGGAAAGACCGCATTAGAAACTCCCGTATCTGTGGCAGTCTCCGTGTCCGTGTCATAGCAGATAAACTGCAAGAGAGTCGCCTGCGCTGGTACGGTCACGTCTTACGTAAACCGGCAGGTTACGTGGGTAACAAATCTCTTGCCATGGCGCCTCCGCTGGGCCGGAACAAGCGAGATAGACCAAAGAAGTCCTTGGCTTGACGTTGTAAGAGATGACATGCGTGCCAACAAGCTCTTACCACAGGATGCTAAAGATCGTGCGAATTAGAGGAGAATGTGCAGGAAAGCGGACTCCGGGCTCCAACGCGAAAGCCGTGGATGCAACCGGGATAAACGCTGAGATGATGATGATGAATCTAATGGGACGGGACGAATACTTGTAACTAAAATTGTGCATAATGGCCCCGATTCTCCTGTTTACAAACTAAACTAAATTTAAGTTTAGTACATATTTTTCTTTCTGTTTCATTAAGAAAAGGACAGAAGATAAAATGTCAGTTTAGACCTGTCAAATTAGTCCTCGCCTGAAGTAAATGTATTTTTGGTCGCCATGTTTATAATCGCGTCTAAATGGGGAAGAAAACGCAAAGTTATTTGCAGATGTCGCTGATGGCGTTTGACTCATAACAATATTAGCTGTTAGTCGTATCACGTTTTATGTTGAGTTTTTTTTGTGTTTGACGAGTTTTTTAGGTAAAGCAGAGTAATGTATTGTACATGGACTGTTTCAAGTCAAAAAAGGAGTTAAAAGTCTAGAGGAGCTTCAGTAAAAGGACAAAAAGCTGATCTAATTACCAGGCAAATAACAATGCCCAGACTTTAAACTGAATGCAGACTTATTAGTGTTTTAAGTTACATTAATTTTAAATTAGGTTTAATGTTTCTTTAGTTATATTTAAGTAAATATTAATGTACTTATTATTGCCATATTTTGAAAGTTTCAACCCTATTAATCTAAAATTATTATTCATACAGACAGAAAATTATTATAGAGAGATCAAGATAATCTTTACTGAAATCTATTTATATATTCTGTTCTAAATTGAAATGCATATCTTTAGGGAAAGAGTGATTTCCATTATTATTGCAACAAATTGCTACACAACGCGGCATTGTTTTAAATTTTTTATAAACAACGTAAACTCGAACAAATTACAATGGGTTTTGACAGTTTATTTGGGTCAAACGATATCAGCGCCTCTAGTGGCGAGATTTGTCAGTTTTCTTCCCCATTGTCTATGGAGTATCTTATTTTGACATGATTAAACTAATATGTTATCTTCTGTCCTTTTCTTAATGAAATAGAAGGAAAAATATGCACTTAACTTAAATTTAGTTTAGTACCGTACTTAAAAGTAGTAGTTACCGTTGATCCTGGCTGCCAATTGTATATCCTACGATTTTTGATATTCGCTACAGATAGCAGTTTGAAAATCTGACAACCGTTCTTACTAAGAGGTATCGTATTACCCAATAACTAAATTGTGACGGTTAAACAACTATACTGACAGTTTACTGTGGTAGAGGTAACTGCAAACGCCACATTCAAACAATGTATCATGCTACCGTCACACAGATCCTGCATCTTGTGCGCAGAGTTTACCGTGCAACTAGCATATTTTTTGTTTATAAATAAATAAATAAATATATACGTACATTGAGAATTTGATGCAGAGCGGTTACCGAGCGGTTACGATAGATCATGGTACTTGCGCCCCGCGCCACAGCTGACGCCAGAGGTCAACGCACCGCGCTCACCCGCCCGTGCGGAGTTGTAACCATATTTTTGTTGGTACAACCAAGTAGAATAGCAAGCTCATAACTTTGAGGTTTTTCAATATATGGTATATATTTGAAATTTTGTACATAGATTCTTTTCTAAAAAATACTGAACACGTGCTTCGGGTTTCGCATAAACAAAAAATAATGTTGTATACAACTTACCAACATCAACCGTTGGGCATGTGCCTGCCAGACACAACACCCTTCTGGTCGGAGGAACCTCACTTATCTATGGAGGATGATTGATAACTTTACACGCTGTTCCTTATACTTCTAAACTGGTATTCGGTGAGACTACACCCTGATTGCAAAATACAGGAAAAGGCTAGGCTGATAATGATTTTTTTTAATAATTTTTAAACTAGTGCTTGACCGCAATCCCGCCTGATGGTAAGCAGTGATGCAATCGTTGATGGTAAAGCGCGCTAGTTTATTTAGCCTACTAAAAAAACTTAGTGAATTGGAAGGAAGACGGCAGTTGAGCGAGGTGATGCAATGTTAAACTCAACAACACGAACAACGATGCTGCGCCACAAGGAGATTGATCTGGAGATCCTCCACGACCAAACTCCCGACACAACCACATTTGGCGCATCATACCCGGCACACATCGCAACACAACTGCTCAGACCCGTCCTCCGTACGGCTTCACCAGACATCATGCCGGAACACGACGAATCGCTTGGCGGCAAGACTTTGTCTGGTGGGTGGTAACTCGACTGCCGGCAGCCAATGTTCTCTGTTCTTTATCTAAATAATAACCCCTATACCTATAGTAAACAAAGACGGTTGGATATCGCCCTTGGGTTGTGGAGATCAGACGGCGGTTGCATCACGGAATATGTCGAAGTTTAGCCAAAATCGAGCAGTTAGACTGGTAAAGCGGACCCCAGCCTCCAAAGCTGAAAAGCTTCGGATGCAACTGGGATTAACGCTGAAATGATGATGATGATAGTAGACAAAGACCACAGTCGTCGTTAAAATATAAAAAAGAATTACATTGTAAAACAATTAAACATTGCGTATCGCCCGCGCTCTCTATTGTTTACAATTCTGCAGTAGGTAATGCATATGTAAGCATTTTATCTACCCATTCATCAAAATAAGTTGCATTACTCTTCTCTTACTTGCAACAGATCGCATATTATACAATATTTGAACATAAAATTGTATAACAAAGCAAGTAATCTGCGGCTGTTAAATCATCATAAAGTAAGCATAGCCATTCTACTATATTAATAGAATGTTACATGATTTAGACGTTTATTAGGTACTTATTCTACTACTAACAAAGTGTAATATCTACGTATTATTTTCAGTGATGTTCTGTCATTGTTAATATTATTAACAATGAAACGACTTACTCCAGTTATTTAAGAGAAGAAAGATTTTTTGAGCTTTTTAGACAGAAATTGAATAATCGGGGGATGTTCGTAACGGTCTTATCTTAATGTTCAGGGGTAGGTAGGTGGTTACATTATCAGCCGTAGTCATCATCCGGTCCCCGACCAGCCTTTTTTTTTTGTTTCTGGTTTGGAAAATCCGCATGGATGTCCGCCGCCCTGGGGCGGGCGACGGGGTCTGTCAGACTTATACTGACTAAAAACCACCCCGATGTTCCATCTCACACCTACACCGGGGGTTGCGAGAACGAACACTGCTTCCGCAACCCCCGATGTACCCAAGCCTTTTTTTTTTTTTTTTATACTAGTGAAAATGCGTTACGCACCATACCCGCCGCTAGCTAGGCGACAGGCGTGTGTGGGACTCGCCCGGCCGGAGCCGGGAATACAGTGTGACCCGGGCTCGGCCCGAAGATCTGACTCCGGGCCACTCTCAGGGCTTACCGGCCTAATGTAGGCCGGTTTCCGCGCCTAGGGAGGATTACCCGGGAATGGATAATCCCCAGACGTGGTGACCAGTGCAATGCGCATGCGGGAGCTACCCACACACGCTGGTCACACTCGGGGGCTAAAGGAGACGGGGGTTCGTCCCCCGCCTTCTTCGCCCCGCCCGTCTACGCCGGATGGGAGCGGCAAGAGCATTCTCTTCCCGCTCCCTCTCCGCTGCCTCCTTCTGCAAGAGGACGGTCTCGCAGAAGGAGGCGGCAGCCTCCCATGCACTCTCTCTTTCAACCATGGCTCGCACCATGGTTGCCAGGGAGAGGCTTCCGCCTCCGAGCGCCGCAACGAGATCGCGGCGCTCGTTTCGCCAGGCCGGGCACTCCACCAAGGTGTGCTCGGCCGTGTCGTCGAGAGAGTCACAGTGGTGACACCGCGGTGACTCCTCCCGACGGGCGACACGGTGCAGGTAGTGACCGAAGCACCCATGTCCGGTCAGTACCTGCACCAAGCGGTAGGTGAGGCTGCCATGCCGGCGCCCAACCCATCCCTCCAACACCGGACGAATCGCGCCAATCGTCCGGTGGCCGGCAGCTGGTGTGCGGAGTGCCTCCCTCCACCGACTCAGGGCCTCCCCCTGAACCGCTATTCGGACCCGCCTTACCTCCTCGAAGGCGGGTCGTTCCCCCCGTTCCCGGGCCGCGACACGGTGTCGATGCACCTGGGACAGAACCAGGGCATCGACCTCCCACGGCGGCGTGCCCGCGAGCACGCAGGCAGCCCCATGGCTGACCGTGCGGTACGCCCGCACGGTCCGTGTCGCGATGATCCTCTGCGGCTTCCGCAGCAGGGCCACTGTGCGCCGGGAAAGGCACTCCGCCCACACCGGGGCTCCGTAGAGTGCCATCGACCGCACCACACCATGGTACAGCCGACGGCACGCCGAATTCGGCCCCCCCAAATTGGGGAGGAGTCGTCCGAGGGCGGCTGCGACAGAACACAGCCGCGGGGCGATGGACCCAAGCCTCGTCTAACTCCTACCAGTCACCCCGCCATGACCGTGGCTTCACTTAGCCTTAGAGCGTTCTTCCCTACCCCTAATTTGTAGCCTCCACTCAAAAATTCGACTACTCTCAAAATCCTCAAAATAGCTGCATGCCTGGTTTGGCCGATTACCTACAGTTGCAGTTTGCTTTCTTTATTGGCTACTCTGTTCTTTGTCGGATCACCCCATGGAAGATTGGATCTCTGAATAAAATCCAAAACAACACAACGTTCTTGCGTATTTTGCTATCTTTCCGCCAGTTATTAGTCTACGTAACTTTCATGAGGTCCTCGTCATCGTCTCCTCTCTTGACGTCTGCAGTTCTTCTAAAGAGATGTACGCTCGGCTGTTACCAACATAACTTGTAGAGTATGCAAGCTGAAGTGCTGGTAGTGGCTTGATCTTGTTTGACGAGAACCGATGGCCAGCGGAGCATCACAAGTCCAGAGGTCCCTAGTCGGCAATTTTTATAAATTTGTCATACCAACATGATTCCGTTGTCATTGCTAAAAGTTCCTAATCTCCTAAATTCATAATGATCGATCAATTATCGGTCAGTCGTCTCCTAATGGAATGGTGATAAAATGACATTGCCGTATTGCTATTATTATAAAACCCGCTAGTAATGATTTTCTAAAAATCACTACCCAATTGGAAAGTTTATTAATAAGGAGTGGAGTGTCCGTGATTGACCACTGGAAAGTCATAATACCGCTATTTTGTTAATAGATTAGATTAGGATTTTACTTTATATTTCTTTTATTTATTATTACTTATTTTTTTTTTTGTGAAGCGACACATAAAGGTTGTATCTTACGCACAAACGAGTACCATGTACTTAATTCTGAACCCCCCAGTGGTGGCTTTTACCTGATTTTGGAAAAGTAAATATACCTACAGTTATTTTCACTTTAGACCGTTCATAATTGCTATACTTTTACAACCCAATAACATTTTAAAGTAAAAATTAATTAATTCGCTAATTACACAAAAAAGCGCATTGTGAACAAAACTCGAAAAAGAATCCCATCAGCTGACTTAATAGAGTTCCCATCAGGGATCAACGTCATGCCCACAAACCCGCACGGCGGCACGCTTGCAACGTTCAAAGGCTGAGTCGATACATTTTTTTTAAACAATGTGATTTTCTTAACCGCTTATTAATGACATAAATGGCTATTATCATTTTGTTACTGGCATGCGGTGTAGCCTTTTCGCGAAGTTTGCGTTACGATGTCAAATACACCCTGTATCAGAAGAAAAGAGTCATCGAAGTAACAGGGATAATCAAGCAGCACCTTGAGGATGCACCCAGGCGTTCAAGGCGAGCTGATGACAAGGTGTGAAGTCAGTGACGACCCCTGGTTTCCGTTCGGTTTTGTAACGCTGCACATTGTTTGTTGAATTAGCGAGGAGACAATGTTCAGACATCTAAAGCTTACGCAGTACTATAAAAGGTTACATTTTTGTAGGTACAGACGAGAGCAGGTCAAGCTACTAGAAACTGTCAAAAAATCCCAATCAAGTTTGAACTTTAATGCTTTAGCGATAAATTTGAAAATCTAATTAAGAAATTTGACATATTGTAGTAGCTTGATATGCTGTCACCTTTACAAACAACCTGTTGCTTAAATGCTTGAATTTGGAGGGATAGTCATAGCAGCTAGATCAGAATTACCAAAATATATCAATTTTATTTATTAACTAGCTGTGCCCCGCGGTCTCACCCGCGTAAGCTTCAAACCGAAAGAGCTCAGTTGATATAAAATAAGCACCTGTTAAAATAATGGGAGCAATATGTACAACCGCGTTTGCTCCCGTTTTCGCAACATTTTTGTTCCTGCTCTGCTCCTATTGATCACAGCGGGATGTTTTATAGCCTATGTCCTTTCTCAGGCTCTAAACTTTCTGTGTACCAAATTTCATTACAATCGGTTCAGTAGTTTTGGCGCAGACAGACAGACAGAGATACTTTCGCATTTATAATATTACTAGCTTTCCGCCCGCGGCTACGCCCGCGTGGAGTTCGGTTATATCGCGCTTTTTAGATTTCCCTCGGGAACATCATATTTTTCCGGGATAAAAGGTAGCCTATGTTCTTTCTCATGGTCCAAAGATTGTCTGTGCCAGATTTCATCAAAATCGGTTGAGAGGTTTAAGCGGGAAAGCGTAACAGACAGACAGGCAGAGTTACTTTCGCATTTATAATATTAGTATGGATTATTATGGATTAAAGTCGCCCTTCGTGTCAGTGTTCCTCCCGTGTATTGATCTTCTAAACTTAGCAACAGATCGTGATTCCGTTTCTAAAGTTCGAAGAAGGGGAAGCTGTTTGTACCTGTTATTAATAAAAAAGCTATACATTTCGAAGTGAGCTAATGCTTTCGACCTTGAATATCGTTTGTTTTACAATATTTGAATTGAATTTCGTAACTACATTTTGCACAATCTCTACAGATTGTTATCTAAAATATGTTAGCAAACTGATAGAAAAGAAAATCGATTATGAATATTTACCGGTGACTCTGAAAGTATCAAAGACTGAACCTTGAAAGAACCTTTTTCTGTAAATATCGTCATTATATTGCATAAAAACTTACAAAAACAATCACGGTAGACTCTTAAAACAGATCAAATTACAATATCGGTCCACCAACCTTAAATGCACATAATTGGAACGTTTAGCATAAAAATCGTACATTATGCGCAAAACAGCACGCAAATGCAATTACTTTGGATGATCCCTGATTCTCACTTATAATCGAAATGAAACGATGTCTTGACCAAATATAGTTTACATTTTATAGCAACAGTTATATTACATTACATTTCAAAATCAAAAGTCATTTATTCAAATTAGGCTGAGAATCAGCACTTTTTGAACGTCAATATTACATAAGACAGTCCCCCAAAACGCCCACGCATCGACACCTCCTAGTGCTTTCGCTGGGAAGAAGTTTTGACATTATAATTAAACATGGATGGATTCAGCTGGTGAACTTTGAAATAGTCAAATTATTATTATTTTGGCAAGTTTAGTGCAACGATTCAGTTTACTTGCAAACTTACATTTTTGTAACTTTTCAGTAGTACTAGTCACTGTAAAATCACCTTAATAACCATCGCAATGAAGTTCATATTTGTCCAACTTGAAGTAACGTCAATCTGTGTGTGTAGTCGTGCAATAAACAAACAATAATTTCTCAATTTTACGTCACTTCAAAATTGAGAGAAAAATTGTGCAAGGAGGCCAATATGCTTTTATTGGTATTTCAAACGTGACGCTCATTATATTTTGCAAATAATTGTAGGGTGACCACAAAACACTTACTTCAATTGACGTTCATTCGCACATAAAATGTGTTAGATATTAGGCAATACATCGAGCAGATCATACTATTTTCTCCCACCCATTAGGACAATATTCATCATGACTATTTCCTCCGAAGAGTCTGTAAGTAAATTAATATTAATCGAGAAGGATAAACTACGTACCCTGATTGCACAGTGGAGCATAGGGTGGAGGTTTGCCTGGCTTGGGTAAAGCTCCGCCGTGTCCTCGTGGCGGCGAGCGACGGCGATCTCTCGCGTCCGACCTTGGTCCAGAGCGAGAGTGCATGGCAAGCCGTCACCTCCTTCTGCGAAGCAGTGATCATGAGCCGGCAAAGGAGGAGGCGGAGCACGTGAGGGAGCGGAAATCGCAGCGCCCTCACGCCTCTAACCGCCGCAGGATACACCCTGGTCGGGCTCGGGAGGCAACATCGGACTCCCGGCCACCGTAGGCGTGGGCTTGCAGCCGGTGAGCAGCCTCAGGCCTGGCCCTTACCGGGCAGCTCGCCGCCCGGTAAGGACCACTACTAAATTCTACTATTATTCACATACTAAATTCAAGTTCAGTGCATCTATTTTTCTACTAACCATGTTTTTGAATTATTAACTTGGAATATCTCAAATTGACAGGACGAAACTCATATTTATAGTCTGTTCTTTTCTTAATGAAATTAAAAAAAAAACATGATGCAAATAAGACTGATCTTAAAATCAGTTTAGTTTGTGCTTTATTAGTAAGTAAACTGCTAATCACTGCTCTAGATTTTTATCTCAACTACAATTTAACTTTTAATAAGATTAGTATATTAATGTACTTTTTATTGATCTGCTTTGTATTATGGTTAATTTTATTCGAAGGATATCACGACTCACGCCTGATCTTGTTTTGTCATTGTATCTCATTCATCTGTAATTCATAATTGTCCGATTCTTGTAACTAATGTCATGAGAAGCATATTTACATAATTAATACAATAATGTAACTAAGTGAGAACGCAATATTTATGTTAATATAAGTACACCAAGTATGCTCTAGATTTTTTATTGAAACGGGAATGTAAATAATTTAAAACGATGTTGTATCAAAAACATACATATATTATCCCACTATCTTATAAATACACAAGAGAAGATATAATAATTATGTGAACAAATCGCAAGCGTGACGAATCAATTAAAATTATACAGGAATAACTTAGACATATAGATATGTATTTCTATTTAATTATGTGGTCCACCTTTAGTAAAGTGTATAACTATACAATTGGATCTATACATCAATTAAAACAAATAAACTTCAATATCAATATTTCTTTTTTCGGGAATAAAATATGCTGCAAGTAACATTTGAACTCTCTGAAATGAAAGTCTCTAGAAAAAAAAAACCGGCCAAATGCGAGTCGGACTCGCACACCGAGGGTTCCGCCGTACAAACGTAGCGGTTTACAATTTATGACGTACTAGCTTTCCGCCAGCGGCTTCGCCCGCGTGGAGTTCGATTATATCGCGCTGTTTAAATTCCCCTCGGGAACATCAAATTTTTCCGGGATAAAAGGTAGCCTATGTTCTTTCTCAGGGTCTAAAGATTGTCTGTGCCAAACTTCATCAAAATCGGTTGAGAGGTTTAGGCGGGAAAGCGTAACAGACAGACAGAGTTATTTTCGCATTTATAATACTAGCATTGATTTAGAATTTTTCACAGTTTAGAGGCAATTAGATTTAAGAAGTGTTTGATATGAATTTCAACTTTAATATCTTTACGCGTTCATGTGAAAAAGGGTAGGTAGTAAGTTTATAATTATTAAAAAAATATTTTATGTCATGTAAGCAAAAATAATATTTTAATATTTTATGTAACTTAAAATTTATCATTTTCACAAATTTTCCTTTATCTGTCTGTACTATAATATAACGTTGCTTCGTGCCGAATTTCAACATTCTGAGTTCACGGGAAGTACCTTGTAGGCAAAGAGATTTAAGATATATAGAGAGGGCAAAATGGCATAGAAAAACTGTGATCCCATGGCTCAGTTCCGCCATCTAGTACAATATAGCAAAATTAGATCGACAATTGGAGACATCAAATAGTTAAAATGAAATAAGTTTATATAAAATTTAATCAGCTTTTGCCCGGTAGGTGGCCGGTGTGGTCTATGTTGCCAGATCCGATTTAATACCCTAGTATAGTTCAAATCGGGTAAATAAATATCGAAAAGTAAATAAATTAAGTGAAACTTGTCTTGTACAAACAAAAACTGTTTTAGAATTTTATTCGCTACTATTCATTTACCGTGACACCGTCTATTGGCATTTTAGATGTTTTATACTTACGAATTATTTTAACGCTCAGTTTATTGCGATTTTTGAGTGTAATAGACCTTTTAGGCCATAAAGCGCATTTTGTTTTGCAATTTTCGTTTGCATTTCGTTTTTAGCAAAATTATTCTTTTTACACGTTTGTTTGCAAATATTTTTAAATGGCAATGCAAAAAAACTGTGGTAGGGTTTGTATCATTTCGATATAAAGTTATCGATAATATTCAAAGAAGTTACTACGACGATGTTTTTTCGCATTATGATAGCTTGAAACAAAAATTAGGAAGCAGAATAATTATGGGTAATTTCAAGTTTACAAGTTTCTTATTTATATAATTCTTTTAATATAATAGGCGTTAAAGTTTAAAATTGCCGATTAGTACTGAAAATCTAAATAATTGCTTATTTTTTAATTTTTAAATAATTCATTTATAATCAATATATAGGAAGGTCGTTTATGCCTTTGTGATTGAACTCTGAGGATCTAGACTGCACAAACTGTGTGAAAGCAGAACTGCCTCCTGGAAGGAAAACTTCTTGTCACGTAGATAATTGTCCAAATCACGACAAAAATGGTAGTCTGCTGGAGCAAGACCTTTACAAGATTCGTACGCCATTATCTTTAAAAAACGGCAAAAAAATCACGGTTATTGTATGGGAGCCCGCCTTCAGGATTTATTTTATTTTAATTATTTATTTTTAATTTGAATATATAACCAAATATTCTGTGAACATTTTAAGCGTCTATCTGTTTCCGTTATTAATATGGAGCAAAAAACGGCAAAAATTCACGTTTGTTGTATGGGAGCCCCCTTAAATATTTTATTATTTTTATTCTTAGTACTTGTTGTTATAGCGGCAACAGAAATACTAACACAATCTCTGGAAATTACAACTGTCTCGCTATTACGGTTTATGAGATACAGCCTGGTGACAGACGGAAAGACGAACAGAGAAGTCTCATGATTATAGTTCGTTTTACCTTTTAGGTACGGAATCGTCAAAATCACAAAGTAGCTCGCAATCATTGTACTACAATAAGTAATCTATGTACTTATCCACTTAACCGTAAATTTTATTCCAATTTTTACGGTTAAGTAAAAAAGTACTGAAATTAATAACTTACTATTTCATTTCTAATACAAGGTACCGATTCTTTTTTTTTTTAATTTGATCGACAAGTCTTTCCAAAGTAGATAACTTCTCTTTTAAAATGCATTGAGCATAATTTCGACGAATGAGACGGAAGCCAATTTTCTTCTCTACGGTCTATCTGGACAAATCGTATCCACTTTTTCCCTACGACATTATTTTTATTCGGAAACCAAAAATAACAAAAACCTAGATAAATGAATTTATAGTAATTGTTCATTCAATTTTGTTTATTAATATGATATGATTATGTTTAAATAGAGTTAATAATAAATAAACTTGAAATATAGTAATATTTTAAGTTTATTTAGCTATATTTTAAATGTCAATAAAATACAACAAAATGTATTCATCTTAATAAGTATTATCGATAACTAAATCGATAAACAACATTACTACGTCTCTACAAGAAAATAGTAAAACTACTCAACAATAGAGGGCGCTTTTACAATAATGGAAAATTTTCTAGAACTAAGATTTTTTTTTAAATTTGAATTGCAGACGAAATATAAATAATTCATAGAAAAACATTCCGAAGTTAGGTCTAGTCGTTTTACTATAACGAGATGTACAGTTGTTTTAATGTCTTTGCTTGTAGGTTTTGATTCCCTAGCGTCTGACAGAAATTCGTCTAAGGTGTCGGTATAAACTGCTGTATCTTTTGATCGCTTTAACTTAGAAGTTTGATTTTTTCACTGCTTAAAGGGACAATAGACCTAGGTATTTGGTATAAATTTCAATTTGATACCTTTATTAGTTCGTGAGAAATAAGGTAGTAAGTTTCGTTTTATTAAAATATGTTTATTATATTATATAACTAAAAAATGTGATTTTCGCAATTTTTCCTATATTTGCATTATATGACAATCCTTCATGCCAAATTTCAAGATTCTGAGTTTACGGGAAGTATCCTGTAGGTTTTGATTCCTTTGCGAGTGTCGAAAATTTGTTGAAAATATCGACATATCGGCTGTATCTTTTGATTGGCTTGGCTTAGAAGTTTGATATTTTCACAGCTTAAAGGGACAATAGACCTAGGTATTTGGTATAAATTTCAATTTGATAACTTTATTCGTTCGTGAGAAATAAGGTAGTAAGTTCCATTTTATTAAAATATGTTTATTATATTATATAACTAAAAAAATGTGATTTTCGTATTTTTTCCTATATTTGCATTATATGACAATGCTTCATGCCAATTTTCAAGATTCTGAGTTTACGGGAAGTATCCTGTAGGTTTTGATTCCTTTGCGAGTGTCGAAAATTTGTTGAAAATATCGACATAATCGGCTGTATCTTTTGATTGGCTTGGCTTAGAAGTTTGATATTTTCACAGCTTAAAGGGACAATAGACCCGAGTATTTCATGTGAATTTCAGCTTGATACGTCCACGCGTTCTTGAGATAAAGGGTGGTGACAGACAGACAGACAGACAGACAGACAGACAGACGACAGACAACAAAGTGATCCTATAAGGGTTCCGTTTTTTCCTTTTGAGGTACGGAACCCTAAAAATATTATTTGACTGACTAGTTATAGATAAACTAACCTAATCTCATAATGTTATTAATTTTCTACAATTGAGTGACAGCTGTGCAACCTGGCATTATTTCATATATAGTAGCTGTCATTTTGGTCTGGTATATAAAAAAAAAAAACAAAGCCATAATAAAGATAAAAAGGAGGTTTGGCGGGAATGTCAAGATGAGTGTCACGCTCATTTTTCATTGGACTTTTAAAATTATTTATAGTGTCGTTTACTAAATAAAAACGCGTGATTTATGTAGTAAAAAGTGCATTCAGTGAATAATTCAAAAGAACAGTGAAATATTGTAGCATAGTGGCCTCATCATGTCTTTACGCTAAACCGCTCCTTATCGTCCAAACGCGTAAAACGAAAGGAGTTAGTTTAGGTTAAGTTATGCTAGGATAAGTTAGGATAAATTGGGATAAGTTAGGATAGATATTTAATGAAGAAAAAAAAATTACTGAAGACTTGGCTGTATGGCATACTATGCCTTTGCCTTTTCCATTCGCCCGAACGGAAAGAAATGAACCAAAAAATAAAGATAAAAATAATTTATCGTAACTAGTTTACCTTCAGTTGGGTATTGATTCGCGTTACATGCAAGTTGGTAAAAGAAACAATCAGTAAACAACAAACCCACAAACTCTTTCGCAAAATACGCCGATCTTTTGTATTTATTTACATAAACATTATGTAATCATAATGTTAACAGACCAAACAACTGACTCTTTAATAAGCTGCGCGGGAGCATTCCTTGCGGTTTAGTGGTCGGTGCATCGTGACAATGCCGTTTCGACAGAAATCTTGCCTAAATAAAATTACTAGCACAACTTTGTCACGCTTTATCCGGAGAAGTATTAATATTTGCAACTTTGTTCGTGTAATTTTTATTTCCTCCTCCTCCTCAATTCGTACTCCTCATTACTGAGGGTAATGATGTTCCTGTGGAATTATCCTCTGCTTTATAATAGTTCGCCATCTGTTACGATCCCTGGCCGCGAGTATGGATAGCATCATGTAGGCCGGTGTCCAGAGATGAACGAATTTGGTCAGTACACATTTTTGGACTGCGACCTCTAGAACGTCGTTCATCCACCTTCCCAGTAACCATTAGATGTTCGAGGTTATCTCCATCCTTTCTGGCAATATGGCCAAAATATTCCAAAATTCTTCGAAGGCAGACAGAGGAGAGTCTTATTGTGACACCCAGCTCTCGAAGGATTGACTGATTTGTGCGGAATGCATGATAGTTACCTAGAGATGTAATTTTTATTTACTGATGATTAAATGAGGTTATGGCCACGTACGAATCTACACTTTAATCAATCTTTGCGCGAGTACGCGACTGTCGCGCCCGTTCTTGTGAATATGACACCCTCACGCGATCAACCAAATCGCGTATGTGCGTAATTATTCAGGTAAACAGTTTTTAACAGTTCACGCAACGCAAAGACCGTCGCTTTTAGTTAAGACGTTGAAGATAGCTAAATATAGTGTTATAAACGTTGGCCAGACAGACGTAACAAGAGCTCTGAATGTTCAATCCCACAAACCTTTTTGCAAATAACAGTAGCTAATAAACGGTTGAAAGTTTTACTACGTTTTATACGACAAAAAAAAATCAAAGTATCCAACAGCTAACAAGTAATTGATGCTACCTTATAAACCAATTATCACTTTTAAAAGCGTTGCATTTAGCACTAAATTATAATTCTTTCTCAACTTTGTCGGAGAGAAAGTTGATTAGAGGAAGTGTTAAATAAATTATTCGGATTGAACAACGCAATTCGAATATTTACTAATTATAATTATAAGAACTTAGTGGAGACCAGGTGCGTGGGGTAACTGCAAACGCTAATAGATACAATATAAAACCCAAATTCCTAATGCCTCTCCATTGATCTAATTTAATATTCTAAGGGCTGAATTATTCCAATCCCAAAAAAAAGGGCTGATTATTCAAAGGACCGATATTTTTTATACGTAGAATATAGTTGACTTGTGACAGTTTTTGTATGGAAGAACTGTTGAAAATTCAAAACTAGTTCTGTCTTAACAAAAATCAGCCATAGATTTTAGGTGAATGGGTCCAGTATTCAATATAGTTACATAGCTTTTCAAAGTAACTTAACTTAAGTATTAACTTTGAAAGCACCAAAGACATGTGGATCCAGGAAGTAACACTCTGCCAAACTATTGCTAACGCATTGTAAATGTGAAAGCTTATTACTATACTACCTGTTACTTAACGTTAGTAAAACTGTTTATGATCCGAGAAAGTACAAACTGTCTTGTAAAACAGAGGAAAACTATTGTAATTGATAACTTCATTCGTTCAGCACTGATCTTTCATCGTCATTTTGTCTCATGCAATATAATCTTTCATTCATTATATTAAAGAAGTTTAATGCTTAACGTGTTTAGTAATTTGTAGTGCAAGCCGGCCATAAGCAATGAAAAACAAGTTCATATTTCAGACACTTCGCTTTATGGAATTGTGCGTATTCTGATCTTTATGTATAGTTATTGATATTCAAGAAATTTCACAGTTTCACTTAATTTCAATTAATTACTTGCATAGATAGTACCACCACACTCCATTAATACCCCTCATTGAATGTTATCATAATTAATGAAGATAATTGAATATTGTTGTGTTGAAGATAAATGATGATATAGGCCGTAGTTTCGAATCCTAACAGGTCATCAGAATACTAACGCCAGCGACATTTACTCTTTTAAATTTCGAAACACTTTGCTGAGGTAGGAGTCTTTTGGCCTCGTATAAGACTTTCTGAATTTTGATAGTTTTTTATATATGCCATATTTTTTATCTATATTTTCAATTTAGTTCCTAATTTTCTTCCTGTACCAAAATTCCAAAAATATGAAATATAAAATTCCACCAATCAAAACGAGCAATGTATTCATTCGCTGAAGTATACTCCAAGGAACTTCATCTCCGTTAAATCTATATTCGGGCACATAAATAATCTCTTATCAACATGCAGTAATAAATTAATAACTTTTTACATAACATTTATAACACAATCATGACATTACGCATCATTGATAAACGTCCTAACTTAGGTATTTTATCGCGTCTTCTTAGATATACAATAGAATAAAATACTCTTTATAATGTACAGCATTTACCCTTTAGAACATAAATATTAAAAATAAAGTAGCTGATTGCATGAAGAATATATGAATAATAAATATTATTGCAATGAAGAAGCACGCTGCCGGCGCTCCCACAACGGGAGCTTCTTTATTCATTTTCACTTTTGGTTTCAACATTTTCTTTTGTACCTATAGAGCGATAACTTGTATTAAAGGGATCGGACAAGCATGTTGAGTTTTCATTCATATACACTTCTGAAGATATAGCCTTTGTAATTCCATTTAATATTGAATAGACTTACATAATTATATTATGCATACCTACATTTCATTTGTATTTACTTACATTGCAAAATGGGGTAACCAGGGAATGTTTGATTAGCTAAGCTATGAGCTCATAAAATGAGGAAAAACGACATAATATTTATTTTACATCAAAAATAAATTTAATAAAAAAAAAATACTGCACATTAATTTACTAGTCGAGCCCTTTTCTTTAATATCCATATCGAAGGAATTGTCAAAAAAACTGTAATTCGCCGTTGCGTGGCAACAAAAGCAACTTTTTGGCGTTTTAGTTTGTTAGAACGGTAACAGGTAGATACTTGAAATATTCACAGAATACATATATACAATTGTATATTTATAAAAATAAATTTAAATAAACAGGCAGGATTGCGATCAAGCGCTGGTTTATAATTTGTTAAAAAAAAAAAAAAAAAAATCACTTTCAAACTAAATAACTAAATTCAAATAAAATTATTTATGACGTTAAGTATAAATAATTTTATTTGAATATAATAAATAATTTTATGTGTTGGATGGGGAAAAAGCAATGAATTCGCATGAGCGTGACTGACCCTACACTGTGATCGCTACTACAGCGAGATATACATATCGAGCGAGCGAGGTATCCTGTGTATAACTGTGTCTATCATATGTATATACTGTGTATATCTTACAATTTGAGTGTCTTCAAGGCTAGAGTGAATAGGCTCTTAATAAACTAGTGCGCTTTACCATCAACGATTGCGTCACTGCTTACCATCAGGCAGGATTGCGGTCAAGCGCTAGTTTATAATATATAAAAATAATAATAATAATAATAAATCTATAAATAATAAATGCATAATAATGATGGCAGTTTTCACTCCTGTCGGCCAGTCCTACGATTGCTTTTTTTAATGTTTAGGTACACATATGACCTTATTCGGCCACATAAATGTAAAAACACGACTACATTTCTTAAATTATCTTACATTCACTTGTTTACCTCTAACTCTGTATTCTACGAGGCTTTACTTCATTATAAGTTGATTGATATGATTAGACCAATTTGCGTGCTTGGATTAAATTACTAATGACTTGCATTTACAGATTGGATAATAACCTATATGTATACGAAGCGATTTTTCATTCAGATATGATCTAATTTCAAACTAATTTAATTTTAAACGTGGCAACTCCATAATTTAGCTAAGAAGGCCTTCATGTAAAATTGTTCTTTAGCTTGTTATTTATTTAACAGCGTTACAAATAATGTAATCGTATTCTGAATTAGTTATATAAATGTGAAATTCATGGTTGTCAATAGCAATCGACCGAGAACATTTCATTTAGATAATAACATGATTTTTATGTACTACTTACATAATTAAACTACAATGTTCCCATTGCTGGGAAACAGGCCGCCTCTCTTAGAGAGGAAGTGGGCTATAATCTACCACCTCGGGCTCAGAGTGTACTGGTTTCCTCACAATGTTTTCTGCCATTTTGAGAGCAGTAGTGATGAAATAATTTACACAATGTAAAGTGCCTGGCTGGGTTCGAATCTACAACTCGTATAAGTTTTGGCCTTTACCACTGGACCACCACTCCTCAAATAGTATGTACATAGTTCTTAATCCGATACAATATTATATCTCGCTGAAGTGTGCTGAAAGAGCTTTTATTAAAACCTCAATGAAAGTGTAATGTGGGTAGGTATACATTTGTAGTCGTAGTGGCCTAGTGGTTAAAACACCAGCCTCTCAAGTATGAGTGTACGGGTTCGATTCCAGGTCAGGCAAGTACCAATGTAACTTTTCTAAAGTTATATGTACTTTCTAAGCACATATATCTTGGACACCAATGACTGAAGGTGAAGGAAAACATCTTGAGGAAACCTGGACTTTAAGTCTGAAATCGCCAACCCGCATTGAGCAAGCGTGGTGATTACGCTCAATCCTTCTCTGTATGAGAGGAGACCTGTGCCCAGCAGTGGGACGATAAAAAGGTTGATGATGATAACTACTGCATACTTAAATGAAGCTGTAATGTGAGTGGGTATACATTTTTATATTCCTGCTCAAATAAATCTTTTCAACCCAAAACTTATTCAGGTCGTCATTTCCAAGAATTGCATCTAAAATTCCTCAAAACTACTAAGACACCTGCTATATTACACACACATTCAAGATTGCACAGAGATACTTAAAAGGCATAATGCGTAAGCGCACTTTGAGTTATCTAACACCCGCAGACGTGAGAAAAACGGAATTAGCGATTCACTGATCGACGTAACGATTTCATTACATCTCGTGAACACAATGTACTTTGCCACTACTTCCGATGCATTGATAATCATCTCAAGATTCGTCGATATGAAAAAGGTTCATGTAACCTAAGTAAGTGTGGCTGATTTTGATCACTTCAATTTACGATTTCAACACATTCGCAAAATGGATCAACCTTATGTTTGATCTGAGAAGATAGACTAATAAAAGTATTAGTTTCACAAGTTTTTAAAAGTTGCATTATTACCTCGTAGACCATCTCTTTACTTGCGAAAAGTGGAGGGAAATCTGATCAAAACCACTTTTTAAACACGCTCAAAGATAACGCGTTATATTTATTTAATACAAGTTAACTTCTTCCGTCCGAAAAGTGTCCTTTTTTTGTTATGGATGAGAAATCATCAAATGACCTCTCCCGCTCTGGGCGCCGCGGAAGAGCGTGTTAGACTGTCACTGGCTAAAACCCACCCGTGTTTCTTCACTTGCCTGTGCACCAGGGCCACGGGTTCTATTTTAACCAACCCGCAACCCTGACTCAGGAGGCATTGGTCTTCGTGGGCCCCATCACGATGTGCTGACATCTCTTTGAGGCGCGCGACACAACGAGCCGTCGACCTGGGCCTGGTCCTTACCGGGCGGCGAACTGCCCCCTGCTCGCCGGCCGTAAGCCCGCGCCTACGGTGGACGGGAGTTACATGTTGTCTCCCGACCAGGGCGTCACCTGCGGCGGCTAGAGGCGTGAGGGCGCTGGGATTCCCGCTCCCTCACTCGCTCCACCTCCTCCTTTGCCAGCATCACTGCTTCACAGAAGGAGGTGACGGCCTGCCATGCACTCTCACTCCAGACCATGGCCTGGGCCACGGCCGGACGCGTGAGACCGCCGTCGATCGCCGCCACGAGGACACGGCGGTGCTCTATCCAAGCTGGGCAGACTTCCACCATATCATACATTAGGTCTTCATCATTGTCATTAACTTGTCCTTATTAAGTACAATTTATTCAGGGGCGGTGCAACGTGTATTCCATACTTCTCTATCAATTGTCATCTAGGTAGTCATATCAATAATTTTATAGGTCTTGCTCTACCACTCATTCGTACTCAAAACTTTCTAAACTACATTTACGATTCTACATATACGTGCGTCTAAAACACATTTTTTTTTTTTGCTATCACATGAACGTAAAAGAAAGACAAAAAAATTATTATTTAACCAGACACTTATGATCATTTACATAAGTCTAAGGCTAACAGGTTCTTGGAAAAGTTACAAGTAATCAGGTGACTAACGACTCTCAATTATTACAACCAGCTTTTATGAGGAAGCGGAATTTCATTCCACCATATCATATGTGCATGAAGGAATCAGAACTTGTACTCACTCTTGTATTAGGGTTGGTACGCAAACTGGTTTTTCTAGACTTCTATCGGTTTTCACACCTTCATTTGTTTCTTCCTGATCGTCTGTATTTACTGTTAATGTTTATTATTTTTATTAGAAATTATGATACGTATATAAAATTGTCGTCTGAAGATCTTATAGCTTTTTAGCTTTCCTATTTTATGAGACTGTGACGGTATAAAGCCTAAATTCAAAGCTCTTCGTCAGTTTTATTACTAAATTTATTTTAAGTATATATTGCTAAATTAACTATTTTAATTTTGTTTTATAATTCCACTGCTTAAACTTGTTACTTTTCACATCTGAATGTTGGCTACAATGAATTGTTCTTAATCCGTTGGTCAAAAACTCTTCCTTTTGAAGTCGCAGACACTTCTTGCATAGAATAAAGAAGGGAAGTAGGTTATCTGCGACCCAATCCGCGATTTAATTGCCTACTGTCTTAGGGTTGACGACTGTCCGCGCTTCGTCGGTTACGTTGTCGCCCAAACCGCTAACAAATATTTATAGACTAAGAGCTTATGTTTCAATTATTTGCTTAGTATTTAGTTTACATATACTAGTCAGTTTTTTTTTTTTTGTAATTTTTATTTTTAGTTTTGTACACATTAAGAACCATATTTATTTTTATTTTTAATTAATACAAATATAAATAATACAAACATAACATCTATTGAATCACACATTTAATACAAAATTACAAATTAGCTACAGAAAAATACCTACTTTCTTCGGTTTCGACTATTACGAAACGCGTTGTTATTATTTTTTTTTTTTTTTTACAAATTATAAACCAGCGCTTGACCGCAATCCTGCCTGATGGTAAGCAGTGACGCAATCGTTGATGGTAAAGCGCACTAGTTTATTAAGAGCCTATTCACTCTAGCCTTGAAGACACTCAAATTGTAGTCCGACGGAAACACCGCCGCGGGCAAATTGTTCCAGTCCCTCGATGTACGCGGTATAAAGGAGGAGGCGAAGCGCTTCGTCCGGATCGTAGTGGTGTTAACAACGTAAGGGTGGAAACCAGCCGTACGACGGGTCGTCCGCTGGTGGAACGGAGATGGGGGAATTAAATCATGCAATTCCCTCGCACACTCCCCGAAATGCATCCTATAGAACACCGAAAGGCTGGCTACTCTACGCCTGTGCTCTAGGCTTTGGAGACCAACTCGAGTTAGGTCAGGGTCACCAATCAGCCTCTTTGCACGTCTCTCCACTGAATCCAAAGTGGCCAGGTGACACTTGGCAGAAACTTTAATGTGTAATATATCCGTATCCTTGTAAATAACTTTTAGAAATATAATTTGAAAAATATAAGTCTTTTATTTGTTCATAAATAGACATACCAACTTTGCAGTTTATGTGATCATTTTTTAAAAGCTAATGTGCCGAAAAGCCGTGACGCGCGAACCTCGTTCCGTGCTAGCCGCGACTAGCGCAGTCATAGGCACTCTAATATTGTGTTTAGGTGTGCGTGCGGCGACGCATAGATACTATGGCGCAAACATACAAGCCGCGCGCGGTCCGTTTGTATGAAGATAACGTACTTCCCTCTCTTTATTCTATGCTTCTTGCCTTATTTATTCATTGTATATACAACATAAAAACAAGAATTTTAAATACATTACGCTACTAAAAAAATGTAGATAAAGGTTTATCTACATTTTTTTAGTAGTGTCACACTAACATTAACAAAACTCTGTGCTTATTAAATCATTTAACAGCCCTACGATATACAAGTTTTTTTTTTTTTCATAGTAAAAACGCTGATTGATTGCTCACGTAATCCTAACGGTTGCAGCTTCTGTACGCTAGTATGCAACTAATGATTCGCTGTCAAAACCCAATAGATATTACTAATGGGATGTTGTTAGAGTTCTAGTTGGTCCATCACGAATACAGAGTTGAATTGTTTATCACAATTTACTGTTTGATTTTATATCTACTAATTTTAACCAGATTTTCTAGGCTACGAAATCGTGTTTAGAATTCAAACAAAAAACACGGAATATAAAGGGTGGCAGGATCATTGATTCCCCCCTTTGCTTTGAATGTTGTCGTCAGCGCAGAATCAGGAGTAGGTAAAGTGCCTTACCTACTCCGTCAAAATGTATGGGTGTATTTTTTTATAACCGAGCAATACCTGCAACGCAGGGATTCATAATCATGTACTGAACTGAGGTTGCGTTGCGTCGATGTCCCCGACACCAAGTAAAAAAGAAAAAATAATAAAAATGAGACTACATCAAAACTTAATTCATGAGTTCTGTCCAAGAGATGCACATTTTCGTCAGATCAAAGCAATACGAAGATTAGTCGTCATTAATTTTTATAAGTACGCCAGTCACTAATTTGAAGCCTGTTTCTACATCGAGCTATGGTCTTTGAACTCACTCCTGTAGTGCAATGCTGTCACTATTTTACTCTGAAAACTAAGATGAAGTAAGTTATTATTACAACTAATGCTATCGATATACAATACTTATTTTTTTTAAGTGGCTGTAAATCATCATATGACCTCTCCCGTTTTAGAGTGGAAGGGTGTGTCAGATCCTTCAGTAAGAGTCTGAGACACCCTTTCATCGTTCCTTCCTTCCTTTTTCTACTAAAACCCACCCGTGTTCCTTCACTTGCCTGTGCGCCAAGGCCACGGTTTCTTTTTTAACCAACCCGCAACCCTGATCATTGGATTCCAATCGTTCCCATTTTTCAATAAAAATGGGAACGATTTGTGTGTCATCCTTGCGGGGCCGTGCCAGTCTTCTCTGTATCGTTCCAATTTTAGTATAGCATGTATATAGCTCACTTTAAACTTGCTTCACCTAACTTTTCAAGGTCAATTTTTTACAGAATCGGTCAGCTGTTGCAGTGGATCTCGTCCAAGTCAATAAAGTAGAAAGAAGTCGCTATAGATAATAAGCAAACACACTCATTTGTTCTCCGTGAATTGCCTACCTGCGTATAGTTAGACATGTATCTTTTCTTATTTACCTTTTCCTTAACGGATCAAAGGTGTTTAATAAAGCATGCGCAAGTTCTTAGCATCAATCAAATCCGAACAAAACCCGCATGTAGCACTTAATTACATGGTGCAATAAACTTGGCAGTGTCAACGTTCTCAGCAGAAACTGTTTTACTGAGATTCTGACTCACTGTTTGACTAAGATAGATTGCATAGATATCTTTGGTAGCGATATCTAACTGTTCGCCAAACCGCTAAAACATGTAAAAGATAAGTGTCCACAGAAGTCCCACATAATACTGTAAAGACATTAAAGACGCTGTGCCAGCTGAGATACAATAGGGATGTACCCAAGGTATGAAAATAAAAAAATAATTAGTCCGTCTTAGAGATAATAATAAAAATTAAGACCCGTATTTTTTATTTTGTCAAAATTACCAAAAACTACTGAGATAAATATAGCGTATTAAAGTTACGGAGTGGGGACTAAATACGTCACGCCGTGGTATATTTTGTACCACGGGGTGACGTCATGCGACATTTCAAATCAATTTATTGTCCTAAGTATTTGAATGAAAGAAAAAATAAAAAATACGTGTTCAATATTTTTTATAAATCTATCTGATGGACATCAAATTATTTTTTAGAATACAACCCAATTGGATACTATGTCGTGAATCAAACATCACAGAAATTGTCACTGTTACAATAGTAACTGTTTTGAGAGTATGGAAAGTAAACGAATTTTTACTTTACTTAGAAATTAGGCCCTCAGAAATCACCTCATAGAATAAGGTCAATTATGGCCAACGTTTTGGCTGCCCTAAGTGGATTTTGTCTCACCTTGCCAATTCTTCGGACAAAAATAACATCAATTCATGTACGATGCCGCCACAATGTCCGTCCAAGTCCCGAACCAGCAGACTAAAGATGTCCCCCTTAAGCGAGGAGTGAGACAAGGGGACGTTATTTCCCCTAAATTGTTCTCCAATGTCCTCGAGGATATGTTTAAGACGCTGGATTGACAGGGTCGGGGCATTAACATCAATGGCGAGTACATCTCACACTTGCGATTTGCGGACGATATCGTCATCATGGCGGAAACGCAGCAAGAGCTGGAACAAATGCTGGCCAACTTAGCTAACTCCTCCCAACGCATCGGTCTCCGGATGAACTTAGACAAGACCAAAATTATGTTCAATGAACGGGTCACTCCGGGACCGGTTGCCGTAAATGGAATGCCGCTCGAAGTTGTTTCAGAGTATGTATACCTCGGGCAAACGTTGCAATTAGGGAAAAACAACTTCGAGAAGGAGGCAAATAGAAGGATCCAGCTGGGATGGGCAGCATTTGGTAAACTTCGTCGGGTATTTTCGTCGCCCATACCCCAATGTTTGAAGACCAAAATCTTCAACCAGTGCGTCCTACCCGTCATGACTTACGGAGCCGAGACGTGGACACTAACGGTCAGACTAGTCCATAAGTTTAAAGTCGCTCAGCGAGCTATGAAGCGGGCTAGGTTGGGCGTCTCTCTGAAGGACCGCATCAGAAATGAAGTGATCCGACAGAGGACCAGAGTTACTGACATAGCTGAGAGGATTAGCAAGCTGAAGTGGCAATGGGCTGGTCACATATGCCGCAGGACCGACAACCGTTGAGTGGAGGCAGCGTCTCGGCAAACGTAGCGTGGGACGCCCTTGGGCGAGATGGAGCGACGACATCAAAAAGGTGGCTGGTAGTGGCTGGCGGAGAACTGCTCAGGATCGAGCTTGTTGGCGTGCCATGAAAGAGGCCTATGTCCAGCAGTGGACGAGTAAAGGCTGATGATGATGATGATGTACGATGAATATCATAAAACTAAACGAAACACAATAAGAAAAAAAAAGAACAAAGTATTAAAAAAAAAAGAAAAATTAATCAGAAAGTCATAATTATAAGCGGTGGCATGGCTCCATCACAGCATGATGCTTCGAAATTCAAAACATAAATGTTGCAGTGCTGCTAAATTATTATATTTTTTCAAAGACATTAAATTACAATGTCAAATCTCTTTGTTTTTAAGTTATGTACGGACGAGCAGGTTGAGCTCAATCATCCTTGAGCCTTAAAGCTTTAGAGATAAAGTTTCTTTTTTAAAAATTAGCGCTGGATCGCAATCCCGCCTATTGGTAAGCAATGATGTAATCGTTGATGGTAAAGCGCGCTAGTTTATTAAGAGCCTATTTACTCTAGCCTTGAAGACAATTAAATTGTAGTCCGACAGAAACACCGCCGCTGGCAAATTGTTCTTGTCCCTCGATGCACGCGGTATGAAAAAGGTGACGAAACGCTTCGTCCGGATCGTAGTGGTGTCAACAACGTAAGGGTGGAAACACGCCGTACGACGGGTCGTCCGATGATGGAACGAAGATGGGGAATTGAATCATACAATTCCCTCGCACACTCTACACAACACCGACAGACTGGCTACTCTACGCCTACGCTCCTTTTAGTTGAAAATCTAATAAAGAAATCTGACAGATTCTAGGAGCTTGTTGTGATATCGTCTGTACAATCATTAGTCTACCAGTCACCATTGTCCAGCCCTCATCCCAATTTATTTGTGGTCGACGCAATATATCTTTTTCTTCCATACTTCTCAATTAAACTTCATCGCCTTAGTCACCCCCTTATTAAACATATCATCATTCACACATTCCAACCATCATTTCTTTGGTCTTCCCCTACTCTTATAACCATCGACATTCATACTCCAAACTCTCCACACAATATTTTTCTCATTTCTCCGTGATACATGCCCACAGACAACAGATTTCTACACAACTTTTTAACTATCGCTGCCACTTTCGGGCTTCCTCTTATGTATTATGATCATTAGTTTACCAGTCACTAAAGTTTTTTGTTGAATGTCGTGGTGGCCTAGTGGTTAAAACACCAGCCTCTTAAGTATGACTGCGTGGGTTCGATTCCAGGTCAGGCAAGTACCAATGTAACTTTTCTAAAGTTATATGTACTTTCTAATTATATCTTGGACACCAATGACTGAAGGTGAAGGAAAACATCTTGAGGAAACCTGGACTTTAAGTCTGAAATCGCCAACCCGCATTGAGCAAGCGTGGTGATTACGCTCAATCCTTCTCTGTATGAGAGGTGACCTGTGCCCAGCAGTGGGACGATAACAAGGTTGATGGATGATGAAAGTTTTTTGTTAATGTACTACTGCTAACAATTGTGTTTAACGTTTTTTCTACAATCTTGATTGAACCTTCTGTTTAGTTTCTGTCTTTAGTTCAATAAGTAAATATTGTGCTACCAGCTCCGCGATCCGCTAAACTACTGTCCGATACAAGTATCAAATAATATTTCAAACACGGAAATTGACATATCTATAGATCTAAATTGATGTTATTATTTCTTATATTTGCTCATTTTGAAAATACCTCTATATTGTTTACTTATTATTTCCTTTATTTGGCCATATTTACATATTAATTTGTATTTTTAAATTTTTCTACATAAAAAATACATAAAAAACATTCAAAAATATAATAAATAGTATCTCACCGGTATCGGGAACAGGGTCCAAGCTACCTACGGTCAGGGCTCCAGAGAGAGGAACCTCCTGACAATGCGAGCCGTGTCCAGAAGTACCGCTTTCTGAAGCAAACCCTTGATCCAGCTGCCTAACAAAAGCCTCCTGAGGTGTTGGTCGAAACTCTTGGATATTAAGTCAATGGCTGTCACGACTATCGGTACAATGATTGCTGAATCCACTTCCCATATGTCGACAACCTCATGAGCTGAGTCAAGATACTTGATTTGTTTATTTACTTTATTAATAGGAATTTCATCTTTAAAATGAACATGAACTAGTGAAACCACGTTTGCTGTTAAATAGACGTTACGTAGGTAATATTTACCTCACAAGTTAAAACTTTAATTGAAAATGAAAGTGCCTTTATTTCCCGTGTAGTGTTTAATAATTCTGAGGCCCATATTTATCTGAATAAGAGGAAGCAGAAAATTGTATGTTGTTTAAGCATAGTTCCACGAGGAAATTAGTATACAAATGAAAATACATAACTTGATCATAAAACGACTAATTCAAATATATCCCTTTTTCCGCTCTCGATATTCGTGAAATTATCTTTTAGTTTACCGTAATAGATACAATGCGGGTTTTACCAGCTATTATACCATAAATAAGCCTTCATAGTGAAGCCGTAACGGGTACTTGCGGTAAATATCAGATAACAACAGATTATTTAAAGAAATGTCAGGATACTGTTATCGAGAGAAGAGTCATGACGATTATACCTCATTACATCTTCTTGGTAATCACAGAGCGATGAGCAAATTAAGGAATCAAATAAATATCATTCAAGTGGATTTTTATAAGGTCACCTAGACCAGAAATTAGAACAAACCTATGCAATGACGCTTCCTCACTGGGAACATACGCCGCTAACACAAATAATGCCGTTACGAATTGTGTCATTACCACCATTACTATAGTTATAATTTACCAGGATTTGTCAGTCATACCACATACAATTCAATATGAAAAACGTGGCTGACGACGGAAAACTTCATTTTGAAAACAATCATATACAGTCATATGGCTGACACGTCTCAATTGGTTTGGAATATGTCAGCCATGTGTGACTGACGAGGCATTTATTTATGTGCTAATGTAATAATTCTGATTGAATTCTAAATCTTCTAGTGAGGAGAATCGATATGATACAGAATAGATTAGTATGCTCAAAATCGAATCTTGACTTATTACATTACAAGTGAATGCTCCCAGTGAGGGAGAATTATAAAAGACTTTCCACCCGCGGCTTCGCCCGCGTGGTATTCGGTTATATATATTTAGATTTCCCTCGAGAATCTCAAATTTTTCCGGGATAAAACGTAAACTATTATTTAATCCGGACTTCTAACTTTACGCCTACAGAATTTCAAAGCAATCGGTTTAGTAGTTACAGCGTGAAAGCGGAACAAACAAACTCACTTTCCGATTTATAACATTAGTATAGATATAGACTAGTATAGATAATCAAGAAAAGAATTAATGAATAAGTCACAAAATCTCTACATTCTTTGTTGTCTTATTCAGTGATTAAATTAACAGTAAATTGGCTAGTAATTGAAGCGTTCTCATAATTAAACAAAAGTATGACTTAGCACTCCATAGACTTCACTACCTACTCTGTATACAGAGCAAATTGAACTAACATGACATGAAGTACTTCTATCTGACACACATTAAAATAATGGCATCGATAAATTGAATATTTCTATTCTTTGCTTCATAAATTATTGCAATGTAACGGGAAATGAATTCAATAAGATTTATTAATACCAAGCCGCGGTTCCATTTTATTACTACCATTAGTAGGTGATGTATAAATAAATCATTGTGCAAAGAATGAAAACAAGTGAAATGAGCACATTATACAGTTATTGTAATTTAAATAATTGAATAATGATCCACACTATTAATAGCGACACCGCTTTTTCAGTAAAGCTATCATCAGATTCTGTTTTTTATTCCTTTTGTTATCATGTTTTTACTTGACGCTTGGTTTGACATCAACATCTTGTTAGACCCAAAATTTTGTAGTCAATTAGGTATTTATCTTTTAGAGGTGTAGGAATCAGGGTGTAAAGTTCAGTCATCCGCCATAGAAAAGGGAGAGTTTGAATTATTAGTTTACAAATGCGCCAATAGATGGCGTTGTAGCATTCGTGTTGAATCCTGCATCGCGGTGTTAAGATTCGCCGATGTTAAACTGGGGTCACGAAAGTTTCAAGCGAATGTAGTCTCAATATACAACGTTTAAAGTAATCTCATTATTTTATTGAACTCACCATAATAACTTCACGCTAGTTACGAGTGTTACGACGGTAGTTGCTGCAGCAGTGTCAGTGTGTGGTGAACGGGTTGTCCAGAGAGGATCCTCCGACCCATAGATATCAGAAACAAAAGGCATTATATTAAAATCTCTGTGCTCCGACTAGACGGGTAATATCTGGAGTGCAATTGCCCATCGCTTGATGTCGTGATGTTAACGAATGCGTACTAGTTGCACTCTAAACTTGCTTGCGAGATGCAAGATTCGCGTGACCTCAGTATAACGCGTTATTCGCATGTGGCGTAGTAAGTACCACAACAAACCATTGCTGATGTGTGAATAATTCCTCTCATGGAGAATGCACCTAAATAGAGCAATGAATACCTATTACTGAATTGTAAAAATCAATGGCATTGAGATGACGTGGAGCCGATAGTGTTAATCAATTAGCGTGCTCTTGACCTCGATCATGCCTGAAATTTGAGTTTAGCTTGAGTTTTGAAAATGATTTCTAAATACACCCTTCTGTCTTTTGCACAATAACTTTAAAAATTGCTGTGGGCTATGCGCTGTTTAACGATGACAGAAAATAATGTTTAATACAGGCTATCTTAGAAGTCGACATCAAGCCGAAATCGGGTTATGGATCAAATCATTATGATTATTGATTTATCAAAAAACATTTTATAAAATCTAAGTTGCCATTTAAAAAGGCCGAGAAAATCTATAGGCACAGGTAGGTAGTAGGGTAGGTATACTAGGCATTAATTATTTTGCTATGGATTGTTTACAATATATCCCATATTGCAAACAATCCATATCAAAACAATGAATGCCTAGTACAATAAAGGCAATAATGCAACGTACTAATATTCCTAAACATTTATCTCCCCTCACGATAAGAGTCAAGAGTCAACTGAAGGATGTTTACCAACGTTTGCGTGTTAAGCACTAGGAACTTGTCAGTTGTAATACACTACGCGCTTGGTGATCTCTGAACTTAGAGCAACACGGTTTCATGCGGTAATAATCTGTATATTATCTTGAATTGACACCTCTTGTACTCCTGATAGGTGTGAGAATCTTCTACTAAACCAAGTTTTTTTTACATATTTTGCATGTTTTCTTTAACCACATTTTTTTTTCTTTTATTGTACTGCCTGTAGCAAATAGGTTTTAATTTAAAAGCTACTACGAATAATGCCTTAAACCTTGTTTTCACTTCTACACAAATCCTGTCTTCTTATCTTCTCATTTTCAATATTTATGCTCTACGCATAATAGGAATCTTCGTTCTTCCAATAATTGTCTTCTACGCTGTCCTTCTTACCGCTCTGGTTTTCTTAAGTCTTCATTTCTTGTTCAGGCGGTTTTCCTTTGGAATGATCTTCCTCAGAATATCAGGATGTTGACTAGCCAGTACACTTTTAAAATTAAAGCTCGGGAGTACTTACGCAAGAAATTGGCAGATTCATCAAACATAATTTATTATTTTTCTCTATCTGTATTTTGTATCTCTCTCTACTGTTTATATTTTGTATTTATATATTGATAATAATATTTTTTTTGTGTTTCTCTTTTAACTTCTCTTTTATATCTTTGAACCTACCATGTTTTGTCTCTGCATCACCTTAACGTAAACTCGTAGAAAATGCCTAAGGCATTAAGTCCGCCATTGTGCAATGTTTCTTTGTGCATAAAGTTTTTAATAAATAAATAATGACAGCATCTGGCAAAATTCGGTGAAATCCTTTATTTATTATTCTGAGATGAAATCTCTGATAATTAACCTCCTTGCATTAAACTAAAGATTGCCAGATTCCTATAGATTATATTCATCTGCCTAGCGTTTTCTAACTAAAGAAAAGAAAGAAAGAAAAAACGTTTATTTGCGGTAAACATAACGCAAAAAAAAACAAAATCAAAAGTCATTTATTCAAATTAGGCTGAGAATCAGCACTTTTTGAACGTCAATATTACATAAGCCAGTCCCCCAAAAGGCCCACCCGTCGACCCTTCCTAGTGCTTTCGCTGGGAAGAAGAAGTGGCGGAACAAACTCACCAGCAGCACAGCTGTCTGGTCATTTAAAAAACACATGACTTTGTACAATACTATGTATAGTAATGAACACAAGAAAATACAACATCAATGAAATTATTTACCATATTATGCCAGCTAGCTACGCCAATATACCAGCAAATCAAAACGTTTACAAAAAAAAAGTTTATAAAAACACAAAATATATGAAATATTTGAGTGAACATGCTTCACATCCACGGAAAACGGCTGTCACTCAGCATTATGCTGCGGCCATAGGACATGAAAAATGATAACGCTTAGAGTCGGCTTTCAATCTGAGTGGATCCAGTTGAATGCCAGTAGGTATTTTGTATAAACCGGACGGGCGGATTTCAGCAAATATCTCAACCTAAAGGATCACGCATACCTTGTTAGCATATTCAAGAAGTGTGAACCCATGCATGATTGTGTGTCCCAAATAGCCAAGTAACCACGACCAAGTTCTCACAGAGAACTATGACGACGGCAGAATATCTTACACGCATCCATTGTTCACCGCGGTCAAGGGCACGACGACGTACACTCTTTCTTACTCTCAGTGGGTACAACACCTACTTAACTTTCTAACTACTAATTGTTTGCGTAGGCACAGTCATATGATATATTTTAAATAAATAATAATAACTGACTTAATTGCAGAAGAAATAAAGTTGTCACCGCCTTGGACAGTGTGAGGAATATCATCTGAACACAAAATTAAAAAAAAATACGTACGAGCTTCTTAATTTTAGAAATACGATGTTAGAACCGGGTCATTTTACATTGTAAGTAATTTATGCTGCGGTTATATAATAATATACCGAAATATGTTGCACTATATGCACGTATGTAAATAGTTTGAAATAAAATCACCTAAACACAAAGCATACGAGCTTTTTCAGTACATAAATTCGATTAGTAAAATTTATTATACTTACATTTACTGATTTACTATCACAACACAAATATCTACTGATATTACTAGTAACAATTGGATTGTATCCTAAAAAATAATTTAAAGTCCATCAGATAGATTTATAAAAAATATTGAACACCTATTTTGTATTTTTTTTTTTCATTCAAATACTTAGGAAGATATATTGATTTGAAATGTCGCATGATGTCACGCCGTGGTACAAAATATACCACGACGTGACGTAATTAGCCCCCCCTCCGTAACTTTAATACGCTATATCTCAGGAGTTTTTGGTAATTTAGACAAAATAAAAAATACGAGTTTTAATTTTTTTTATTATCTTTATGACGGACTAATTATTTTTTTTTATTTTCATGCCTTGGATACATCCCTATTTAAGTGTCTTCCAGGCTAGTGAATAGACTCTTAATAAACTAGTGCATTAAAGAACAGTCATAACAGTCATAGTTTCTCAATTCAAATCAATTAATTAATAAGAACTATAGGTGAGTGTTTAATTACAAAATGTCCTTAAGGAAGAATCCTCACATTGTGACGGGGTCCACGAAGACCGATGCCTCCTGGGTCAAAGTTGCGGGTTGGTTAAAAAAGAAACCGTGTCCCTGGCGCACAGGCAAGTGAAGAAACACGGGTGGGTTTTAGTTAGTAAAAGTCTGACACGCCCTTCCGCTCCGCCCAGAGCGAGGTAATTTGATAATTTCCCAGCCAGAACAAAAGAAAAGGAAGAATTCTCTTATTTGGCTTCGAAGGGATAGAGGTTGGCGTGCAGAACCGTCATACTTTTGTTAGATTGAAATTAATTATACAAGTATTGTCACATTTCTTGGCTAATCACCCTTGGGTTTAAGTGAAACAGTTTTTTTATGTATGAAGGTTGTTTTATTTTCACAAAAAATAGAAAAAATGTTTTCTATTAGTCAACTTGAATATTGTCTTACTAGGACACTTTATTTCTTCACAGCTTTATCATATCCGTTTCTAATTTGATCGAAATATTGTAATAATGACGCTTGCAATCATATTTTTTAAACAATGGTATGTAATATTATTTTGTTAGTGTGTGTTGAAGAGTCATAGAAGCGTGAATGTTGGCCAACAATTGAAGATCGTCTGCAGGACGTCCGATCTTTGTCACATGTTGTTTCAAAATGTAATTGAGTCGTGACAAATAAACATTACATTTTTTTTTATTTGTAATCATTGTTCATAGACACTTTTGAAAAACTCTCTTTCACTTCAGATAATCATAGGTTAAAAAAAGATCATTAATACTTTGGGTGAGTTGATTATTGAAAATCGTAGTACGGACGACAGCAGGTCAAGCTACCCGAAACTGTAAAACATTCCCAATCAACCTTGAGCCTTAACACTTTAGTGATAAAGTTGAAAATCTAATAAAGAAATATGATAGCAGCAGTAGCTTGATTAGCTGTCGTCTGTACCCATTTTTTATATGGGTTACGATTTATTCGTGTATCCGTATTTTATAACGACGCCTAATCTGACACCCACAACCTGAAATTACACACTTTCATTCTAAACTACATCGTGTGAAAGTTATCAACTAATTATTATGCACGTTAATTACAAAAAGCAGTCTTCGAATAAAACTAGCACCGTATATATTGATAATGATCGAAATACTTAAAGATTGCGATATTACACAAGTGGTGGGTAGTTGACCCATCGCTTGCAAGCAATGGAGCAACCCGCTTTCCTCACTTGAATGTAGTAGACTAGATTTGTTTTAAATACCTAGGTCACCCTAGTACCAACCTAGGTATTGACAAAGGTTTATTGCGCATTTGAATGAATTTAGAAATGGAACGTTTTGGTTCATTCAGTAAAATCTACGCAGAACAGTTCGCGAGATTTTCAAACTGAAGATTGTTGATGACAGACACGTAACTGGGTGTCTATCTGATCACGTTCCGGCAAAAGATAAAAATATGAACAATTAGAAAGCCGCCGAACAATTAGTCCAAGGTTAATGGATAGCGTAAAAAGTGTAAGATAAAAAGTGGCGTGACTAATTTAACGCACGCGCCATTCCGCAACGGCCTATGATTATTTTGACAGAAAAAAATGCCGGAACAATTTGACACTACATTTTGTCACGAAATAAAGTATTTTATATAAATTTTTATGATAACTACGCATTTACTAATCGAATGTGTGACACCATTGCTTAGTGGTGCTCAAATTCAATGACTATTAGGGTCGAACAAATTTATAGACACTGTAATTACAAACACATATCATCATTCCAGCGTTAATCCCCGTCGCATCCGAAGCCTTTTCAGCTTTGGAGTCTGGGGTCCGCTTTACCAGTCCAACTGCTGATATGGCTAAACTTCGACATTTTCCGTGAAGCGACTACCGTCTGACCTCTACAATCCGAAGACGACATCGAAGCATTGCAGTTAGACCAGTTGTTGGACTTTTGAGGGTTCCAACAATCCCTAACGACTGCCACTTTATGTTCGTATGGCAACCGGGACCAACGGCTTAACGTGCTTTCCGAGGCACGACCAGACCAGTGCAAATATTCATATTCATGCATACAAATACTTGCACGGTGCGGGAATCGAACCCGCGCCACCTTGCGCAGCGGCCGCGACTGCTACCGCTACGCCACGGAGGCTGTCAATGTGTGTGTCAGGCTGACAATCAAAGTGTAATTACAAACACTGAGGGACATAATATATTATGTTATGCATGACTAGGTATGGCAAGTACATGTGACATTATTCGAATGTTTTATCTTGAGTCCTGTTAACATACCTAGCTGTTTTGTTAAATAAACACAGGTCCACTTCCAACCATCTTGACTTTCAATAAGTAGTAGACATTTATCCAATAGTTCAAGGACCTCGTTTTCGCGAGGTTCACAAGGAGGAGATAAATAATGTTGAATGAACGATAAGTTCACACATCATCGTTTTACGTTCACTTGTTTAGTGCCAATAACTTTACTATAAGCTATAAATAACACCGCTAAAGAGGAATCAGAAAACATGGCAAATCGGAATGACATAATGACGTTTTTATAGCATAGCTTATAAAACGTCATAATGTCATTGGATTTTTGAGTTATGTACATTTGTCCAAATATAGCCCATTTTTTTTTTTTTTGACAATTCGCATAGATTGAGCTGGACGCAAAGTAAATTCGAGACTTGAGTTATGGGATACTAACTCAACGATAATATAGTTTATAATAGATACATATATAGATAAACATCCAAGACCCAGGCCAATCAGGAAAAGATCTACTTAACAACTTACAGACTCAATCTAGCCAACTAAGGAACTATTTGTTAACCCGTCACCTAGTATACAGAGTGTACAGCTAAACCCCCCAAAAAATATCTTCGTCCCGTCCCATATGTGGCACTACTTAGGTTGTGCCTAAGTAATGCCACATATGGGTTCCGACGAACCTACCTACTTCCCACGATAGTCCCAAGCTTTGTATCGGGTGAATAAGAGTACCTTTCAGCAAGTTACACACAATTCGTTAATTGTGTTGAGAGTACATGTATATGGCCAATAATTACAATGCTCCTCCAAATATAATATGGGCAATTACCCAGTCTATAAATGTGTATAATGATTTCGTAATTTTGAGTACTACAGTCGACCGCCCTTGGTGTTAGCACTTTGACTTTAAGCTGGCTTGTGTTAGAACGAAGTTTCAGTAGAAGGTGAGGCCAGCTAATACTGGTTTAATTACTACACCCGTGCCTCCTACTGTACCTATAGATATTTTCAGTCGCATGGATTGTTTGAATTCCTCAAGTAATTCTTATTACGTTACTATTAATAATTCTGATACTTATTCTGATAGCGATTAATACAAGGATTTTAAACAATGTGTCATTGATTAGTCAAATAAGATAATAAAATCCACATCCAAGTTATTAAAGTAATAGAAATAATAAAATCATTAGGTAAAAAAAGATGTTCCCACGATACCATTATCATTACTAAAATTGTACACGAATATAAAAAATATATAATAGAGGTCATTTAGTCATACTCAAGACTTTTGAAAACATCATCGTTGACAGCTTCGTGAAGGTTCCCCGAAATAATAAAATCCAATTGTTACATGCAGTGTTTTATATGTTTATTGTCCACATGTTCAATTTCATTTGGGAGACCATCAATCAAGTCTTATTTACTCAGGTTTCAGATGTCAAAATAATAATCATAAAGACTTCGGTAAAATATATAGAAAATTACTGCTTCAGAATATTGTAGTCTCCTAGCGCGTGATCATAGCGACATTCAACCGCAGGCACGAGCGAACTGTCGTAAGCGTTCGAAACACTGCAGCATGGAATTGAGGGCTTCGTTTGATGTACACACAGGCACAATTTAATAATCAGTAAAGTCTGCATAGCCCTTTCTCAACTTTGTAGAAGTCGGCTTTCCACCTATCCGGATAGTACCTAACTGAAAACGAATATATTTCATGGAGTGGCTAACCTCCACAACTTAGTTACTGATGTACTGGCATCGGTACCAATCGGTATCTCTTTAAAACAACGCGCTGTATTTAAAGATACTTCAAAACCACATCAATTCTTATGTTAAACACGACATCTACTGACAACGTGTTCTTTATGACTAAATGGCCACGGTCTGAACTGTCAAAATACATGTTTACCATACGGTTGACATTTTGATTCGCGATATTGGCGAAGTTTGCACGTGCTAAGATTTCGCTAGAATTAATACAGTATAGATGCCCTCTAAATCGGATGCTAATTATAGTAATAGCTGAAGTGTGTACGTGTACGACCCGAAATGAGTTAGATCCTTTGCTGTTAAAATATCTAATAGATATTCAGAACTATAATTGACAGCTCATGTTGATTGTTTGAAACTACAAACCTTAAACTTTAGCATCATATTTTAACTATATAAGGTACTCCACAATAAAGATATTACCAAATGTTATTCTTATCTTCATCATAAGACGCGCCTAAAACTATATTCAATTATCTCGCAAACTATGGACCTTGAGGGTTGTGAACTTTAGCAAACCCAAGCCATTGTTCTTGTTTTATTATCAAAATTAAGTTTAAACTTTAACAATTGTTCACAAGGTAAGAATAGAATGAATTAGGCAAGACATTTATACTTTTCACATAGTCTTAGGAAATAGATTTAAGTGACATCTTAATAGAACTTCAGACGTTTAGGCCAAACAACAAATAAATGTACAGACAGCTACCCGAAACTATCCCAATCAACCTTGAACCCAATAATTATTTAGTGATAAAGATGAAAATTCATTTAAAAAATTGACAAATTATAGTAGCTTGATGTGCTAGTCATTATCACCATCCCAGCGTTAATCCCCGTCGCATCCGAAGCCTTTTCAGCTTTGGAGTCTGGGGTCCGCTTTACCAGTCCAACTGCTGATATGGCTAAACTTCGACATTTTCCGTGAAGCGACTGCCGTCTGACCTCCACGACCCGAAAGCGACATCGAAGCATTGCAGTTAGACCATTTGTTGGATTTTTGAGGGCTCCAACAACCCGTAACGACTGCCACTAGATGTTCGTATGGCAACCGGGACCAACGGCTTAACGTGCTTTCCGAGGCACGACCAGACCAGTGCAAACATTCATATTCATGCATACAAATACTTGCACTGTGCGGGGATCGAACCCGCGCCACCTTGTGCAGCGGCCGCGTCCGCTACCGCTACGCCACGGAGGCTGTGCTAGTATCTATACAAATTCAATTTATAAAGAGAAAAAGCTTCAAAATGTTGATTTCAGGGATTTAGTTGCAAAATTTTAATACGAGTGTATTAAAATTTAGCAAGTAAATCTCTGAAATAAACATTTTGATGCTTGACATTGGAACGGCATATACATATGTCACCATACGTACATACTAGAAAGAACCTGTGCCATATAATATGAAGTAGGCCATAATAACATCGACTGCCGGCAGAAATTACCACCCACCAGACAAAGTCTTGTTGCCAAGCTATTCACGGAAGACGGGTCTGAGCGATTGCGATGTGTGCTGGGTACGATACGCCAACTGTTGTTGTATCGGGAGTTTGGTCGTGGAGGGTCTCCAGATCAATCTCCCTCTGGCGCAGCATCGTTGGTAGTATAGTTTGGTTTCACATCATCATCAATTGGTTTAATAACCACATCAATCTCCCTTTGGCATCCTCTGGATTTAACATTGCATCGCCTCGCTCAAGTGCCATCTTCCCTCCTATTCAATCAGTTTTTTTGAGTGAATAGGCTCTTAATAAACTAGAGCGCTTTACCATTAACGATTGCGTCACTGCTTACTATCAGGCAGGATTGCAATCAAACACTAGTTTATAATTATTAAAAAAAGACTGCTAACTAGTATCAGCCTCCATTCAATTTCATATATACGATGAAACTGTTCATGAACTAATCTAATTCAGGCATCAAACTTATCAGGACGAACATCGGTCGCATGTCAAACCATCAAACCGTAACATTCTGTTGTAAACTGTGACCTACTGTTTCGAAAAAAACAACGGTTGCCAAGCAACAACCTTGATTGTTACTCAAAGCATCGCGAAGTTAACAATAGTATTTAAATGGTGTAGAGTAAATACAGTTACAAAGCGTGGCGTGCAAAAAATTGGTTGAGAAAATTAATTTTCTGTTGCAGTCTGATTTGTTGAAGAAGTTAATTATTACTGTAATGTTTGCTGTTATCTAGTTGACCAATATGAAACTTGTAGAATGTAGCTCGTTATTAAACAGACCATGGTAAAGGTAGCAGGTGTGCATTTTATCTGGAACTCATAGGAATAAAACTCCTGCAATAAACCACCATGAATTTTACTTTAAATATGTAGTAAGACTATTAACTATCATTATAGTTACGAGATATAAGCTAATATCGACATATTTAATACCAGCTATTTTGCACGAATTCATTCGCGATCCAGGTTTAAAGATTAGAGTTACTTTCGCATTATCGAAGTATGGACTAGAGTTGTTAGATTAAAGAAAATTCTATACATAATTGCTTCTTCCAGCCTAAATAGTAATTTTTATGAACTGATTTGTATGCGACATCTGGAAACTTGTGATTGACCAAAATGTTGTAAGTGTAATTACCGCTTTAGCTGTAAGTTATTCAAATCAAATAAAATATTTGGAGCAAAGTTTTCTTTTGATTTTTCTCTTCTTGTTCTTCGTTTCGTTTTTGACCGTCCTGGTCGTGATCACTATGACTGATTTCGAAACGTTAATGTAATTCGCCGCACGATCTCCCTCTATCTATCCCTGTTTAACGTCAGTCTGGAGGATTCATTTACAGGTCCCCCCACTGGACTTGATTTGGTCGATCCACCTCATCGGTGACCTTCAACGAGGTCTGTTCGCTTCTACTCTGCCCTGGACCACTATTTGACTTTTCTAGTCTATCCATAAACATATAATCACATGAGTCCTTACCTTAGGCTGTTGGTTGATTGGCATACTCACGCCTATTTGAATAAGTTAAAAAAACATTTTTAGTTAATTTTACGATGCTTGGTTAAATTATCATATTTTGTGTCATTTTAATGTTTTAATTATTGACGTGTTGTCATCTCTAAATGTTACCTATAGATTTATCTACTCCATAAGCAACGCAGAATATATGACCGAAATGACAGCTGTCATTATAGTTTAATAAATTTAACACTAGATTTAACACTAGTAATGTCTTGCTAATCCAACACACATTATAAAGTCGAGTCTCAAGGTACCACAATATATTAACACTTCATATCCATATGATAAGGCCCGCTATGATCGTCCATTGTTCTTAGCCTGATTAACATTCCCATACAAACAAGATGACGGTACAATATAACTATTTACGTAGGTATCTCTGTGGGAGGAAACGAATCTTTGTGATATGCCTACACCTGAGAAATATTACATGATTAATTGCTATTTACATTAAATTATAATTTATTAGCGAGATAAGGTAAAGGCAATTGGTAAAGCTATCAAAATAAAAGGGCCGTGTTTTTTCTAGGTTTTATGGCAGATAGGGGAAAATCCAAAAGAATAATGAAATAGATAACGAAAATTTAAAACAATTAAAACCAACGAGGAGACTGTTTGATTCTGTTATATAATATTTTCAAAAGGATTTGTTATGTGTCACCAATAACGCCCTTGTGAGGATGGTTTTGCAATACCTCTTTCCCACTTACCTTCATATTCAATAATAAATAACTATATTTAGTACTGAATTAATATAACTAAGTAATATATTATATTCAGTATAAATGTGCAAGATTCTACGACTACACTACTGAACGGATATTGATTTTAGTTTATTTTAAATTAATCATGGAAACCGAGAGAGCTAAAATTCAAATTTCCTCAGCAAAGTTTTCAAATATGTGGAACGGCACACATTACTATTTATATTACGTAGCGTCACGTTTGCGTCTGGTCATTTCATTTTTATTTGTTTGTTTATTTTGCCACAAAGAAGGTTATTAAGATAATTTAAATAAAGTCGTCTTTTGCACACTGCTCACCTACCTTACCATCCGTGTGTCGAAGCAAACCAACAAAAATTAGTGCAGGCATTCTCCTTGACTCGCCTTGATATAACAATATTAAACTTACTGAGGTCGATGGGTTAACTGATTCACTTCTTACTCACTGCTGATACCCTGGTACCAATCGAGCGTGGAATGTTTAAGGTCAGGTCAATGGCAGAATACTTTTAAGTAAACAATAGCTTGACGTATTATGAAATTTTTGAACTATAACTTATTAATTTTCTTGTAGTTTTTATCTTGTACGATATTGAGCACCTTCCCTTGTTGCCTTATTGATAAATAGCAATAAAATTTGATCAATCTCTGTGTACTCTAGGCTTCGCATAAAGTATTTTTTTTTTTTATAAGTTATAAACAAGCGCTTGACCGCAATCCCGCCTGATGGTAAGCAGTGATGCGATCATTGATGGTAAAGCGCGCTAGTTTATTAAGAACCTATTCACTCTAGCCTTGAAGACACTCAAATTGTAATGTGACGGAAACACCGTCGCTGGCAAATTGTTCCAGTCCCTCGATGTACGCGGTATAAAAGAGGAAGCGAAACGCTTCGTCCGGGTCGCAGTGGTATCAACAACGTAAGGGTGGAAACTCGCCGTACGACGGGTCGTCCGATGGTGGAACGGTGATGGGGGAATTAAATCATGCAATTCCCTTGCACACTCACCAGAATGCAACCTATAGAAGACCGAAAGGCTGGCTACTCTACGCCTGTGCTCCAGGCTTTGGAGACCGTTTCGAGTTAAGTCTGGGTCGCCAATCAGCCTCTTCGCACGCCTCTCCACTGAATCCAAAGTATCCAGGTGACATTTCGCAGTACTCCACACACGATTATGTATCGTTTAATACCTAGCTAGAGCGAACTGACCTTTCTACTTAGCTTTGTAGCTTATACGAGGCAAACAGCTAACAATCCCAAGCTTTTAGCTAATGGGACAATAGCCCATAATACCCCAAAGAAAAACTATGGGTTTCTCTTTGCCTAGTCTTTTTCCAACGATTTGTGTGTCGGCTTTCAACTTACCGAAAGCAGCTGAGCGACTGCCCCCCATATGAAATTTACAAACCAGTTGCTGGCCAATACGAACCCCTTGGTAATTAGACTGGTTGCCAGGATTTCAGGCTTGCCACGGGTTGTTCGAAGATCCCGAGATACCGTGGTCCCTGGCGCAAAAGTAAGTGAAGAAACAACGGCTGGGTTTTAGTCAGTAAAAGTCTTATAATCCCTTCCACTCCGCTCAGAGAGCGAGAATTCACTTGATGATTTCCCAACCGAAAACAAACAAAACATGCTGTCTGGCTTCTTCTTCTGAGTCGTTACAAGTGTAACGACTGTGAAAGAATGAGAGCCGGTGTAAAAGTATTTAAGTAAGTAATGATGAGTTCAAACGAGGCTTGATCTCTTTAATTTGACTTCAATAAGTTAGTTGATCTGCTTCAAACATAACCAGTTCGTTCACAAATATTTCTTTTTTTAAATGTTGTTAATAGATATGTATAGACAAGCATTTAAACTATACTTCGCTATAAGTCTCTTTGCGATATTGGTATTTTGTTTGTGTAATTGCCTATAGCATATTTAGAAATTAAATACAAGGCACTTTGAAGAGGTCCGCTCTCTTCAATCGATAAGCCTTCAAAAGATTCTATCATGTTTATGTACGTTTTACTTATTTCGCATTCTAAATAAACGACACTAAATAATTGAACCCACGGCATATCATTTCCTAGAGAGATGAAGAGATGTAGTAGTGGGTCTCCGTTCCGTTCCAGAAAATCCGTTTTAAATATAAACGGCAATTTTGATTTGCGATTTTTTTACTGTACGATCAAAAACTGCGAAATATATAGCCTTACAAACATATGGGTGCGGAGAAACTAGAGCATTCACCCAACCCATGTATGCAGGTGAATTACCATAATTAATAACATTATAGTTCCTGCTTGTATGTCGGTCTCCGTGGCGCAGCGGTCAACCCGCCTGCCTGCGACGTGGAGGCCCCGGGTTCGATCCCCGGCCAGGTCATGATGGGAAACGAACTTTTCCTAATTGTCCTGGGTCTTGGATGTTTATCTATACAACGTGTAACAAAAAGGGTATATACATACCAAGGGCAAGGCATCTTTAGATGATATCAAACGATATCGAAAGGGTTTCAACTCAAAATAAAATACTCAAAAAATTGGTACCAAATTTTTGGTTTCGTGTGTTTCTTAATCAAATCATAACAAACGTGGCAGCACACTACATACGTTAATAACTACTCGTTACCCGTCACGTTACTTGCCAAAATCCGATAAATGTCTTCAATATCTCTGTGCGACTAGTATGATAGTAGCCTATTACAGGCGGTGTTTTTCCTCATAACTTCCTAACACAAAGAGATAGGATTAAAAACACTTCCAATATCGTTTGATATCATGTAAAGATGCCATGCCTTTGTTATGTATATACCCTTTATGTTACACGTTGTATATGTATCTATTATAAAATATAGTATCGTTGAGTTAGTATCCCATAACACAAGTCTCGAACTTACTTTGGGGCTAGCTCAATCTGTGTGATTTGTCTGTATATATTTATTTATTTATTTATTTATTTGCTTAACTAGTCTTTATACATAATTAAGATTAGTAATTAATATATAATTAGCTAAGCCACTCATCATTCTTATATAATCAGAGCGTAGATCGGATCTGATAGCTGCAAGAAAAATACTAGATGAACGAAATATTAGCATAGGTACCTACCGAAATAGTTTGTACAAAAGTAGGTTGGATCCTTTTTAATGTCGCTTTAAACTTTTAAAGTATTTCTAATTGTAACATGCCAAAAACGGAAGAATGAAATGAATACCTTTGCCCTGTTTTGGATGTTAGAGATCTACTTTGTCCATTATGTAGATTATATAATACGGTAGAAACTGTAAGGTATACATATTTGTAAAAATTGCTTAAGTTTTGCTTCAGCTATGACTAGATAAGTTTGTTGCATATTGTAAGTAAAATAAAGTTAGATATAATTTGCATTTGAACCAGAGACTTTTTCTTTTTTTTTTCCTTTTTATTATATTTCTAGTCTGTGGACATCTTATTTTTATAATATGATATCGATTATCGGGATTATCTTATAAAAAAGCAACCAAAAACCACTAAGGTTTAACTTTAAAGTATCTACTACCATGAGTCAGTCTAAATATCGAATTATAAGTTCAATAATGCATTTATATATGCATTATTGTCGTTACTATGTAACTTTTCTAAGTTATATGTACTTTCTAAGTAATTCTTGGACACCAATAACTGATTACAGTTGAAGGAAAACATCTTGAGGAAACCTGGACTTTATGTCTGAAATCGCCAACCCGCATTGAGCAAGCGTGGTGATTACGCTCAATCCTTCTCTATATGAGAGGAGACCTGTCCCCAGCAGTGGGATGATAAAAAGATTGATGATGATGATGATGATGATGATTGTCGATACAAATAATAACATCTTTAATTAAATAACATACAATAATTCCTACAAAATACTTAAGTAATATTGCTTGAATTTACATTTGATATTTTATATAAAACAGCTTTTCCCAAGTTTTCCTCAATATCACGACAACTACAAGTTAATATGACAACAGTTGAAGCAACCATGCGACTAAATGGTGCAATTATAATTATTAAGTGCAATCATTGCAATAGTTATCTACGCACTTATTATATTTAATTATGTTCACTAAGGGAGAACGGGTTAGTTAACTGACTATTTAAATTGTTAAGCAATGATTTATGTTGCTTTGTTGCTGTTGTGAAGCAGAAGATTGCTGTGTTTAGCAAAACCGAAAAATTCTGTCTAAAAAGCACAAAAACTAATCTTTTAATAAATCATCATCAATCATCGTCATCTCAGCGTTAATCCCAGTCGCATCTGCAGCTTTTTCAGCTTTGGAGTCTGGGGTCCGCTTTACCAGTCTAACTGCAGCAAAAGCTAAACTTCGATATTTTCCGTGAAACGACTGCCGTCTGACCTCTACAACCCGAAGGCGATATCTAAGCATTGCAGTTAGACCAATTGTTAGGCTTTTGAGGGCTCCAACAACTCGTAACGACTGCCACTAGATGTTCGTATTGCAACCGGGACCAACGGCTTAACGTGCTTTCCGCGGCACGACCAGACCAGTGCAAATATTCATATTCATGCATACAAATATATGCACTGTGCGGGGATCGAAACCGCGCCTCCTTGCGCAACGGCCGCGTTCGCTACCGCTACGCCACGGAAAAAAAAATATGAAAATATATGTATAAAATTATATCTTAAGTGAACTTGTCCTGTCCAATGTCCAACACATGAGAATTTGAACAGACCTGATGAGGGTATGTTACATACAAATTCTATCTCAACCAAACGGCGATGATGCGAACGGTTGGTTCAACTTCATGACCCGCGTATTGTGAAAGCAATTGCATAGGTTACAATGGGACTGACATACGCTTTGAGTAAAAGCTCATAAAATCTAATAAAGAAAAAAACACCAGAAATATTACCTTATTATTTGGAGTCACTCTAGGATCGCTATTGTTCTCCTGTATGGCAGTGAGGCGTCGCCTGTGCTTGAGCGACACAAGCAGGATCTGTGTGTCACGGAGATGAATATGCTGCGGTGGATGTGTGGAGTTACGCGGAAAGACCGCATCAGGAACTCCCGCATCCGGGGCAGCCTTCGTGTCCGTGACATTGCAGACAAACTGCAGGAGGGTCGCCTACGCTGGTAAGGCCACGTCTTACGCAAACCGGCATGTTACGTGGGTAACAAATGTCTTGCCATGGCGCCTCCGCCGGGCCGGAACAAGCGGGGTAGACCAAAGAAGTGCTGGCTTGACGTTGTAAGAGATGGCATGCGTGCCAACAAGCTCTTACCACAGGATGCTAAAGATCGTGCGAAATGGAGGAGAATGTGCAGGAAAGCGGACCCTGGACTCCAACACGAAAGCCGCGAATGCAACCGGGATAAACGCTGAGATGATGATGATGATGACTCTAGGATCGCTATTTAGATCTCTCTAAGCAAAGGCATTGCTTTTGGGCGAAATTAATTTCATAGAATTCTATAATTGACTGAATTAAGATAATTATCATAAGTTTATCTATATCTAATCCATTTACCTAAATCCGTATCATTTCCTTAATATCGTGCTTATAACGAAGTTGGCCATTGCAAAATGTATCTAACCTCGTTTATTAACCATTGCATCTCTTTTACATTCTAATTAATTGATATTAGCCATTCGGAAGCAATTCAACGCAATTTGCGCCAAGCGTCTATCTGTGTATAAAAAACACAAATCTATGACCGTTACTGCAAGCACAAAGATCGACCAGTTCGCCTGGCATGCGCCTGCGGCCAACTTAATACAAAGCCATAACAGTTATACCAATAGTTCAGATAAATGTGTGAATTGTATATAATTAACACAGATATAAATTGTATGAATGGGTTAAATAAATACATCCGTTTACCTACATTTTATTTAAGTTTTTATAGAGGCAATTGGGTTTACTAGGTTTAAAAGCGAATATATCTCGAAAAAGTTCACATATATATCGTAAATTGATTTATTCACAAATAGACAACTCACAATCTAAACCGCTAGAGTTAAGAATAAAAACTCGAGAAAAAGCTCCGTTAATAACGAAGGTTTTTGACAGGTTTTCGAATATTTATGGGTTGTGAAAGTTTCTATAGCATATCGCAAAAAAAAAGACGGTGGAAACAGATCCCAAGGCTTGTTTGCTTAAAAATGACGACTACCTTTGTAATTTTTTCGCAATAAGACCCTTATTGAGAAAGAAGTACAAAGGTACTACTAATCTCGATTTCTCCGAATCCGATATGTAACCATTCCTAATCAAAATAATAACTATAATTTTGTTAATTTTAGATCGATTTCGATCTCATTTATCACACGCATTGTTTATTTTAATTGTAACAATTTGTAACGATTAATTTTGTTTTTTTCAGGTACGTATCGGACATGCAAGAAAAAGAATTACAGCAGCAGTAATTGACTAGTTGGATTTCGTGTTGGAATTCATGAGTACTTGTCGAAAATATTAAAGAGTCCGTATCCAGAAAGGAATCCACAAGGAAGTGACAAAGGACTCTGCTGTTTCACTATAAACCACACTAAAACCATAGTGAATTAGTATTAATATAGGTCGTCCATTACCGTATACGCCTTGTCCGATGTAGGCCAGCCCGCGCCGCAGCTGAGCCAGTAAATATAAATTCCCAACTATGACCTCTGAGTTTGTTTCGGACGTTTCTTCTCAGAGCTAGTACTAGGAAACGCCGCGGTCATCAAACCGAAATAAAAATAAAAATTCGATCCAGCCGTCCCTTGCTGTTCTTCTAGCGACACCCTAAGCCGAGGTTCGTACCCCACAGGGGGTGCCCTTAGCGTGTAGTCGCTTAGCTTTTAGTAGCCCTGGCTGGAGGCTTTAAATTCACTTAAGGCAGCCACAGGATAGTCCGGTTAAGTAGTACCGGCCTCTCAAGGTCAACTACGAGATGCCATATTTAAAAAAAAAAAAACCGTATAGGTACGCACAAAAAAAAAATACAAAGCTCTTGAACATGACTATCACCAACAAACAATGATGAATAGTAACCAAATGAAACGTCAATAGAAAGTTAACTTGACCATCTATCACCTTTTGCAACCTCTGACCGAAAGTACCTAAAGATCGTATAACCGTACGCTCTTACTCTGTGACCTTTTGAAGATAACTATTGAAAGCATGTCTATTGAGTTTGATGGATAGATGAGTTATTATAATATTAATCCAATACCTACAGTTTTCTCGGTTTCAATAAACCAAAAGTAAGGAGAAGCCGGGGTATACAAAGTGAAGACATCAAGAACACTATAAATAAAACTAGATGTTTTCAGTCTGCATACACAAATTTAACCAAATATTTCTAGTTTAGTCACCATAGCTAGTCAAAGATAGGCACCCATAATCGACCCATCACTACTATTTAATTAGTTTGAAAAAATCACGTTAAACATCGATGCATTAGTATTGCCAGTCATCATCATCATCTCCGCGTTTAATCCTGACATCCGCAGCTTTCGCATTGGAGCCCGGGGTCCGCTTTCTTGCTCATTATCCTCCAATTCGCGCTATCTTTGGCACCCTGTGGTGTGAGATTATATTATGCATTATATTGCCAGTATTTTCATTTTTTTCTTTTTTTTTATATATATATTATAAACTAGCGCTTGACCGCAATCCTGCCTGATGGTAAGCAGTGACGCAATCGTTGATTAGTTAGCTAGTTTATTAAGAGCCTATTCACTCTAGCCTTGAAGACACTCAAATTGTAGTCCGACGGAAACACCGCCGCTGGCAAATTATTCCAGTCCCTCGATGTCCGCGGTATAAAGGAGGAGGCGAAACGCTTCGTCCGGATCGTAGAGGTGTTAACAACGTAACGTTAACGTATTTATTGTCAATTCCACGTGGTATTCAGCCAATGTAAACCATGCCATTATTAGCTATGTCAAAACATCTTATTCATAAATATTCTGGTTGGTCTTCTTACAAATTTTTATGTTCTCCAATATTGAACGTAATGAATAGAACCACCCACACATTAGAGACTAAATAAGTATAAGCATTATACATATGTTATAGGTAAAACCGTAAATACACAAACAAAACATGATTATAGGCCATAGGCCGGAGAATCCTCGGAGCAATATATTAAGTACAGAGATACAGAGGAGAAAGCTTCATTGTATAACGAGTGATATAACTGAGGAATGGTATTCAAGGCACACTATGTAAATGTCGCGACCTATAAGGACGCGACCAGATGGGCAGCTTATAAGGCTGTGGCGAATACACGTCTTTTTTCTTTAGTACATAAACAAGTAGCGATGGTATCTATACAGGGTGTATCGGACATCGTAACGCAAACTTTACGAAAAGGCTACAACGCATGCCACTAATAAAATTATGATAGTCATTGATATCGTTAATGAGCGGTTAGAGAAATCACAGTGTTTAAAAAAATGTGTCGGCTTGGCTGGTCCATCACTTGGGGGGGGTTCAGAATCGTGTACTGGATCCATGGTACTCGTTTGTGCGTCGATGTCAGAGACACCCTTTATAGAGTTAGTGTTAGTCGCACGGGTAGTAGAAAGCCTTGCTATCTAACAGGAGTTCTAACCCAAGCAAGCGCTTTAATTTGTATAATTTATATCAAAACAACTACATACTTACAAAATCGTGACGGAACACATCAGAAGGAAACCGTCATAAACCTAAAATTAGATATACAACATCCATCAAAAGGCACTGGGCCCGCGGGATGGATAACGGACCACTCCATATAATAGAGGAAATTTGTGCCCCATGAGGGGTAACATCAAAGGGATGTTTAGATATATGACCGGATACCAAACCGAGCCAGACTACATCCAGGTCAGATCTGAAGACACACACCCCTAACGTTCAGAATCTAGTCGCATTTTAGCGACAAATAATAACCAAAACATATCATCATCATTTCAGCCGAAAGATGTCCACTGCTTACCTAGCCCAAAACATATTGGTAAATGAAAAATGTGGGACAAATATATACTAATATATAAAGCTGAAGAGTTTGTTTGTTTGTTTGAACGCGCTAATCTCAGGAACTACTGGTCCAATTTGAAAAAATCTGCCTTGGATAGCCCATTAATCCAGGAAGGCTTTAGGCTATATAACATCACGCTGCGACCAATAGGAGCGGATCATAACTAAACCACGCGAACGAAGTCGCTGGCGGCCGCTAGTTAAGAGATATTCTTGGTCCTTATCACATGTAACTCATCTTCTTAGTCTGATCTAAAAGAATTCTTGCATTCTTAAATGCAAATTTATTTATAATACGGGAATGGCATCTCTGACCAGTTTTTTTCGTATGACCAATAGATTACTATAACATCTCGCACCACAACTTTACATAAACACTTATCACACTAGCTCACTGCACAAAGTCCTTAATTAATGTTCATAAATCCATCATGTCACAATAGAATTGAATCGCAATTAAATCGATCTGGTCATGGCCAAACTCGCTTAACGGAAAGCTGATGCGAAAGAGACAAAAACAAACCGATTTTGCACGCCGTACTGCTTCTGCCAATGGCCTGATTACTCAAGGAAACAATCAATATTAACTGATGAAGAAAACGACTGTGACAATACTTACAACAATACATTGACAGAGTGATGAGTGACCAAAATTCAAACTAATTGCCATCTTTTTTTTTTTTTGATGCATTTTGTTTAAACAGTTGCACAAATGCCAAAAGATATCAGTAGCGGTCTATATACATCATCATCATCTTCGCGTTAATCCCAGTCGCATCCGAAGCGTTTTCAGCTTTGGAGTCTGGGGTCCGCTTTACCAGTCTAACTGCTGATTTTGGCTAAACTTCAATATTTTCCATGAAGCGACTGCAGTCTGACCTCCACAACCCGAAGGCGATATCGAAGCATTACAGCTAGACCAATTGTTTGGACTTTTGAGTTCTCCAACAACCCGTAACGACTGCCATTACATGTTCGTATGGCAACCGGGACCAACGGCTTAACGTGCTTTCCGAGGCACGACCAGATCAGTGCAAATGTTCATATTTATGCACACAAATATTTGCACTGCGCGGGGATCGAACCCGCGCGTCCTTGCGCAACGGCCGCATTCACTACCGCTACGCCATGAAGGCTGTCAGCGGTGTATATACATAATTATGTGTCTGTTCCCGCGGTTTCACCCGCATAAGTTTCGATCCCGTAGGAACATCGGAATAAAAATTTGCCCATGTGTTATTCTTGATTATAAAGTATCTGTATGCCAAATTTCATCCAAATCTGATCCATCCATCCATACTCATAAGCTTTCGCATTTAACAACAACGAGCTTTTCGTCTAAACAACATTTGGAGGAGGAGAGGAATTAGCATTAAAACTAAGATCAGATTGGTTCGTGCCCTGGTATTCCCTATCTTCCTCTATGGTGTAGAAACGTGGACGATCTTATCCCGAGAACGCCAGAGAATCGATGCATTCGAGATGTGGTGCTGGAGGCGATTACTCCGAATACCTTGGACTGAAAAACGCACGCAACGAACGGTTCAAAATAAAAACCTGTTTGTCGACCATATGCCAGCAACGTATTTTGTCCTATTTCGGTCACACAATGCGCAGAGGCGATGAAAGTATAGAAAAATTGATTGTCGTTGGGAACACCGAAGGCAAACGATCGCGCGGTCGTTTACCAACCAGATGAACCGATCAAGTCAAAGACTCATCGTCTTCTAAATTCTACGCGGTGGTAAGAGACGCGCTGGATCGAAACCGATGGAGGCAGATCATCCACTCGAAATGCTGACCACGATCCTCAGACATGAGGGACCGACTGCAGAGAGAGAGAGAGATTTCCGCCTGCGGCTTCGCCCGCGTGGAGTTCGGTTATATCGCGCTTTTAAGATTTCCCTAGGGAATATCAAATTTTTGCGGGATAAAAAGTACTCTATTATTTACGTCTGCAAAATTTCAAAGCAATCGGTTTAGTAGTTACGGCGTGAAAGCGGAACAAACAAACAAACTCACTTTCCCATTTGTAATATTAGTAAGATACCTATTAGTAGGATAGTAAAGCGTTTTCAGGGTTCAAATATTTCTGGTTTGATTAACCAATCAGCAAGGGCAAGCACTTTGTGGAAATAACTTCATCACCACTGCTCTCAAAAACAGTGAAAGAAAACATCAAGAGGAAACTAACGTATCCTAAAACCAAAAATTCGCCAACCCACGCTGGGCCTGCGTTGGAGAATGGCCACCTCCCCTCATAAAGACGAGGCCAATGTCAGAACAGTGGGGACATTACAGGCCGATTATTTATGTTTAAAGACAAGTGCTTCCGGAGCTGTCAGTATTGGGCTAATCCTTAACAGAATTCGACATGAACTAAAAAGCCGTAACGTGACTAAGTCGGATTGTCAATGTGACCTCAGCTTTAGAATATAATCATACTGATCCGACAATTACACTTAAGGTAAGTAGTAAGCTGTATAAGCTCTGAATTCAAATGACAAGATACTTCTGTGAACTTTCTCCATTTTACAAACAAATACTCTATTTCATAATTCTAGACGATTGGGTAAAAAGTTACAATTATCTACTTAATTACAAACTTCTTCCTACAGCTTAAAATTCACGAATTATGTATATTCTCACCGTTAGCAATATTATCGTAAGATCACTCACGGCCTATTGGGTGCCTCTTGAAGGCAACCGAAGTCGTGACATACCCAGACGGAAATGACGGAAAGTTGAACGGATTCCTTCTTTAAAAAAGACTCAGTCTATGGCAGTTCACTGCTCACCCATGCCACAACACCCCATCCCCCAGCTTCCGCATCCAGTACGTCCCGGCGACCTTCTCAAGAAAGTCTATCTAGCTGAGGGGCGGGCTTCTCACACAACGCTTGCCCATACGCGGTCTCCGCTCTAGAACTCGTCTGCTCCACCAGCCATCGGTCCTTACTCAGCAAGCTATGTAAGGTAACAATAATGACTGGTCCTCTCTTACACCAAGAGAAATTGAAAAAAAGTAGGAAGGTCTTTGCCCTGCAGTGCTTCAACACGAGCTCTTCCTAATAATTACGTAAAATGTTAATAAAGCTTTTGTTTGTGACTTCATTAATAATTCCTTTATCTTAAATCGACTCCTTAAACCGATCATTCACATTGTCATTTAACAAAACTGCCAACAACGAATATTTCCGAAGTTTTGCGATCTCCCAAGATGACGGTCATTCGGTTACGAACACACGAAGACATCACAAACCTCACTGGCCCACAGGCCCACTTCAAAACATTGTCCGTTATGTCATCGAATCAATTAACATAATCTGTCGAAATATCATCAAATTGGATTCGATACTCGGCTCACACACACTGATCCAATAAACTTATCAAGTTTATTGATTATTTTAAACATGACGTTTGTTTTAAATGTTTTATTGTTATTTAAGCGGTTTGATAAGCATTAAAGCGCTATACCGTATATGTTAAAGAACAGTTTAAAAAGCTTTTTTACCAATAAAATATTTTCAAATCACTACCTGAAATAATTAAATAGTATTTAAGCATTTATAAATTTTATTTATCGATACATTGGAACTCCATACAGCAATTACGCCAACGGATCAAAATATTACTTCATGTGATACCTACTTTCCAACCATCCTTTGCGCAGCGGTGGGGCAATATAACACGTACGCTCATGCATCGTCAACATTTTTGAACCTCAATAATTTGTTCAAAATAAATACATTAAAATTGAAGTAACTAATAGAGAATTTTAATTTTATCAGTGTTAACCAAACACTCATAATTACGCCGTCAATGCGGACTCCTTGGGCTAAAAATATGGCAGCCCCCTTGGTCTCGTGAGAGTCATCCACCGCTTGTCGAACCTACCTTTGGATGTCCCGAAAAATGCGTTAAACAGTCGGACCCGAAGGCCCAGTACTGGTTTTTATAATGTGTATGCCTTTTACTCTAAAAAATACCTTTTTCTCGTGACACCACAGAGGAATGTTGGTCCATATTTTCCCATAATAAGTTAGTTACACCGATTTTATGGGTAGTAAAACTCTTTACTTGCTTTAGTTTTTTTTATCATAAAATCGGCAATGATGATTTGCACATATTGAGCGATTTTTTTGTGAATTGATTACATGTTAGATTAGTGAATATAAAGTAATTTACGATGCCATAGACATATACATGACACGCAATAGGGAACATACATATGACGTATGCCATATGGTCTTACAATGCATCTAAGTGAGAAATAATTTGGCGCATAGAGAAATTATGAAGTATTGGCAATTTAGTATGTAATAACTTAAGCAAGAGAAATCCTGCGTATGTTAAACTTAATGAAAAAGACGAAGGCATCTCAACAGCTTTAGTCAATCTAGAACTTAACGATATATTGACGTTCATATTAAAAACCACATGCAACATAAACCCAAAGAACAAAAACCACTTTAACCTTTTTAACACGAGTCGGGTGCAAAACTTCCTACACGATGTATTTTCGACTCGCATGGCATTAATGCCGAAAACATCAGCCTTCCACACCAAATAAAAAGTACATGTTTTTAAAAAAGTTGTATTCATAAAAGTTAAACTTTTTCACGTTCGTGATTCATTATTATAGACTATCTTTGATGAAATTCACTATTACGTGACCGGATATAAAGATTTTACGAGTACAGACATATTCGCTTTAAACCTAATTTGGTCACAGTAACTTTGTTAAAACTGTATTGTGTCAACGGTTTCTTTATATTTCTTATTGTATTATTTTCTCAGCACGGAACTTGTGGTTGACCTAGCTTTTAAGTCTTATGCCATTGCATTCTACTTTGATCCACCTGGCCACATTTATGACAAGAAAATGCTTTCGCTTAAACGACTACCACGAGTGTAATAGACTGAAACATTAGGGGTATTATAACATGGTATAATGTAAACAATGTGTGTTCCTGCAAACTATGTACCTACAATCACTGAATAACTATTACCTACCCACGACAATCTGAAGTCGGAGTGCAGCAGAATGCCACCTCAATGTCTCTCCCATCATCATCATCTCAGCGTTGGGGTCCGCTTTGCGCTAATCTAACTGCTGATTTTGGTTAAACTTCGATATTTTCCGTGAAGCGATTGCCGTCTGACCTCCACAACCAGAAGGCGATGTCGATGCATTGCAGTGAGACCAATTGCTGGACTTTTGAGGGCTCCAACAACCCGTAACGACTGCCATTAGATGTTCGTGTGACAACGGGGACCAACGTCTTAACGTGCTTTCTGAGGCACGACCAGACCAGTGCAAATATTCATATTCATGCATACAAATATGTGCAGCGGCCGCGTTCGCTACCGCTACGCCACGGAGGCTGTAATTTTTAAATAAGTAAGTACTATATAATAAGTACTCAATGTCTCTTTATTATTTTTATTTTCGAAAGACTTGCAAAGTAATACAAACTAATAATCTGAAGATTACTGTTATTAGATTGCAAGTCTTGAAAGATCATGATTCATCTTTCTAATCTTTTTCCAACTGTATTGCAAACGGCTTCCAGTCCAGCTGGATACAGCTGAGTGCCAATATTTCACACGTAAGGTACATCTGCCCATCTACAACAAGTCACATTTAAATTAGTTATACCCTCAAAGTTTATGTAATCTGTTCATCAGGATATGTCTTTTATCTGGAGATAAATCCCCTTATTCATAAACGCTGGTCGCTGCTTAAAGTTAACTAGTGATTAGCGATTCTTTAATCATACATTTTTGACCTTTTAACGTCAGTTAACTTAAATCATGCTTTATATGCCACAGTGTTAAAGGGGTTTATTCATAAACGATTATTAAAGTTAAGTGACGTTAAAAGGTCAAAAATGTATGGTTAAAGAATCGCTAATCACTAGTTAAATGTAAGTAGCGTTTATGAATAAGGGGGAAAGTTGAAAAACATCATAAGTACGAATATTACTGATACTGTTAATAAACAATTGAGTATTGAGAATATAATGTGGTTCGATCGCGATCGGTTACAACATAGACAAAGTCGATGTAGTTATATGTCGGCCAAATTCGATAAAGAATAGAGGTAAACAAACCGTTGCTAGGCAACGAGTAGTTTACGCCTAAAAGACAGATGTTAAAAACCTTTTCTAGATAGATGATTTTCATAAAAGAAATAATTCTACTTCCTACTAATGTAAACAGTCTTTTTGTTAAATATTTATGATTTGCATAGAACGCTTAATCGATTTGAATGAAATATGACACACATGTAAGCTAATTTCCTAATAGGTTAAATTTTTTGATACATGTATGTATATTATACTTAGTCCATACATATTACAATGCAGTTGATTTGAAAGTAATGAAAATACGCAAAATCGTATTGAAAAATGCCTCAACTTTATTCTTTGGTTGAATTCCACAAAATGTATTTAATACCTGGATTTAAAAAATCTTTCTTTTTTTGTAGGGCTATCACGTAAAATTAATCTCGATTTTTATTGGTTTTTCGAAATACCAAGTTATTGTGCATGTTATTATAGTGATTCTATTGAAATATGTTGCAATAGGAATTATACTAATATATAAAGCTGAAGAGTTTGTTTATTTGTATGTTTGTTTGTTTGTTTGTTCGCGCTAATCTCGGGAACTACTGGTCCGATTTGAAAAATTCTTTTTGCGTTGGATAGCCCATTAATTCAGGAAGGCTTTAGGCTATATAACATCACGCTGCGACCATTAGGAGCGGAGCATAACTAAACCACGCGAACGAAGTCACTGGCGGCCGCTAGTCGTTAATAAATAGTTAGCATGTAAAAGTCGATAATCATGTAAATAACAGGAGATTTGTAAAACGTGAGTTGTGATAACCCTAAATTGGTTTGTTTATCTCTATTCTTTATGGAGCTTGGCAAGAATATAGACAGGTTTAGCTATAAATATTTACATGCAAAGATTAGTAAAATCAAAAAAAAAAAAAAAAAACAAAAAAAAAAAAATCTCTTCTCACATAACAAAAGTACCTCTAACTTGGAATACACTTTCATATTATGTAGACTGCGGTAAACTTTACTTTCGTTATATCACGATAATAAACTAATATTACTAATATTAGCCCTTCAATATTGTTACGTCTTGCCCGAGATGATGTGTTATTTTCGTATCGCTTTGGCGTGGTAGTGCAGGTAATGATCGCTTCATCTTTAGTTATAACACATGGGATTAGAAAGCGTAATTTAAGTGTTCATGTTTAGCGCTGTACATCACATACAGCATTAAAGATATATAAAAATGTCTGTATAACGTACAGACGGCAGTACATCAAGCTACTACAATCTGTCAGATTTGCTTATTAGATTTTCAACTTTAAGGCACTAAGGCTCAGGGTTGATTGGGAAAATCTGACAGTTCGGGGTAGCTTGACCTGCGGCCCTAGCCAATGTAACATCGCTTCGTAGCGAAGCGAAATCGAATACCAAACCAACCAATGGCGGGAACGATTGACCACGTGATTTGTCGCGTCGCGTAGTCAATCGTTCCCGCCATTGGCTGGTTTGGTGTTCGATATCGCTTCGCTATGAAGCGATGTTACATTGGCTACAGGCCCTGTTGTCGTCCGTACAAAACCTATGGAACTGTGGTTCTTGAGAGCTTTTCTTTGTGCCAAAACTGGCAAAAACAATACTTCCTAAAGACATTTTCTGTTTCCAGAAGATTATATAGGCATTCCTGTATACCCACAAAGTAAATAATATTTCTATGCCTTCGTATATTGATACAACATAATTTTTTTATTTAAAACCATCATTTAAAGTTACGTTCCACCTATATGTACAAATAAATAAATTTGAATTTGAACCTATTTTACTGAAAATTATATTCAGATCATTCTAAAATCATGAAACGCAGTCTCCCAGTCTGTCTGTTTGTATGCATTACAAAACAATGATCGAATTTAAGTAACAGAAATGTGTATTAGAAAAAAAGACAAGTTTAATTCAATGATGAAACTAAGGTGCGTATTCCAGAAAGAAACTCAAGCATTGATCTCTGCTTAAACATTACCTAAAACTTGTTTCAATCAATCAAATGGCTTGAAACGAGACTTAAGTAGAGGTTGAGTTTTGAATGACGTTCTGTAATACGGATCTAAAAGCTTCATATAAAATTCTGTCTAAGGATTAGTCAACAATTGCTACTAGAAAAGACAGTACAGGCGACAGCACATCAAGCTACTAGAATCTGTCAGATTGCTTTATTAGATTTTCAACTTTATAGCTAAAGCATTAAGACTTAAGGTTGATAGGAAATATTGACAAATTCAGGTAGCTTGACCTGCTGTCGTCCGTACAATAATTGCACAAGACTTTCCGTTACCGGTTATTTAAATTCCGTGACAAACGCGAGATCATTAAAACCTGCTGCGCCCAGTCCCTAAGAAGCCCTCAAGCTGTCACTATGTTATAGTGTGACGTAAGAGTAACCCAAGTCAACCAACCTCTCAATCTATTAATAACTACCATACCTGTCGTGCCGGTATTTATGGAGTACGCCTATGTAGGTACGGAACCTCTCACGGAAGTACGGATAGGAAGCGAACGTCCCACGTTTTTCTAATCATTACTGAGATTCCTGTTATTGCATCGTATGATGAGTAGTTTTGCGTTTTTGGACTGACATTCTTTTTATTGCGTAGTGCTGTTAAAATTAAAATTGATGATAAAAAGCTATTTATCATCAGTATAACTCGGTTTATATTTACACTTGGGTATTATATTACCATGCCCCAAATTTACTTCAATTTATTGAAATCCATTACTATAATTACATTAATACTATAATCCAACACTTTACTTTATTTAAATCCATTACTATAATTACATTAATACTATAATCCATTGCTTTACTTTATTTAAATCCATTACTATACTTACATTAATACTATAATCTATTATTTTAATTTATTTCAATCCATTACAATAAACGTTCCAAAATTAAAAACTGTCAAATTGCCACTACAAATGTTAGTATGTTACGCAATTACCTGGCGGGTTTAAATTTGTCAGAAGAGTACAAACGTTACAGGAATGATGCTCACACAAAGTTCCGAATAAGGCTAAATTTGAAGGCTTTGAAGCTTTCCATCTGCTTTCAGTATTTTATAGACAAGCTACCCCAAAACCCAGGTACTCCAAAAATGCAGTAATGTCGTGGGAAAACCATTCCGATATTGAGGTTGCATTATTGATAAGGCCGCTTAATGTATATTTTGTAGTGTTGAATGATTTTTAAGTAATGTATTGATTTGGTGTACAATAAAGTATATATAAATAAATAAAACTATCCTCTACTCCAAGTTTACGGATCGATGTGTTTACGCCCTAAACATTAGGGTCAACAACTTGTACGTACCTTCCTATGAAATTACCGCTGTCACTTACTTAACCTACAATCATATTTACTTGTTTTACGATGCATTATGTAAGTTAATGTGACAAGAAATTTTTCTCGATATATGAGAGAGTAGGCAGGTATTTAGAGTGCGTACTAAGATGTTTGAACGATAATGTTATGTAAGTCAGCATCTGGCTAACCTTTTTCCCATCCATGTTAGAAGTCGGTTTCCAGTCGAAGGTGTAGCGGTACCTACGAAACGCCATAAGCAAACACGCACCATACTGACGTCACAAGAATTCTACATCTCACAAAAAGAGTTTACCTACTGTGCAAAAAATAATTTAATGTCCATCAGATAGGTTTATAAAAAATATTGAACACGTATTTTATATTTTTTCTTTCATCCAAATACTAAAAGAGATATATTGATTTGAAATGTCGCATGACGTCACGCCGTGGTACAAAATATACCACGACGTGACGTAATTAGCCCCCACTCTGTAACTTTAATATGGTATACCTCAGTAGTTTTTGGTAGGTAATTTCGACAAAATGAAAAATATGTCTAAATTTTTTTTATTAACTACTAGCTTTCCGCTCGCGGCTGCGCCCGCGTGGAATTCTGTTATATCGCGCTTTTAGATTTCCCTCGGGAATATCAAAATAAAAGGTAGCCTATGTCCTTTCTCAGGGTCTAAAGATTGTCTGTGCTAAATTTCATCAAAATCGGTTGAGAGGTTTAAGCGAGAAAGTGTAACAGACAGACAGACGGAGTTACTTTCGCATTTATAATATTAGTATGGATACCTTGGATACATCCCTATTATCTACATAAAACTCCAGACAAAACACCTGTCCAATCGGAGGATCCTCCCTGTTCTATGGAGGATGAGAAAACTTTACTCTCTGTGCCTCATACCTCTGCAGAAGGTACCAGTAATTTTAGATAGAGCGACTGTCTATTTATCCTTCACAACCCAGTTACTGGAAATAAGATTCAGCTTGGTAAAACTGGTTATCAGAATTTCGGGACCCGTAGGGACTGTCAAAATGTACCAATGACAGCCGCCACCAATGGCTTAACGTGCTTTCCCAGGCACGGCGAGCTTTCGCGGTAAGCATAGCTTGATCTGATTGATCGACCTATGAGGTTCCTATTATTAGCCACGCCTTCGAACAATAAGATGTTATTGTTATGTAAGTAATATGGAACAACAGAATCATATCCATCATCCATACTTATATTATAAATGCAAAAGTAACTCTGTCTGTCTGTCTGTCTGTTACGCTTTCCCGCTTAAACCTCTCAACCGATTTTGATGAAATTTGGCACAGACAATCTTTAGACCCTGAGAATGGACATAGGCTACCCGAACGAAAAGGTAGCCTATGTTGCTATACCGAACTCCACGCGGGTGAAGCCGCGGGCGGAAAGCTAGTAATAAAATACCTATCTATCAAAAAACTTAAGATAAGGAAAGTTGCCGAAAGCTTAGGCTTTGACTAGTACACCCATATTTAGTCAGTTTTCTCGTTCGTACGTTTTTTGAGGAAAGCCCATTGCCATCAACGGAGCTCATAATGGAACTCTGCTGTATAATTCCTAATAGAAAAACCTATTGACACTTTGCTCGAATTGCAATCACTAGGCAACGAGGCGGCTAGAAGCGGAGGCAGAAGTAATAGTCAATTCTAGGTTAAAAACATTAACCATATCTGAGAAAAAGCACATATAATAATAATAATACACTATAAATTTTTACGCCTGGAAGTGAGGCAAACATTGGCCAACACAAGCACCAACTACTTGGTCATAACTTTAATATCTTCACACATATATCAAATACAAAATCCTCTTACAATTCGATATCTTAACCCTATCACTGTTTTTATAACCGTTAATGTATTCAAAATTAAAACTAATGCAATGTTTAGTACTGTTAATGAAGACTGTTCTTTATTAACTAGCACTAAGGTCGTATGTTAATATCTGACGAAATACTCATTAACGTATGGTTTTAATTACACTAACGCATAATCATGGGTTTGCATTTGTATTGTAGGTACTTATTGTAATGTGATCATATTATGTCGCTTGTTAATTTCCGAAACCGTCTCTCGAATTCTTAAAGAATTATGTATGATATTAAATAATAATACTAAAAGTTTAATATGACTTTGATTCCTGTGTTTTTCATTTAATGAGGTACGCCTATTGACGCCTCCACCTTTTCATTAATTAAGATTTCAAACAATTATCAAGGATAAAGTCCTTCTATAAATCTACTTACAAGTCTATAATCTATATTAATTTCCTCCCTGCGTTTAACTTATTGAATGCAAGGCATGTATTGAAGTAGATTAAGTTATTTTATTCGGCGGTAATGCTCAAAACTGAGTTAAAGCAATGTATTCTTAAGCCAACACTATTCAAAGATTTGACTTTGGCACGCTCGTAAAATGCCTGGTTTTAACCTCTTGTTCAATGTACCTAAGCATTTACTTTTCTTGACCCTTTGTACGCCATCTATCGCAATACGATGCTTGAATGTTTACAAACAGTAAAAGCCTTGATAGTAATGCCAACAAACATCCGGTCGGTAATCGGTCGCTCAACGCATAAAATCGATGTCATAATCGATGCACGTCACTTCGACTTGACGTGTCTATGTGTTATTTATGATGTAGGTAAAGTAGATTGTACTATTTTCCCATGATACGTGTATGATAGGAATCTTAGGACACTTGACACTTATGTCAATTGTTGTGTCATTGACATTTAAAGTGTCAATATAACAATTGAAATGTCTATCTCGAAAAAATGTAAGAATCGCACTGCAGGTCGTGGGTGCAAACCCAGACCGGCGCTTTACTTACTTTTGAATAATTTATATCATCACCATTCCTCTCAAAAATGGTGAAGGAAAATACCGTGAGGTCTCAGCAGTGGGAACTCAGGTATGTCAGGTACGTATATTGGATAAGTATGTTTGCTGAAACATCACAAAACTAAACTAAACACACTCATAGAAACACTAAACATCGATATAAACCGAAACTGTATGTCTGGATGATACTGCGTTCTGGTTGAATTTCGTATACCGGTACAATAGACATTTGTTAACAAAAGCTTGCTTGGCCCAAGACATATTGATAGAGTTATAACTAAAGATAGAACGTTGTTCGTGTGACGAATGGTTTTTAAAACGGTATCACCATCCGCTTCAGCATATTACAGCTCACTGTTTGATAAATGACTCTATCAAACAGATATTAGTACCTACGGGATACTATCGATTGCATGAAAGGTTGGAATAAGATGACATAATCAAATATATAGCCTGAATTTAAATGTGTCAATAAATAACCCAAAAAAAGGCCTAGATTTAATTAAGACAAGACACGACACGATCTTGTTCTGTCGAATCGTGTCATGTACGCACTTTCATGTCATCTGCCGCCATTTTACCGAATTGACAGTTGTCAATGTGTCATAATTCGATCAGATCGATAAAGACAGCTGCTCTATTTTGTTTTTTTTTTTCCTTTCATTATTTTGACCTCACTTTCTCGTTGAACAGGACGTACTCGACTATGATTGTGGTCAGTGAACGGAGAGTAGACGTGGCTATTAATAATACATAATGTAATGACTCAGATAATTCCGCATACTAATTGGCTGTTAAGGACTGATGTCCTGGTATGGTAAGTCTGAGTACTGGTAAGTCAAAATACAATCACGGAAAACTAATAACTCTTAAGAATAAAATTCTTATAAAAGATCGGATCACAAAATGATTTGACAATATGGCGTATACAAGACAAGAAAAACGCATCGGTCTGTCATCTCAGACTATAAAATTAGAGTAGAAAAACAAAGTAACAAAAATAAAGATTAAGGTAAAAGGAGGGTAAAACATTATCAATTAAAATAATACAGTAAGGGCCATTTTCATCCTACGACAATGAGTACCTTGACGGTTATCCTCCATAGAAACTAAAAAATATAAACTGTGCGCTCAGATTAGATTTCAACAAAAAAACAGCAATGACTATTAGTATTTTTATATTGACTGAAAGCTGATAACGATGCATTATCCTTGCGGGCAAGACCAACAGAGCCGTTAAAAATTTCGAAACACACCAAAATTTCGTACTTAATAATCTTTAGTGTAGTTTAAATTTTTACTGTTATTGCCGTCTTCCCTTATTCACAAACTAAATTAAAATAAAGTTCAGTGAATCTTATTCTTTCTATCTCATTAAGAAAATGACAGATAATAAATATTAGTTTAGTTCTGTCAAATTAGTCAGAGACGTTGTTATTTAAACGAACCTGTTTACAAAATTTATTGTTAATTTTTTATGTCTTTTTTTATGAATTATAAACTAGTCATCATCATCAACCTTTTATCGTCCCACTGCTAGGCACAGGTCTTCTCTCATACATAGAAGGATTGAGTGTAATCACCACGCTTGCTCAATGCGGGTTGGCGATTTCAAACTTAAAGTCCAGGTTTCCTCAAGATGTTTTCCTTCGCCTTTTAATCAGACATTGGTGTCCAAGATATACTTAGAAAGTACCTATAAATTAAAAAAGTTACATTGGTACTTGCCTGACCTGGAATCGAACCCCCACACTCATACTTGAGAGGCTGGTGTTTTAACCATTAGGCCTCTCATAAACTAGTGCTTGACTGCAATCCCGCCTGATGGTAAGCAGTGATGCAATCGTTGGTGGTAAAGCGCACAGGTTTGCTGCCGCCAAACGATTCATCGTGTTCTGAGCAGTTGTGTTGCGATGTGTGCCGGGTACCATGCGCCAAATGTTGTTGTGTCGGGAGTTTGGTCGTGGAGGGGAGGGTAGTTTCTTAAGCCTTTTCACTTAGTGAACAGGAAGGAAGACGGCAATTGAGCAAGGTGATGCAATGTTAAACCCAACAACACGATCAACGATGCTGCGCCACAGGGAGATTAATCTGGAGACCCTCCACGGCCAAACTCCCGACACAACAACATTTGCTGCATCCTATCTCCCGGCACACATCGCAACGCAACTGCTCAGACCCGTCATCGGTACGGCTTATGTTCCATGGTGTTCTCCAAAAAGCAGTCTGGATTTGAAGATATTTTGATACGTTGATATATTTTTTGTCTTGTAATAAGCAACCCATATATTTCTATACACATAAAGCTACATTCATTGATGACACCGAGCAATGGCATGTCCAAATATTTGTATACGCAAATCTACAAACTTCAAGACATAATCTCCAGCTTTACTTACGTCATCTATGGGATGAACTACGTACTCTTTAGCCAGAAACTGTATACTTTCTGCGTTGTATTGCAAGATCTAATAACACCTTTAATTCAAACACCTGCAGTATTCAACATAATGCACATATTGCAAAACTAGGCAGCGAATCAACAATTGTTCATGTAACAAACAACAATTAAATATCAATTTTGTTTAGACACGCCTCCACTATAAATATTCGACTTCCATATTGTAGTTGTATGAAAATTAAACACACCAAAGGGCAAAGTGGGTCCCAAGAAGCATGCCTTTCTATTGGAGGTTATGCAATTTTATACAGCGGTGAAGTAGGAAGGCAGCTGATAATAGTAGCGAATTATTCAGTACCTGTAAAATTATGACTTAATACAAGTATTAATTGGACATCAAAGTTCAGAGTAATCTTGTATCTACTAATGAAGTATCCAGTGCTGAAATACAATTTTATATAATTACAATTCAATATATTTGTTGCCAGAAATTGTTTCTATTTTGACTTCACGCAAACTCAAACACATTCACACACACTCACACAATTTCTACCTAATTAGGTCTTTCGATTTGTTTTTTTTTTTTTTATATCCTCATCTTAATGTTATTATGATCTAGATCAGTCGCAGCAACCTTTCAAATATAAAAACGACACCAATGTTGACAGTTCAATTTAACTTGTCTCAGATTGAATACATCTCATTCTGATAAAGCACATGATGATATAAGAAGATATTTTTTTATATAATCGGTCACTGGATTTCATTTGTAAAGTTACAATGTTTCTCTACTAATAAGGTATTGAATAATGCCCTATTTATAAGGCACCGTCTTTGTATTTACGATTATTAATCTGTAATAAATACTTCTAGGTTATCTACAGGCAAATGGAAGCAACCAAATTACAAATTTCACTTTTTTTAACATTATAAAATAGTGCTTGACCGCGATTCCGCCTGATGGTAAGCAGTGATGCAATCGTTGGTGGTAAAGCGCACAGGTTTTTAAGAGACAATGTGTTGCCGCCAAACGATTCATCGTGTTCCGGCACGATGTCTGGTGAAGCCGTACGAAGGACGGGTCTGAGCAGTTGTGTTGCGATGTGTGCCGGGTACCATGCGCCAAATGTTGTTGTGTCGGGAGTTTGGTCGTGGAGGGTCTCCAAATCAATCTTCCTGTGGCGCGGCATCGTTGGTCATGTTGATGGATTTATTTAACACTAGCTTTCCGCCCGCGGCTTCGCCCGCGTGGTGTTCGGTTATATCGCGTGTTTTTAGATTTGCCTCGGAAACATCATCTTTTTCCGGGATAAAAAAGTACCCTATTATTTAAATAATCCGGACTTCTAACTTTATGTCTGCAAAATTTCAAAGCAATCGGTTCAGTATTTACGGCGTGAAAGCGAAACAAACTCACCTTCAAATTTATAATATTAGTAAGGATAGCATCACCTAGCTCAACTGCCGTCTTCCTTCCTATTCACTCAGTTTTTTGAGTAGGATAGGATCTTAATAAAATCAGGCGAGATTGCGGTCAAGGACTCGATTATTATTACAATAAAAGAGAGTCTTTTCACTCTAGCCTTGAAGACACTTATATTGTAGGCAGACGGAAAGACTGCCGCAGGCAAATCGATCCAGTCCTTCGGTGTAAGCGGTGTAAAAGACGAGGCGAAACGCTTCATCCTTCGTATTTAATTAAATACTTATCTCATAAACCCTCCTTAAAATTTAAAATCACACAGATTGGGCTAGCCCTAAAGTAAGTGCGAGACTTGTGTTATGGGATGCTAACTGAACGATACTATATTTATATCAGATACATTTTGTTTGTGTTTCTCTTTTAACTACTCTTTTATACCTTTGCACCTACCATGTTTTGTCTCTGCATCACCTTAAGGTAGACTGGTAGAAAATGCCTAAGGCATTAAGTCCGTCATTGCTTAATGGTTTTATTTGTGCATGAAGTTTTTTAATAAATAAATAATAAATATATAGATAAACATCCAGGGCCCAGGCCAATCAGGAAAAGATCGTTTTCCATCATGACCTGGCCGGGAATCGAACCCGGGGCCTCCACATCGCAGGCAGGCGTGTTGACCGCTGCGCCACGGATTCGTATATGTATACTTAATAATTATATATAATAATGTAATAATATTAAATTATTCAATAGTATTGATTAATATAATACCCACGAAGTGAGAGCCAATTCAATGATTAAAAACAGCTCATGGCCATGACTATCGTGTACTAATGCTTGTGATTCCGTTAGTTACATGAACTTCCATATTAATATTTTCATATAGATTCTAACAACAAGTAAGTACCTATTTCAACAATTTAAAAAAATATCTTTATATAATACTGATCAAAAGGGAAAATTATGTATAACTTGAAATATTTGTATTTTATCTTTTACTATTTTACCTCCCAATTTTTATAGGCTCCAAAGAAAACGACCGATTCGAAACGTGCAATGATCTTCTGACTTTTAATATATTATACATGTATGAAAAGTCATGTATTTATACTTTTTTTATCAATAGGAACTCCAGCATCACACCAACACAAACATTATAAAGAAAAATACCTAGTCTTATGTCCTTAATAACTTATGTCGCGGTGGCCTAGTGGTAAAACACCAGCCTCTCAAGTATGAGTATGCGAGTTCGATTCCAGGTAAGGCAAGTACCAATGTAACTTTTTTAAGTTATATTTACTTTTTAAGTATATCTTGGACACCAATAACTGAATACAAGGTGCAGGAAAATATCTTGAGGAAATCTGGACTGAAACCAGTCTAAAATCGCCAACCAGCATTGAGCAAGTGTGGTGATTACGCTGAATCCTTCTCTGTATGACAGGAGACCTGTGTCCAGCAGTGGGTCGATAAAAAGGTTGTCATTAACGTGGGGATAACGGCCCACTCACTCTCACAAAAAGGAGACTTGTATTCCAGCAGCAGGAACGGGCAGATTATGATGTCAAAATTATATGAAAACAACGATGTTTTCATGTTTTAGTGTCACTTGTATACGTAACCAAGTGACGATGATACGACTATCATTTAATTTAACAGACTCTTTCTCAACCAAGTGACAAACGTACTCAACACAAAATCATGCCTTACTACGCCCACGTACGTACAGTAATCCTTACATATCCTTTGTAACTTGTTGCTTGCACAGAAATTCATTAATCTACTTTAAGACACGACTCAATGATTTGACAAATGAGATCGATAACTTATCTTACGTCATCGGGAAGTGAGATACCATCGAAGTACAGTTGAACAAAGACTTTGGTATACATGCAGGTAATATGTACCTACTCTTTTTAATGGGATATCATCAAATGACCTCTCTCGCTCTGAGCGAAGTTTAGTGGCTAAAACCCACCCGTGTTCCTTTACTTTCCCGTGCATCAGGGACCACTGTATCTCTTTCGAACAACACACGGCAATCTAAGTGGACTGAATCTTAAATTCGCCTTCGCAGACGACAGGATACAATGTTTATTTCACTTACTGGTAGCAAGTGTAGCCGACCAATCAGCACGGTGCAAATATAACACGATACTAATTGTAATATCGGGCTAAATTTGCACTGCAATGATTAATATAAGCAATGTATATCGTAGCACAATAAATACTCTTTACTGTCTATGAAACTCTTTTTTTGACTGTACTTTCCACCTTAATACTGTGGGATATTGTATCATCTTCATAAGCTTTCGAAATATCTGAAAGAAGTCGTGACTGTTCGTGACTGCATTACTAGTGATGATTTAATCCTCTGTAGACTTTTTGATAATGCAACCGGTTGGTCTACTTTCTCGGGTTCCTGTTAAGGCACAATGGAATGGAGAGAAACGAAATGTGCAAAAGCAGACATGAATTTATCTTTGAAGAAATTTGATCTAATAGAGAATTCATTTGTTCTTTCTAACGGACCCCATTAACGTGCAAATCTTTATGCATCTTTGTCACATAGATAAATTCAAATAAATGATCTAATCAAATATTTTTTTATAAATTACTAGCTTTCCGCCCGCGGCTTCGCCCGCGTGAAGGTCGGTTCTATCGCGCTTTTTAGATTTCCCTCGGAAATATTAAATTTCCTTTCATAATAAGTACCCTATTATTTAATCCGGACTTCTAACTTTACGTCTGCAAAATTTCAAAGCAATCGGTTCAGTAGTTACGGCATGATAGCGTAACAAACAAATACACTTTCTGATTTATAATATTCTTCTTCTTATTCCTCAGCCTATAGATGTCCACTGCTGGACAAAGGCCTCCCCCAAGGCTTTCCACGATGGCCGGTCTTGTGCTGCCCGCATCCATCGGCTTCCCGCGACCTTCACCAGGTCATCGGTCCACCTTGTTGGGGGTCTCCCTACGTTGCGTCTTCCAGTACGTGGCCGCCACTCCAGAACCTTGCTGCCCCATCGGCCATCGGTTCTACGAGCAATGTGCCCTGCCCACTGCCACTTAAGTTTAGCGACTCGCAGAGCTATGTCGGTGACTTTGGTTCTTCTGCGGATCTCCTCATTTCTGATTCGATCACGCAGAGAAACTCCTAGCATAGCTCTTTCCATTGCCCTTTGTGTGACTCTGAGCCTTCGTATGAGACCCATTGTGAGCGACCACGTTTCAGTTCCGTAAGTCATCACTGGCAGCACACACTGGTCAAAGACTTTAGTCTTGAGACACTGTGGTATCTTGGACGACGAGAAGATGTAGCGTAGCTTCCCGAACGCTGCCCAACCGAGCTGGATTCGCCGAGACACCTCTTTCTCGATTTATAATATTAGTAAGGATAACCTAGTGCTTGACCACAATTCCGCCTGAATATAAGCCATGATGCAATTGTTGATGGTAAAGCGCGCTCGTTTATTAAGAGCCTATTCACTCTAGCCTTGAAGACACTTAAATTGTAGTCCGATGAAAACACCGCTGCTGGCAAATTGTTCCAGTCAATCGATGTACGCGGTATAAAGGAAGAGGCGAAACGCTTCGTTCGGATCGTTGTGGTGTCATCAACAGTAAGGGTGGAAACTCGCCGTACGATGGGTCGTCCGATGATGGAACGGAGATAAGGGAATTAAATCATGCCATTCCCAAACGCAACCTATCAAACATCAACAGGTTGGCTACTCGATTTTAAAAGAGTTTCCGTGGAGTTTCTTCCCCATTCTTCTCCATAGAGACCTACTTTGGAATTTTTTTTTGTATATTATAAACCAGCGCTTGACCGCAATCCTGCCTGATGGTAAGCAGTGACGCAATCGTTGATGGTAAAGCACACTAGTTTATTAAGAGCCTATTCACTCTAGCCTTAAAGACACTCAAATTGTAGTCCGACGGAAACACCGCCGCTGGCAAATTGTTCCAGTCCCTCGATGTACGCGGTATAAAGGAGGAGGCGAAACGCTTCGTCCGGATCGTAGTGGTGTTAACAACGTAAGGGTGGAAACCAGCCGTACGACGCACATACGGGTATTTGACCCTAAAAGCTGGCCAAAAATATTTTTTGTCTCTAAATGAGGGTAAAGGTGCCAATCATTACAAATGTTATGTATTTATCATTTGTTTAGTCACATATTACAAATAAATCAAAATACAAAAAAAAAAATACAAAAATATTTATTTCATCCAAACATTGTGTCATACATAAATTGCGGCAGCTCCAGTAAGTTACAATAGTACTTGTGACAAAAATTTAAATTATTATAAAATAGTTTAAACTTCGTTGTCACTATTTAAATCTGTATCAGTTTCTGAATTAGAGTCAATACTTGATGTTTCGGCATGTAATAATAAGATTGAAGTTTCTTTATGGAACGGTTTGGATTTCTTTTTGGTATTTTTCTCGTACCTGATATGGAAGATCTGATGTCAGAAGGAGTCTGTTTATAACATCTAGGTTACAAGCTTCTCGAGAAAATTTTCTTGGTTAATTTAGCCTGTAATCTCTAAAATGTTTATTCCGGGCTTTTGCAGCCTCCTCCGACAGCTGACCGATTGGAAGTAGGGCTGACGAAATTACTTCTGCACCGTGTCGCAGAATTTTATGAATAGTTGGCGACATTGGATGTCATTCATATAACTGAACATGCAGTTCTTCAGTTTCTCTTGCATATTTTTCAAACGTTTCTAAATTGATTTTACATCCACTAGATAAGGCTTCTAAGATAATTTCAAATCTGAATATTAGATTAACGTCTATGCCAGTTATTGAAGCATATAGTTCATAGTCTGCAAAAAATAGCCTGCTTGTATTTCCATCATTCGAATTGCCAAAATTGGCTTTAGGAACATCCACAATTAGTCCCATCTCACTTCTGAATCTATACTGTACTTCTTTTTTCCTTTGTTTGGCTACATCTTTATCAAACTTTGTTCTAAGTTGCCATTTTTGAGAGGTAGTTGGTACGATAAATGCAAAATGATTTCGAAAAATCTTATTCGAGCAAGTGGTATCGAGAGACCAAATTTTAATGATTCCTCTTTGACATCCCTTTTTTTTGTTAAATCATTGAATTCCTTAGAGGTCGCACCACATATGTAACATCTCATAGTTGGTTTTGTATGTATTGCTGACAACTGACACTGTTGTATGGATTTCATATCTTGGAATTCCGTGGGCTCGAGATCATTAATTTTTGAATTCATATACTGAACCTCTTCGTTCGTGATATCAACAGACTCGTGTAGGAATCTTATTCTAATGGGTCTACAGTACCGCGGCGATGAGAACGTTGGTTTGTGCCAATCAATATTTTTTTTCTTACAACACACTAACTGTAATGGCACCATAGAGCTCTGAAAAATGTTAGCGTCTAGTCATTGTTGTTCGTTTCGAATATATCTTTCTTTTTATGTGCTGCATGCCATCTGGATTTAAACTGATGCTTTATCAACGATAATTTTTGTTTCCAATCTTTCCGTTGATATTCATGTTTACAGAACTCACTGATTAGGGTTTCTTCCATGTAATTCAATTTTCTAGCAAAATTTTGTTCCTGTGAACTATCCACCACATTATAAATGTCTTGTCGGGATAAACATTTGACACCAGATGGGCCTGAAGGAAAATAAAGAAAAATAAAATTCATTTGCAATTTTTTCTCGACATACCCTATCTACTAAAAAAAATATGTCAAAAATACATCCGCGGTATTCCACGGCAACTTTTAAATTAAGCGCATTACTAGATTTGTCTTCTTCAATTATATGTATAATTCATTGCATAGAAAAGCTTAGAAGTTAAGTAAAACTCTTAAAGATTGTATCTAAAACGCGTAAATTTACCTATTTTTTTTGAACTTTTGTTCTTTACAATAAATACTAAAATTCAAAGTATATTTAAGTAGAAATGGTTAAAGCTGTAACTACATACCTGGTTGTGAAGGATCCATCATGAATAATTTCTGTAGAAGTCTCAAACACAAAATAATAACAAGTATTGTGCGGTCACACTGAGAGAATTTCGAACAATCACGCGCAAACTTAAAGCGAACTGTAACTTCCGACTGATGCCAGTGGGCGGCGCATGACTCAAGCCAAAAACAATGGTTGTCACATGATGCGAGGTACTTTAAGCTATTTAATCGACTATGTTGTTTTTCAAAATCAAAGAATTCGCAAAAATCATTTTTGGCCAGCTTTTAGGTTCAAATACCCGTATGTGCGACGGGTCGTCCGCTGGTGGAACGGAGATGGGGGAATTAAATCATGCAATTCCCTCGCACACTCCCCGAAATGCATCCTATAGAACACCGAAAGGCTGGCTACTCTACGCCTGTGCTCTAGGCTTTGGAGACCAACTCGAGTTAGATCAGGGTCACCAATCAGCCTCCTCAATAGGCGACTAGCTTCATATTTGTGACTGACCAGCCCTTTGACAATTCAAAAGTCCCTGTAATTCATCATCCTTTTTATCGTCCCACTGCTGGGCCCAGGTCTGCTCTCATACAGAAAAGGATTGAGCGTATTCACCACGTTTGCTCAATACGGGTTGGCAATTTCAGACGTACCCCCTTATTCATAAACGTTGCTTAAAGTTAACTAGTGATTAGTGATTGTTTTAACTTTTAACATATATTTTAGACGTTAGCCGGTCACCTAACTTTGATCATCGTTTATGAATAAACCCCTTAAACACTGTGGTGTTTATTCATAAACGATGGTTAAAGTTAAATGACGTCAAAAGGTCAAAAATGTATGGTTGAAGAATCGCTAATCAGTCCAGTTTTCCTCAATCTATTTTCCTTCACCTTTTAATCATTCATTGATGTCTAAGATATTCTTAGAAACTAGTATATATAACTTAGAGAAATTACATTGGTACTTGCCTGACCTGGAATCGAACCCACACACTCATACTTGAGAGGTTGGTGTTTTAACCAGACTTACCTGTAATTGGTTTATTTGAAATAAATGCTTTGATTATAACTACTTATTGCAATGGGAAAGTTACAATTGTTAAATTAATTATTATGCCTCAAATAAATCATTCTTGTATCGAAACGCAAGACCAACAGCCAATTTAAAATCCTTAATAAATATATTTTCAAATCTCGAAGATACTGCAATATGAACATCAGGAAGGCGTGGGAACATTGAGGGCGTTGATTTATATATCCGAAATAATCTTAGTTTGTTTTTCGTGATGACGATGCCTCCAAAACTTGGATCCCATGCAATCACATTTACAGCTAGGTATATATTTGAACTAGCTGCACGGCGGGGTTTCACCCGCGTAGATTTCGATAGGTTATTTTTTACATGCACCGCTCCTATTAGTCGCAGCATGATGTTATATAGCCTAAAACCTTCCTGGATCAATGGGCTATCCAACGCAAAAATAATTTTTCAAATCGGACCAATAGTTCCTGAGATTAGCGCGTTCAAACAAACCAACAAACAAACTCTTCAGTTTTATATAGTAGTACTAGCGGCCGCTAGCGACTTCGTTCGCGTGGAGTTAGTTATGCTCCGCTCCTATTGGTCGCAGCGTGATGTTATATAGCCTAAAGTCTTCCTGGATTAATAGGCTATTCAACGCAAAATGAATCCTGAGATTCCTGAGATTAGCGCGTTCAAACAAACAAACAAACTCTTCAGCTTTATATATAAGTATAGATAGATAACAAAACACGCTACTAAAACTACGTAGACTATTATTTAAACAGTCGCTTCCAACAATGCGACACAGTAAATTTAACTCCAAGCGATGCATCCTTGAGCTAGGACCTCTCTAATACCAATGATGGGATAATATACACAGAGCCGTTGATATTAGAGGCATCATTAGCCGCATTGTTGTTATACAGGGTGTATCTGACATCGTAACGCAAACTTCGCGAAAAGGCTACACCGCATGCCTCTAACAAAATTATGATAGTCATTTATGTCGTTAATGAGCGGATACAGAGATAATAGTGTTTAAAAAAGTGTCGGCTCGGCCTTTGAACGTTGCAAGCGTGCCGCCGTGCGTGTTTGTAGGTATGACGTTGACCCCTTATACGAACTCTATTAAATCAGCTGATAGGATAGTTATTCTAGTATTGTTCACATTGCGCTTTTTTGTGTAATTAACGAATTAATTAATTTTTATTTTAAAATCTTATTGATTCATAAAAGTATAGCAATTATGAAGGGTCTAAAGTGAAAAAAACTGCATATTATTTTTTTTTATCGGGAAAAAGCCGACGCAAAATTTCACCACGGTGGGGTTCAGAATCATGTACAGGATCCATGGTACTCGTTTGTGCGTCGATGTCAGATACACCCTTTACAGAGGTAAATCAGTAACAGCCTACTGTGTTAGATATAAAATGCAGGTTATGTTATCACTTATAGTATTGCAGAGAACGATATACGCTTGAAGAATAAACTTGATGGACGGTTTTGACATTCCTTCAAAACTTGACCCGTCTTCTAGACCCGAGATCGTCAAAGCGATAATGTCGGTACGAAATCTTGAACTAGATAACAACACAGTCAATGGAATACAACATGAGATGGAAGTTATCAGAGAAAAGGAATGAGGAGTATCGGTTGAGGCAAAAAAAAAGTAGTAATCATTCGGAGAAAAGGGAGAGGAAAATGAACTAATTTTATTTTTTTATTTCAGGAATCAAAGCCCATATATAAACATATACAATTCTATATTAACATAAAATCCTAATAATACTAGAGCAGTACGGCACTGGTGTCGATAAGGAGGCTTCTTCTTCTTCCTCTTCTCTACCTTATTGAAACCATCCTTGTCCTGGTTACTAATAGAAAAGGGGATGCAAACTTCCTTGGAATCAATATAGTGGAAATCCTTTACATTGCTGTTAAAATAAGAAATAAACCATACAATACAATGATCGTTTTTTGTTTGATAAGTATTGGACAAATCCAAAGGCACCGCAAAGCATTCGTGTCAGGCTGTCAGCTTATGAGATTAAGATCATTTAGAACGTTACGAACAGAAGCACGAATATCGTGTGGTATTACTGTACCATAGAGTTACGGACTTGTAATAAAGACCTATTAGACTCTATGGCTTTAGTAACTCCTTTACGTATGAATTTTAGACGATTGGTTATAATTAGGGTGAGTTAGTGATGTAGATGAAAGAAACATGTGATGTCGATCGTTCGTTTAATGTGATCTCTGCAACGCGATTAAGTAATCATAATATTTAGCTTCGAGCCACGTTCACTGCAATTTTAGTAATCATAATTTAATACATGCATTATATTATACCTATTAGCTGCAGCTCTTCAATAGTTTAAGTTTCCATTATTGTTTTGTTTTATAGCAGATAGTATTAGATTATCATCACGGTTTTCCTGCTTATATGTGTTCTACCTCCATACATCTTTATTGAATGTCATCTCAGTATTCACCTCCAGCGCTTTTTTTTTTTTTTGAAGGATGACTAATTTATTAAGAACTATTTACAACTTCCATATGTATAGAAATAGGATAGTAATTGGAAACCAGCATTGAACACTCACTCTCTCACTATCCAGTCATTATCATTTTCCACGCATTCCATTCATCGTTTCTTTAGAGAGCATTAAGAAATACATTTACCAACTTCGCGTTCGTGTTACAAAATTTTTTCCTCAATAAAATTCCTTATAAATCACAAATAGCATTCTATTCTAAAAATAACACAGTTTAACTACCTTTAATACTACAATCACACAACAATATCCGCAAGCCCGCACGCAACATGGCACGTCCCTAATCGAGTAACAAATCGACTGAGATCGTAACGTAATGACATAGTAAAGTTGTAAACGTTACCTCAACGCGAAACGTTACGTAATGGAAGCGAAGTCGCGTGGAAAAAATCACCACTTGCGCCTCACTGACTCATCAACGCGTGTACGATCTAGAAAGGAAAATTGGTTTAATGTTATGTTTGCTCTATAGATTATGTGATGACATTTTTGTTGATAGGAAGAACTTTTAGCGCGTGATATAAGTCTGAATAATGACGATGAAATGACGCGGCCGCTGCGCAAGGTGGCGCGGGTTCGATCCCCGCACAGTGCAAGTATTTGTATGCATGAATATGAATATTTGCACTGGTCTGGTCGTGCCTCGGAAAGCACGTTAAGCCGTTGGTCCCGGTTGCCATACGAACATCTAGTGGCAGTCGTTACGGGTTGTTGGAGCCCTCAAAAGTCCAACAATTGGTCTAACTGCAATGCTTCGATGTCGCCTTCGGGTTGTGGAGGTCAGACGGCAGTCGCTTCACGGAAAAATGTCGAAGTTTAGCCATATCAGCAGTTGGACTGGTAAAGCGGACCCCAGACTCCAAAGCTGAAAAGGCTTCGGGTGCGACTGGGATTAACGCTGGGATGATGATGATGATGATAAGTCTGAATAATGTTCCCACTATTGGGACATAGGTATAAATAAATAAACGTTTATTATCATTATAGGCCTTCTCTCTGTGAGAGGAAATAGGCCATACTTAACCACGCAGATATAACAATTCATCGATTTTTTTATTCGGGCCATGCTTGATTCAGCAGCTTTTTTATTATTATAACCTAGTGCTTGACCGCAATCCTGCCTGATGGTAAGCAGTGACGCAATCGTTGATGCTAAAGCTCGCTAGTTTATTAGCAGCCTATTCAATAGCACAAAAAAAAAGAACTGGGTGAATTGGAAGGAAGACGGCAGTTGAGCGAGGCCCGGACAAACCGGGCCGGCACGACCGTGTGGGGCCGCGGCAGAAACAAAGACTCCCGCGGCTCCGTGCGCACGTGATCGGAGAGACACCGGGGTGGTTTTTAGTCAGTAGGAATCTGACAGACCCCGTCGCCCACCCCAGGGCGGCGGACATCCATTGAGGATTTTCCACCCCGGCACAAAAAAAGAAAAAAAAAGGTGATGCAATGTTTTAACATTGCATCACCTTTTTTATTTTTATGGCACCCTGGCACCTCTGGAGCAAAATCGTTGGTTGGTGACCAACGATTTTGCTCCAGAGGGAGATTGATGTGGAGACCCTCCCCAAACCAAACTCCCGATACAATAACATTTGGCGTCGTATAGATTGCAACACAACTGCTCAGACCCGTCCTCCGTACGGCTCCACCAAACATCATGCCGAAACACGACGAATCCCTTGGCGACAAGAATTTGTCTGGAGGGTGGTAACTTCTGCCGACAGCCGATGTTTTGTCCTACCACCGAGCTTATTTAGCATTGGATGAAATTATTGACACAAAATAAAATATTTGCTTCCAATCGAATCGTAGATCGCGACCACCACTGAACTACCACTCTCTTCACTTCGTTTCATCCATTTTCACCAACAACATTCACAACAACACCTATCAAATGTCATTCAAACGCCAAAACAGCAAAATTTTTATTTCTTTGTTGTTAGTAGCACCGGTAACACGTAAAGCGTTAAGGAAGCAACATTGAATGGTATGCTGCTAAATGTGACTGTAATTTAGTGCCATTCTGTTAAGTAGGTATGTTAATGCTCTTGATTTCATTATAAGTTTGAAACATTATAGTCTGCTTCTGTCAGTGATTTCCTTATTTCTCTTAATTTACAGTTTGTTCCAACATAAATTAGAAACTAAAACTATTACTAACTTGACAGATTTTGTAAAACTTTTTTATTTGTTTTGACATGTCTTCGTTGGGGTAATCAGTTAAAAAATGTCTACTCTATCTATTTTTTATAAAACTTATAAAGATGATTCACATACCACATTCACAGAATTAACAATTTTATTTCATGTCAATAAATTATCTTTTAACGCTACAACAATCCAATAAATCCTTTCTCAAAAACACACACAAATCACCAAAATTAAAACTCCAACTCCTCGATAAGATAAACACCAGACATTCTTTAAGAAACACTTTCGTCGTTGAAGGACCGACACCCGCAAAATTATTCGGAATGCGAACCAAACCCGAATCGATAATCACCCGGTTTGGCTGACCGAATGACCTTCACGGTCGATCTTATCGACTGGAATGTTTTGAAAAGGCGTCTTGTGGTAGGTCTTACATTAATGCCTTTTAGTGTAACCTGGTGAATAATTGCATTGATATTCTAATTTAGCTACCGAACGCAGAGCATTTTATACGTTTTTAATGATAAACGTCTTATCCTCGACAGATGATTTCCTTTACACTCTTTTGTATATTACTCATTGCGAAGCTAATCTCATAGAATAAATTTCTTTTCGACAAAACTAAGAGCTACTGTAAATATGGAACAATTTCTTTTAATTGCTTCTTTAGCTCTATTAGGTACTCTTAGTCATTATAATTAAATCTAAAGCAATAAACCCAAGTCTAGCTACATATCTGCTTGCAACTGCCTCTAAAGATTTTATCGTGTCTCATCGCAAAGGACTTATGGTTACTGCCAAAGTCGAAGGCCTGTGTCCACTGGTCACAGTGCACAGATGGCTGAACTAAATACGTTCAACGTTTATGACTCTACAACGTACTTCATAATGCCTAATGCAGGCACCAATGGCAAAACTTCGTAAACCAGAAGTCTTCAATGTTGTCGGGGAAATCACAGCCCTCACCAATAAGGAATACGACGCGAGGAGGATTTATTTGCGCACATTTTTCATTGACACTTTCGTCCGGCAGAAAATCATTACATATGTGCAGCGAAAATTAGAGAATATTCACGTGCGTCTAGCGGAATTATTGACGCGGAAAATTTTATAGGCGTTAACTATACAGTGATTTGTTTTACGTTTCCTCAAACGTGATAAATGTTGAATTTTTAACAGCATTAACTTTTTTGACAAGGCGGATACAGAACAGTGACTGTTCAATTTTACCAATAGAATAACTGTGTTATTGATATATGTATACGCTACTATTATCTGGGCCGTTTTTTTCAACAAACATGATTAATTATTGTGCGTTTTTCGCTTCCGAATAGTTATTTTTGGGCGGTCGTTGTTACATATTTTAGGTGTAATTATACTGTCTGTTTGGAATAAATTATTGGCCAAAAATATGTAACAATATGAATAGGGAATGAAATTATTAATGTTATACATGAGTGTTTGATACATGCTTGTAATAATGTGCGTCATTCTAATGCTTATGAGTTCCGTATTTCTTTATGTTACGCGTACCTTACGACATTGAAATGTCGTGATGATTTTATGCCCACACTGTACATATAAGAACAAAAGAACTGAGCAGGAATAATATGATCGGGAAAGCTAATTACGTAGGTAAGTTATTGTTATCATTCAGTTTTTGTATTGAATAAAGTATTAGCATAACGTGTTTTTTTTAATATGGGCGGCTCGGTATAACAGCGGCACAATCGCGCTAAAAAAATTCAACCAAAACTAAATTTTATAATATTTCGTATCGCGCTCATAGATTTAGGATTTCATTGCTACGCAAAACAAAGCTAACTCTTTCTGTGTCATTTGTCAAACTTACCTACATTTAAACGATTAGATTTACTTATAATTTATTTAGTTTTAATTATTATTTCGTCAGAAATACTAATACGGTAATACGGTTTATTTCTCTCACCAAGAACATTGTTACAATAATGTGTAAATACATTTTTTCCGTATGCTCGAACCTTTGTGAGAGCTAGAGTCTGAACTAGGTTCGGAACCTGTGATACAGATCTCCAGGCTCACACCCCTTTAAACATTTATCATTTGAAACGGCATCGAGCGCGCGATATCATCAAATGACTTCTCCCGCTCTGGGCGGAGCGGAAGGGTGTGTCAGATTTTTACTGACTAAAACCCACCCGTGTTTGTTCAGTTGCCTGTGCGACGGCCAGGGCCGCGGTTTCTTGTTTAACCAACCCGCAACCCTGACCCAGGAGGCATCGGTCTTCGTGGACTCCGTCACGATGTGCTGCCATCTCTTTGAGGCGCGCGTGAAACACAACGCGCCGTCGACTTGGGCTTGGTCCTTACCGGGCATCGAGCTGCCCACTGCTCACCGGCGCGGCGGCGCCCGCAGGTCCCCTGAACTCTAATTGCATAGTACACTATCAATCATAATCTTTTTCATTTTGAACGATATAGCTAATTCATAGTATCTTATTTTCGAAAAAAATGTTTGCGCAACAATATTGATTCCATTCCTAAAAATAAAAATGTTACGAAATTATCCCACAGAAACGCTTTAAAAAAATGAAATTAACGCATTAAAAAAGGAAACTTGTTTAAATTTCAACTTTTTTTTTTTTTTTGTTGCCATCATAACTCCAAATTTCCTCATAGCATTTCATAAAAATAATTCGTTTTACGTTTTCTGTGACTGACCATTGCGTTACAGAGTGTCAACTGAAATGCGAAAAGTGTCACTAATGTCTAAAAGATATGCACGTAACAAAATTACACACATGTTTGAAGTCTCACGTGTGCATTTGTGCACTGTTTCGACACTAGAATAGGTACGTTTACGTAAATACAAGACATATATTTGAGTAAAAGAAGAGATGTAAAACAGAGTGTGTTTTAGAAAAATATAATGTAGGGATATTATGAAATTAACTACTAGCTTAAAGGCTCGCGTAGACGTGACTTGGGTTTACGACGTGATTCTGGTACGAAATTTTCAAATGAATTGTTCTACGAGTATTTGAGTCATACTCACAAGACATCAGAAATGAGGTGATCCGACAGAGGACCAAAGTCACCGACATAGCTAAGAGGATTAGCAAGCTGAAGTGGCAATGGGCTGGTCACATATGCCGCAGGGCCGACAACCGTTGGCCGCGTCTCGGCAAACGTAGCGTAGGACGCCCTTGGGCGAGATGGAGGGACATCAAAAAGGTGGCTGATAGGGGCTGGCGGAGAACTGCTCAAGATCAAGCTTGTTGGCGTGCCATGGAAGAGGCCTATGTCCAGCAGTGGACGAGTAGAGGCTGATGATGATGATGACTCACAGGAGACTGTCGTATTGTGCCTTTCTGCAGGGTACGGTTAGCTACTATTCAACAATACGTGAGTTTGACTAAGGGTTATATTCTCCAACAATGAAGTATCAAAAGTTCAACATATTCTATACATTAGTTTTATAGATATTATAAAATAAATATTTTCTACACTACTCTGTCACCTTTTAAAATAATATTTTATCTTATGTACAACATCCAGTGTAAACAGTTGTTGGTGGACCAAAATAAATAAATTATATTTCACCATTATATGATTGCTTATACGCTTCAACATATCTGATGAGCAGTCGTGGTCGTGCCTAGTGGTTAAAACATCAGCCTCTCAAGTATGAATGTGCGCGTTCCATTCCAGGTCAGGCAAGTACCAATGTAACTTGTCTAAGTTATATGTACTTTCCAAGTACATCTTGGACAACATCTTGAGGAAACCTGGTATTTAAGTCTGAAATCGCCAACCCGCATTGAGCAAGCGTGGTGATTACGCTCAAACCTTCTCTGTATGAGAGGAGACCTGTGTCCAGCAGTGGGACGAAAAAAGGTTGATGATGATGATGATAAAATAATAATCTGACATGCACATATCCATGCTTGACATAAACGTCAATACCGTGACGCACGTAGGTATCACATGTTGACATTTGTCACATAATCGGGTACGCGTGTGCACAAAATCGATGTCATGCTCCATATACGCTGGTACAGATGGGTACAGATTCGTTTGAAAACGTACAGTCACTAGCACAAGTGCTTTCAATGCTTTGAGTTTGATATCTCGAGAGTACTCGTTTTGACATTTGGTTGAATACTGAAATAATTTTAAATGTCACATCACTTTTTGAAAAGCTTTTCTTGTGCTGTTGCACGTATCATTGAGATCTTTGACGTAAGAATTTGGAAAATTATATTTTTTTACAACATTATTGTAGACATAGATCACTAAATGCATTTAGTACTAAATGAGTTCTAAAAAACATTCTAGAACTCAGTCATTTCGATATGACAGAGATATAGTGATATTCTATGTACATTTATTGCTGTCAGTGGAAAACTTTATTTTATTACCTTCATACATCGGAATAGGCAGCAAAAATAAACCATAACTATGTATCTTTGTGTATTGTAATTATATTACACTACAAAAAGACACTACACTTATTATATATTGATCACTACTGATCATTAGATAAGTGAATAAGTGAAGGAAACAATATACTAAAGTAATTTGCTTACCACATGTTGTCAGGAAATCATGATATAGTAATGACATATGAAAGGGAAGTCATTACACACTAGTATTATAGAAATTCTATGACATTACAATTGTAACCTGGTCATTTCAAAGTTTTATTGCAATAATATGGTAATGGAAAATACGGAAATGTAAAAATATAATTTATTGTAAAGGAGTATTCTTTGTGCATTACTTCGTGTAATTAATTTCACAGTGTCATCTTAGTTGTTTGTTTACCGTCGTTTATTGTTCTTGTTGCGGGAATTTTGAAAAATCTTTGACACGACATTACGAACATCATTACACGCACGACACGACATTAGTATAAAATACTCTTTATTATATCTGTGTTTTGGAAAACACTTTAAGCTGTAGGTACCTGCTGTCATTGGCCATCTTTGACAGTGGTTAAGAGTCGCCAGTATCCCGAAAGTCTGACAAACAATCTTACCAAAGAGTATAATATTACCCAGGTTACGGAGGTCAGATGCCTATCTGACCTCCGTAACCAAATTGCTAGAGTGACTAGCCAGTCAATACTGGTGGCAATGCTGGTCATATATGTTGGTGGTGGACAATACTAGTAGTCAGCTGAATCCGGTTAGACTGGAAGCCAACCCCAAGATAGTTGTGCTGGGCAGATATATGTGACTCTTTATTATGAACATGATATTAATATTTTCAAATTTAAATATAGAAATTATACATTAACCGACATTATTTTGTCAAAATAAAAAGGAAGCCTTTCTGTGTTAATAAATATAAACCCTTCTTATAATGATCATTACTTAAAATTATTTAACCATACTATTTTGACGTTACATGTCCAAAGTTTAACGCAGTGTATTTACTTAGTAATAATGAGAAATAATAGCAACAACCTTCAATAGTATTAAATAAAACGATAAATAAAAAAAAGTTCCATCGAGAAATCATAGACAATAGCAATATTTATTAATTATAACCACGCACTATATTGCGTGTATCACAATAATGTGCTGTCTATTGCAAATAATTAACATTTATTATAATTCACTTCTAAGTTCTTCGACGGTCGTGGTGGCCTAGTGGTTAAAAGTTAAAACACCAGTCTCTCAAGTATGAGTGTGCGGGTTCGGTTCCAAGTTAAGCAAGTACCAATGTAACTTTTCTAAGGTATATGTACTTTCTAAGTAAGTATATCTTGGACACCAATGACTGATTACAACGTGAAGGAAATCTTTTTTTTTTTTTTTTAATATTATAAACCAGCGCTTGACCGCAATCCTGCCTGATGGTAAGCAGTGACGCAATCGTTGATGGTAAAGCGCACTAGTTTATTAAGAGCCTATTCACTCTAGCCTTGAAGACACTCAAATTGTAGTCCGACGGAAACACCGCCGCGGACAAATTGTTCCAGTCCCTCGATGTACGCGGTATAAAGGAGGAGGCGAAACGCTTCGTCCGGATCGTAGTGGTGTTAACAACGTAAGGGTGGAAACCAGCCGTACGACGGGTCGTCCGCTGGTGGAACGGAGATGGGGGAATTAAATCATGCAATTCCATCGCACACTCCCCGAAATGCATCCTATAGAACACCGAAAGGCTGGCTACTCTACGCCTGTGCTCTAGGCTTTGGAGACCAACTCGAGTTAGATCAGGGTCACCAATCAGCCTCTTTGCACGTCTCTCCACTGAATCCAAAGTGGCCAGGTGACACTTGGCAGCACCAGCCCAAATGTGGCTGCAGTACTCCACACACGAAGGAAGGTGATCTTGAGGAAACCTGAATTTTAAGTCTGAAATCGCCAACCCACATTGATCAAGCGTGGTGATTACGCTCAATCCTTCTCTGTATGAGAGGAGACCTGTGCCCAGCAGTGGGACGATAAAAAGGTTGATGATGATGATAACTCCCTTCTATGGTAATGTTGATTCGTGACGGGGCTCACGAAACCAACCTCCTGGGTCAGGGTTGCGGGTTGTTTAAAAAAAAACCGTGGCCCTGGCGCACAGGGAAGTGAAGGAACACGGGTGGGTTTTAGTCAGTAAAAGTCTGACACGCCCCTCCGCTACGCCCAGAGCGGGAGAGGTAATTTGATTTCCCATCCAAAACAAAAAAAAATGGTAATATTGATTGCAATGTTGCAAGTGCGTACTGAGACGCACTTCTGTTATCCATAAATCACGAAATTAATATTGGGGCAATTTAATCTTTCTGCACCGAAAATTGCCTGCTCACATTCACGAATATGGCGTAGCGAAATTAAATGTTGCTCAATATTAATTTAAATTCGTAATGATGGAACATCAATATTATAATGTTGATTTATAGTACTGGTGAACGAAACAAGATGTAGAGGTTTTGTTATGCAGCTTTCACGTTTATAACACGTGTAATCTGACTTGAAAGGTAAAGCTGTGTGTTAACATGGGGTTTGGTTCATTAATCATCGCAATGGAAGAATACAGTTTATTTTTTTTTTTGCGGTTCGCCCGTGTATGTGTCCATTTTTAGGGTTCCATACCTAAAAGGTAAAATGGAACCCTATTTCTAAGACTTCGCTGTCCGTCTGTCCGTCTGTCACCAGGCTGTATCTCATGAACCGTATTTAGCTGAGCAGTTGAAATTTTCAGAGATTATGTATTTTTGTTGTCGCTATAATAACAAACACCAAAAATTTTAAAAATATATTTAAGGGGGCTCCCATACAACAAACGTGATTTTTTGCGGAATGTACGAAAACCTTCGTGCGTAAGTTCGACTCGCACTTGGCCGGTTTTCTTACATACCAAGACTCAGTTCCTCGAATAGCACATTAAGCCGTTAGTCCTGGTTGTCGTCAGTGATCCTTTGACGGTCATAAACTGTCAGAAGCCAGAATGTCTGACAACCAATCTTTACCAGAGTTTAGGCGGGAAAGCGAAGATGAGTGCCACGCTCATTTTTCATTGGACTTTTAAATTATTTATAGTGTCGGTTACTAAATAAAAACGCGTGATTTATGTAGTAAAAAGTGCATTCAGTGATTAATTCATAAAACACAGTGAAATAAAAAAATAGTGGCCACATCATGTCTTTACGCTAAACCCCTCCTTATCGACCACACGCGGGAAACGAAAGGAGTTAGATTAGTTAGGATAAGTTTAGGATAAGTTACAAAAGAAGACAATAATAATTCAAGACGAGGCTACCATTGAGCAAGCGTGGTGATTACGCTCAATCCTTCTCTGAATAAGAGGAGACCTGTGCCCAGCAGTGGGACAATAAAAGGTTGACGATTATCAAAAAAAAACAGTAACTGGATTATATCGGTCAGATAGGTAGGCTTCGTGTAAAATACTACTCAGCTGCATCCGGCTGGAAGTCGAGGTTAAAATAGTAGGGAACAGGCTAGGCAGATTAGCGACCCAACTCCACTTTGCAAGGTTTGCACGACTTGATAAACCGTCGAGATCCCTTTATCGTACAGGACGGCATGACATCGACGCTCAAACAGAATCCTTGAATTCAGTACACGAGCCACCACTTAGCGTGGATATTTAAAAACCCACGAAAACCTGAAAGCCTGGAGTATCCACAGTAGTTGTTGCAAATCGATGTCCCTGCTTTGGGTGGCAGGGACTTCAACTCACGGCTTACAAGATTGCTATTAATGTTATTATGTTATTGTATGTAAAATTAATATATTATAATGCACTATAAAAATAAAATCACCGTAATTAATTCTCTAAATGATGGCGAAAACTGCATCAAGATCTGTTGCGCAGATTGAACAACGGTGACCCCGTTGTTCACCCCACAGCCAGATAATAAAAAGTGAATTGTTTTATACCTTTTTTTATAGATATTGCTGTGTTCATTGCCAATAATCTCTTAAATCATTTGACTTCATCAATCAAATCACAGAGCATGTTTTTTCTAGAAAAAAATGCAGAAAGAAAAGAGCAGTGTAACAGCAGCACTTTTTTTTTAACAAAAAAATACAAATAAGAAATCATTACCTACACTCCAAAATGGCTTCTCATGAAAAACAATAATGTTTTCCTCATAATAAAAAGGTTCTACTATATTTTTAAAAAGGTGCTATGGTGACTAAGCCGAAAGTATATCGACCTTTGCCCAAAATTAAAACCAAAAAAAATCCCGTTAGACCTACAAACTAATATTGATGTTCTTCATCACACGTTTAGTAATAAGTGGTTTATTTTACAGTCTCCATACGGACGCTTAAGGTCAAATCATGATCATTGAATGACCAGAGTTCGAGTGACCCTACCTTGGTTCACTGCACTCTATGAATGATTTCATCAATCGATGAGTATTTGAATATGGAATTGGCAGTATGGAAATAGTGAATCATAATGTTTTGATTATATTTTTGTACAAACAATCTCACGAAAATGAGTTTGTCTACCTTTTTCAACTGCATGAAAAGAAAAAGTGTTAGTTATATTATAGTTAGAAGTATCTATTGTTGAGGTTGGTTATAATACTTATAATCAACGCTTCTCTAAAGTCAGTCACCCTTTTGAGAAACTATATTCTTTTTAATGCAATTCCATTTTCGAATTATTTTTTTTAAATCTGGAACGTTCTAAATCTGAACCAGAATATATTACAAGTGCAAATAAAGCAATGAAAACACCTAGACACCCGAAGCTCTTATAGGTACCACTCTCATTATACTTAAATATTAAACTAATGATTTGTCAATACAAATCATAGGAATACTTCTAAGTCATCGATTAATCTGACACTAATTGTTATTATTGATTTGATCCGTCAAACTCATTGGCAGTTCGGTGTTGAGCGAAGGTTGAAGAATGAGGGTCAATAGGTTTAATAGTACAGTTATCAAAATGGAATAGCTTAAATACTTGTTATTTATACATACGCTCAATACATGCGTTATTCTAATAGGTAGGTACTCGGGTTTTTTTTTTCTTTTTTAGCGGACTCATAGTGGCTTTAAACAATTAAACTGCAGGGTAATTGCGTAGTGCACTATCAGTAGCATAGGTTTTAATTTTAACAGTAATGAATTAGCCATATGCTAAAAAAATATTCTATTTGGAAAACATAATGTGTTCGGAATACGGGTGCTGAATGAGTAGCATTCAGCACCAACAAAATGGTGTCATTATGTCTTTCCAGTGGTCAATCACTGACACTCCACTCCATACTAATAAATGTTCAAATAGTGTAGTAGTTTTTAGAAAATCATTTCTACTAACAGGTTTTATAATATTGGCAATACGGCAATGTCATTCCTAAACCATTTCATTATGAGACGACTGACCGAATTGATCGATTATACTGAATTAAGCAGATTACGAACTTTTTAGCACAATGACAACGGAATCGGGTTGGAATGACAAATTTATAAAAATCCATCTCTATAAAGTGCGTATGTTTGTATGTCTGTCTGTATGTATGTGCCCGAAGTTGCTCAAAACCCTCACCACTATAGATAATCATATAGATCTGGATGCGCTGAGTTAAAAAAAAAACACAAAAAAAAAAACAAAACAAAGAATTTTGTTTTTGTCTCGGTCCTAGCAGACTAATCGCGTTCAGTTTCTTTGCTGAAATTAGCACTAACTTGAGTAACTCGCCAATCCGTTTGACAATCTTAGTGTGCACTGTGCACTACTAGTCTCTGTATTTCGAATAAAGAACAATGCCTAAGCTTCTTGTTAATCTTGTTCACCACGTATTCGTAATTTAAACGTTCAAAAGACTGAATCCGAATCAAAAAGACTGGCGTAGAAAAAAGTATTTCACATTATGAAAATATTCTTTTTAAAAAAAATTAATAAGGTAGAATTTGGTTACGGTCTGCGACACTACTTTTATATTCTTTGATGGACCATGTAGATTTAAACAGGAATTCCTCATTCATTTTGTATGCTGTGTGATAAATTAACAAGGACTCCGATTCCCTAGTTCACAAACTAAACTAAATTTGAGTTTAGTTCATATTTTTCTTTAGTTCTGGCTGTTTTAGTTTTGTTCTGTAAAAAGCGCCTGACGTATTTTTAGGCGCCATGTTTATATTCACGTTTAAAACTGTCTATGATCTTTCTCATACGAAGGCTCAGAGTCACACAAAGGGCAATGGAAAGAGCTATTTATGCTCGGAGATTCTCTGCGTGATCGAATCAGAAATGAGGAGATCCGCAGAAGAACCAAAGTCACCGACATAGCTTTGCGAGTCGCTGAACTTAAGTGGCAGTGGGCAGGGCACATTGCTCGTAGAACTGACGGCTGATGGGGCAGTAAGGTTCTGGAGTGGCGGCCATGTACTGGAAGATGCAGCGTAGGGAGGCCTCCAACAAGGTGGACCAATGACCTGGTGAAGGTCGCGGGATGCCGGTCGATGCGGGCAGCACAAGACCGGTCAGCGTAGAAAGCCTTGGGAGAGGCCTTTGTCCAGCAGTGGACATCGATAGGCGAAGAAGAAGAAGAGATGAAGTATCTTTATTACACAAAGGACTAATGTTTATCTTCCGTCATTTTCACACTGGAATAGAAAGAAAAAGATGCCCTGAACTTAGATTTGGTTTAATTTGTGAATAAAGAAATCGGGGCGATTATGTAATTGAAGGAATTGGGCTAGTTGGACTAATATATAAAAATAATAATCAATCATCAAAAGCTGGCCGCACTTTTAACTCGGAAAAAACTAATGTCAGAAAGTCGACCCATTAGGAAGAGGTATTTTGGCAGATTGAGACATATCAGACTGTGAATATCCTTAAAAATACGAGAGTTGCCCCTAGGTTTCCTCATTACATTCTTGTCTTATGGTCTTGCTGATGGCTTAGATTAACATTTCTAAATTAGCTTAATTATGACATTATATAAAAAAAATCCAGTGCTACATGCCAGGTCAAGTTTTGTAACGCAATCTAGTGCCCAAATTAGAAAAACACGTAACGTTTCAACATTTTGAAACACATACCTACAAGGTATTTGCATGTTCACCTTTTTGACCCATCAGGGTTATCATCATAACAAATGAGAAAACTGTCATCATTATGACACACTGGTCCATCATTTAGAAGAAAAATATTTCAAGTCCAAGATACACACAGTTATGTGACTTATGTCATAATAGTAATAAAGATGCATATCATTATAGCATGATATGGTAGGAAGGTTACTAAACAAAGCGGTCAATTCTAAGTTTTTTGGTCAAGTTCTCTAACTTTCTCTGGTCAACTTTGCTTTCGGTTGTCTTATCTAAGTATGTAAATGTTAGGAATACTTGGACGACTAAAATCTGAATCGTAATTGTACAGACGACGGGTAATCAAAGTACTACAGTCTGTCAGATATCTTTATTAGATAGTCAACGTTATCTCTAAAGCATTTAAGGTTGATTTAGAATATTTGACAGTTTCGAGTACCTAGCTACAGTACTGTCGTACGTACGTACTACGTACCTATCGACTGACGTATATGACTGAAGCTTTTTAAGTTTATGGAATAATTATGGTAAATTATATTTATTTCTGTTTTGGTTAATTAATAGTCTAAAAAATAAAGTTTTTTTTATTACTTAGTGAATTCGGTTTTTCCTATCCGACAACTCTGAAAAGGAAGACTAAAACAAACTTAAATCCAGACATAATCTGCGTGGTAATTAGTTAATTACGCAACACACTAAGTTACAGTAGTAATAGGTTTTACTTTGACAGTTCATCACCATTCATTGCGTTATTTAAGTTGTTGAGCAGGCAAATTTAATACGCATATGAAGCGATGGATTAGCCTTCAAAAGGATTCAGATTGTGGCCGTACGCCGGCCGTACGTACGGCCGTACTTGCGAAGTAGGAAGCAGGGTCACTATCTTGCACACTCTACAAAAAATGCGACCAATTCGATTTCTATACTTAAATATCTTTTTTAAATTGAAACCTATCTTTGATGAGTTTTTAAAATTGGCCTCCAACAAGGTGGACCGATGACCTGGTGAAAGTCGCGGGAAGCCGATGGATGCGGGCAACACGAGACCGGTCATTGTAGAAAGCCTTGGGGGAGGCCTTTGTCCAGCTGTGGACCTCTATATAAGCTGAAGAAGAATGATGGAAAATCACAGCTGATTTCAAAAAGCCTATATAGATAATTGACCAACCCGCACTGGGCCAGCGTGGTAGATTACGGCCCACTCCCTCTCGTCGAGAGGAGGCCTGTGTCCCAACAGTGGGAACAATATAGGCTGATTATGTATATAGATAATAAGACAATGTACAGGAGCACGTGATGACGTGAGTACAGAACACGCACATAGACCAGACAGTAACAGGATTTGACAATATCACATTAAGTAATCGAAACGTTTTAATTTCCTTTCACTCCATTTGTAGTACGGAAATATTTATTTTTTATAAGTTTACTATATCGCAATGTGTCTATAATAAAACTAAGTGCTACGTAATAAGCCAAAGGGTATATAAATAGTCACTTCATTCGACGCTACTTTTAATATGGTGGTGAACGCACCATATTAAAACTAAAGTACTCAATTTCAAAATGGCGCATTGTACATATCTCCTCAAATGCGGAGAGGGAAAACCAATTAAATATAATTGGTTATTCCTCTCCGCACTGGTCTGGTCGTGCCTCGGAAAGCATATTAAGCTGTTAGTCCCGATTTCCATACGAACATCTAGATGCAGTCGTTACGGGTTGTTGGAGCCCTCAATAAGTCCTACAATTGGTCTAACTGCAATGCTTCCATATCGCCTTCGGGTCTTGGAGGTCCGACGGCAGTCGCTTCTCGGAAAATATTGAAGTTTAGCCAAAACTCATCAGTTGTACTGGTAAGGCGGACCCCAGACTCCAAAGGTGAAAAAAAAGCTTCGGATGCGACTGGGATTAACGCTGAGATAATGATGATCCCTCTCCGCGTTTGAAGAAACATTATACGCCATTTTGTTTCTGAGTAATTTTCATTTTTATTGTTAGGTACAGCTCAACCCTGACTGTCCGAAACAACTTGTCCTCATCATTACAACAAAACCCGATAAACTCCTCCCTCCTATGGCAAAAATAATTCCAACCATTATTCAACATGTAGCAATCACAATCACGCTCAAGAACATAACAAATATAAAGTCTATAACAAATATAACATACAATTATAAAGTCTGCACCAATCAAGTACCAATCCCAATAATTCAAAAAGAGATCTGCTGCTACTAAAATTACCTTTGATATGACGTAATTTATTTGGATAAGGATTAATATTAAGGAACAAATAACGGGCTCTGATTTCGACTGGCATTTTAATTAACTTTTCAAACATAAAAAAGTATTCCTAATGAAGAAACTATACTACTAGTCTATTAAATGTCTTCTAACTCCAAGCTAAGTTGCATTAAAATTATCTCAACCCATCCAATCACTTCACGTACAATTTCGCCACGGCCATTATTTACTTCAATTAGTCGTGTCACGCTGTCACAACTTACCCCCCGTGTCAAGCGACACTTTCTCTCTGACCCGTCACAAGCTTGCAAAACACAATGTTATTTTTCTTTGAAAATATTTGTTTTTAGAACACCTATGTTAGTAGGCCGGGTTAGAGGTTACTAGCAAGAACGTCGATTATCTTAAAACACGTAATATGTAAAATATTATGTTGCAAACATATGATGTAAAGAGGTTTCAATCAAACCATAAATTGTTTTCTTTTTTTTTTGTGATGTACCGTTGATTAGGAACTTTGCGTGTTTTATGCCTGTATCATAATAAAAGGCAATGGAATCGAATCACGAACAAAACCTACAAATTGATATTTGCTATTAAAACGTGTAGGCTGTTAATAAGTGCTTAAATGTGGACTTATGAAGATAATCAGCAACACCTATCAACGATTTTGAAATTAAAAAAAAATAGCATAATTTCTGGTCTAAATAGATTTGCATTAATTTTAGATTCATCCCTCATCCTCTTCATCGTAATAGTTGTTGAAACGTAAGAAACGTTTAAACATCAAAATGTATGGTGATATACTTTATAAATAGGAGTAAAATAAATCAAAGTTTTCTATTTTTACATCATCTTTTTAAGCCCATTTTCTCCATTGCAATGGTTCTTCCGTGCCTTACCGTGTAACCACATCGCAAACTGATTACATGCCCTCAATTAATGTGGGGTCGCAACACAATCTTCAGTTCTATTCGATTTCATTCCAATTGTAACTAGAAATAGTTTTTAGCAGGAAACACGAAGCCGAGACCGCAAACCACAAACTGGTGGACCACGGTACCTGCATATGACGTAACTGCTTCGTTTTCACTTACCGCTGGTTCTCTATTTGAGCTATAGATGCCACATTGATCTATGACCAATTTTAGCAATAGAAGTATGAAATTTTGTTTGCAACATGAAGTAGAGGTCAAAGAACTGCATCTCAAAATGCAACATGCATATATTACGGAAATGTTTACATAAATTAATGCTAAAGCAACGCGTTTTAAATTCATTCGAAGCCTTATAACCTAAGGACTTTGTTTGTAATACGATATTACTAGATACTCCAATTAAAAATATATATATTATGAAGCATTTGTAAAACTGCAAAGATGATCTTGAACTTGATTTGTAAAATAACGACCGAAAGTGGTAAACAAAATATCACGGTAGTTATATGTTTGTTGTAGTTACACGAATGTTATTGCACTTTTCACAAACGTATATGAAAAAATACAACTGCTTCAATTATAAAATATATACTAGAATTGCATACTAGATTGTCACGTCTCACACCTACAGGAAACCACAACACGAACAGCAAACATGTAATCATACGTAACTAGAAACTAATGGCAAATTGCGATACATGCTCATTAACACAGGTGTAGATTAAATTGGGAATTTTTAGATGAAGGGGTAAAAAGTTAATCAAATCTGTGGTCGTTTGTCGAAGCTTTTTTGTTCCTTACCTAAGCTTCTTTTCTCATATCGGCATGACCCATGAGAAAAGCACATGTTGTAGTCAATGACTAACCAGCGTGAAGGCTTCTCCGACCTGAAATATCTCATTATCTTATAACTTCACGAGATTTCCTTAAACTATCACAGCAATATTTGCGGCAAAAAATACATTCGTCGTCTCACACCAGAACTAAAATCTCCCGCTACGTTATTCTTTTTACGTATTGCGGCAATAACGGCGATGAATTTAAAGTAATGGAGCCTGATGATGTTATACAGAAAAAGACTACCGACGGGTAGGCACATAATCATATCTAGTAGGATGTTAATGATAAATTTATGCGACACTTAGTTATTGATATTAGTTCAAGGAATATGCTCGTAATAATGATGGTTACACGTGTAAGATTTCCAGAATTCAATAATAACAGAAAACATAATAAAACATGATGATGAGTTGTGCTTGTGAGAAATGATCAATAGTCAGTCGATGAAAAGGGTAAAAAGAGTCTTCAAAACATAAAGAGCAATTCAGGAATTGAAATCAAAGTAAATATATTTTTATTTAAAACATTGCACCTTAAGGAAGAAACTGCACTATAGGAAATGAGAATTGTGTAGATACTGGAATAGCTACTACTTGTCAAGCAACATGCCGTGCTTTAGACGGCTTTGATTTATGTCAACATGTGTTTATCGGAAACAATCGAGTGGATAAAAAAAATTTGCTGTGCTGTGTATTCAATAAAAGCCTTTAGTTGCCTAATAATGCTGCTAGCAAATAGTAACTAAAATCGACCAACAACAAGTAACACAAATGTTATAACGATGATAGACAATCAGATTTTTTTTTAACTTGAGTTGTATGTACTTTTGCAGTGTAATTGCAAAAGTACATACATACATGTGTCTAGTCCTTTCTCAGCTATGTTGGAATTGTAATTACAAAAGACTAAGCTTAAATATAACAATGTTTCCACTACAAGAGTACGGGGCCAATTAGAATTAATCAGCAGTTAGTGAAGAAGAAGTAAAATAAGAGTTTAGATGAGATAAAGATTACAACAACCTAACAAGAGCAAGACATATATCAAACATTACCTACACATCGACGGTGACCACCGACCACTGACCACATCAATACGACACGTAATGGCGCGTAACTAGAGGCGCCATTACAGCAAATTATTGCAACAGCCGCCACTCCACTAGAATATATGTATACTTATTTCCATACATCGCCGTATCACTTTTACCCACAATCATTTTGTTCCATCATTATGCGTTGCAATGTCCATGTTTGTTTGCATTTTGGGAAAGATCATTATCATCCTTGTTGAGAACGTACACTGCTTGTCACTTGTTAATGCATGTATATTTTTGTATATGTTTGTGTATGATATCAATTGTCCATGATATCACTGTATGATATCTATTTAGCGCGCTCCCTAAGAATAAAGATTAGGGTTGAGCTTATATCAGCTATGGTAAACTTTTCAAAAGGTCATTCTGGACGTTGCTTTATATAAGGTTGTTTAGGTCCATAACCTCATTATGTCAAATATTGAATTAATACTGCTTGCGTTATGTGGATATTGACCTTCAAGTTCAGCAGTTTCAATCCAAAATTTCCAAGCTTTTAATGAAGATGACATTGGTATTGACGCTAATTAGCTTTACCGAGACTCCCTGAGATATTTTGAAATACATTTATCTAGATTTTATTACCGGATTTTTTGTGCATTACATCTTAAATAGACAATATAAAGAAGCGAATTAAGTAATCAAATTTAGAAGACTCACAAGCCTTAGGTACTGGTAAAATATCACGTTTCATTTATTTTATTACCTAATGTTGTAATCAAACGAGTAAATTTAGTACGACTCACATATCACATTACAATTGCATTACGAGTATTAGTCGCCTGTCGTAACTAAAATGCTTTTACTTGTTATTGTTACTATTGTCTAACAATGTGTCACAATGTTGAATCGATTGTGAATTTCTCTCATGAATAGTCAATAAGATTGAACGAAGTAGAGTGCGAACAATAAATCCCTTTTGATATGTTATCATTTGAATAAACATAGGTAGCTTTGAATGTCATTACTGAATAAGCTGTTCTGAACGATGTTATTGTGACCAAGAATGAATGCATGGATGAAGTGTGACCATTCTTTTCTTTTCGAGATGATTATCACGTCTTAAAGAACAAGTTAAACTGTCAGTCACTGTTGTCATTCCCGTTGACAACGGTTGTGAACGTCCAGGAGATTGAAATTCTGACCAACCGGACCGACCGGTATTTCCCCAGTAGGTAATTGAGTTACGCAGCAACTCTCAAAATTATAATAATCAACCACATCTAATTAGGACTGAAAACAGCCTCAATGTTGTTGGGAAAAAGCTAGACAAATGTTGAAATATTGCGCAGGAAACTGTATCGTTACAGTGTAATCATTAAGATAAGAACTGTACTAAAATAGGCAAAGTAGAATTTAATACCTTCCAAATACGTACCCAAATCCGGCTTCTCACAAAAACCTTCATAGAACCAATTGCATTCTATTGTACATTAATTCAATTTATTCAAACAGGAACCATGTAAGTTTGCTGTATAAAGCAGCAGATTTCTTTATTAAAACGTCATTGACTATAAACGTCATAAGAGCATGTAACTATACAACGACAATTGTTTTCTGCGCCCACAAAATGTAGTTTTGAGTTACTTGAATATGAAATAGCGTAGGATATCGAATATTGAATGAAGAAATAAATATTATTTGATTATCGTTATTTATTCATGTTGAAACTGATTGATCAAGATCCGAAGTAATTGTAGCTCATTGGTAATATGAGAGCGTGCTTACATAAACAAAGAAATATTTCTTGTAATTTCTAGTAACTTGACCTTGATCAGTCTTTCTCTGGTATATTATATCCTTAATACGATATTTTGTGTTACCAGAGATAAGCTTAAGATATTCAATACACATTCCCATGCAAATACATTGTTTGTTTCAGATGACACAAAGGACCTCAATGCGGAATCATCAGAAATCATGTCAGAGGCCGTGGCGCCTCCCCTGGTCTCGCACAACAATACCAGGAACCTGAAGCAGCAGCATCAGACGACGACATTGACCACTCCATAGAGCTCGTCGGAGGCTCACAGACATTCTTCCCGTCGTTCGCAAACCTCTTCGAACCACGCCAGCAAAACAACTTTAGACTCGGCTTCAACAACCAAGAAGCAGCCTACAGTCAAAGACCAAACTCTTACAGATCGCTCCTTAACTATCCTCTGTTCGGAAGCTATAATAACAGAAACCAAGATAACTTCGGTAAACAGAGCACTCCCACCGCAGCTCCCTCGTCGAGGCGAGCTCCAGTTTGCTCGGCTCAGGAAACTTTGGAATCATTAGAGGTGGAACATTCTTGGCCCAGAACGATGAAGATGAATTCGGCGATGGATACAACTCATACTACAACAACGGTCACGGCAGACCCTCGTATGATGTCGGCTATATTGCAAACCCCAGACCAAATTACAACCAGGACCAATTTGCTAACTTCCGAGATTTCGCTGATATCAACACTCCTTCCAATTCCGCCTATTCGCACTACGTCGTAGTCTACGCGAATAAGAACTCCACAATGGACGAAATCAGCGAGGAGACGAGAAGAGTATTATCAAACCTAAGAACATTATCGAGACTTTAGAGCGCATCGATAAAACGACAAGCGCGCCAAAGTTATCAAAAGCCAAATCAAAATTGGAAGCTACAAAACAGAAAATGTTAAATAAAAGGAGCAATGGAAAAAAACGAACTCAAAATTCGTCAGTCAAAGCATGATGCGGAAGAACCTTTATTAGCGTTAAGTTAATTTAGTGCAAATAAAAGACTTGCGTTATGTAAGTGATTGAAGTACCGGTAGTGAAGTGTTCGAGACACGTGTAGGTCACGTAGTCGCACCCCAAGAGTGATGAGAGGAGATCGCTATCTAAATTTAAATATACTTAAATATAAGTTTGTGGACAAATTGTGTGTGGTTGGAAAGCACATGTGATGGATGGTTGCAATTGTTTGTAAATGTATAAATAATAATGACGAATAATAAATTAATTTTAAAACATTATGTACATTCAATTATTTTTAAACCTACCCTCAGTACTTATCTACTATTAATCATACCTTATTAACGATGTACACAACAACTACGTGCCGTTATCAAATATGTTGTAAGTAGACTACGGTTACAAAACTGATCTAGATTTAACGAACCAAGGTGTTGCTAACAATAATCGGACATTAGGCACACTCATTACTTCTATTGCAATACTTAAAAAAGAACATAGTTCTTGACATTACTTACCAGTAAAATTAGGTACTTGCTGTAAATGGAATTCGCGGTCTTATAGGTAGATTTACCATTAAAGGAGCAGTTAACTTATAATCAGTCATCCTAAAATTTATAGCCGAAGGTTGCAATCATATTTATATGTATATTTCAAATAACTTAGTCACAATTAGTAAATACGAACGACAGCAGGTCAAGCTACCAGAATCTGTCAAATATTCCCATTCAACTTTGAGCTTAAAGACTAATTTACACGGTGCAATTTAATTGACTATGGCATACAATAAAATTTATGCAACAAATGACTTCATCATCTAAATGGTGTTTAGACAATGCAACTTTTATTGTTGCTTCAACTTAATTGATGCCATAGGCAATTTAATTGCACCGTGTAAATCAGTCTTTATTAGAGATAAAGTTTCCCATCCTTCTAACATACCCCTTTTCTGAATAGGGATGTATCCAAGGTATGAAAATCAAAAAATAATTAGTCCGTCTTATAGATAAAAAAAAATTAAGATCCGTATTTTTACTTTGTCGAAATTACCAATAACTACTGAGATATATAGCGTATTAAAATATACCACGGCGTGACGTAGTGGCCCCACGGCTAATTACGTCACGCCGTATTACCAACGTGACGTCATGCGACATTTCAAATCAATATATCTTCTAAGTATTTGAATGAAAGAAAAAAAAAATACGTGTTCAATATTTTTTAAAACTGTCTGATGGACATTAAATTATTTTTAGGATACAACTCAATTACTTGTGACACTGATGATATTTATCCGCCACAATAATAAAAAAATATAATTTACTTTCTCTAATAGTTTACGTTTGGATATAGGATCATCATCATCATCATCAGCCTCTACTCGTCCACTGCCAGACCTAGGCCTCCTTCATGGCACGCCAACAAGCTCGATCCTAAGCAGTTCTCCGCCAGCCATATACAATATGTAAAGAAAACCCTGTCCGATCCGTGAAGGTATTGTTAGGTATCGATAACTGATTCTACTAATGCCCACAATGACAGACAAAACTGAAAAAAATCCCCTAAAAAATAAATATTATTTCGCAAAAGAGGTAACTTAATAATATAGTAAACATATATAGTAAACAACCCCTTCCGCAGGCGGCGGGGGCGGGGCACGCGGCACCTGTGACGTTGTCGCGTCGCTATTCGCTTATAATAATACCGGTGTTGTCACTTTTCTAAAAATTACGAAATTTCGGGGAAATTGGAATTAATTCCCAGAAAAGAAGATTATTTCAAAATTCATTAGTATTGTTACTATGATGATTATGTAAAATTTTATATTATATTTGGTCAAGTGTTTACCTAACCTTTATTATCCTTATGGGTCGGACAGGGTTTCTTTACATATTGTATATAGCATATAAAGGTGTATCTGGCATCGACGCACAAACGAGTACCATGGATCCAGTACATGATTCTGAACCCCCAGCGGTGGAATTTTCGTCGGCTTTTCATGATTAAAAAAATAAATGTAGTTTTTCACTTCAGACCATTCACAATTGCTATACTTTTATAACCCAATAAGATTTTAAAGTCAAAATTAAATTATTCGCTAATTACATAAAAAGCGCAAAGAAAACAAAACCCGAAAAATGATCTTATCAGCTGATTTAATAGAGTTCACATCAGGGATCAACGTCATACCTACAAACTCGCACGGCGGCATGCTTGCAACGTTCAAAAGCCGAGCCGACACTTTTTTAAACACTGTGTATTCTGTAACCGTTCATTAACGACATAAATGACTATCATAATTATATTAGTGGCATGCGGTGTAGCCTTTTCGCGAAGTTTGCGTTACGATGTCAGATACACCCTGTATATGTATGTATTTTATCTTTTGTTTGTTTCATTCCTCCAATAACCTCGCAAGATATATTTTTATTATTATTATTGTATATGTAGGTAGACTCTTGCTTATTCAATCCACTTTTGAAATTGGCAGAATAGTCGAAATAGGCTCCACTTGCCATAAATAAAAATAGAATAGAGATAAAGTTGAAAATCTAATAAAGAACCTGACAGATTGTTGCAGTAGCTTGATGTACTGTCGTCTGTTGATTTTTAGTATCAGAATGAAATTGAGAAATAATAATAAATATTCATACATTAATATATTTAGATGCAGCGCCATCTGTTGCCGAGTAGCATAACTAGATCCTGATAAATATTTATCAGCGCCATCTGTTAATATTTCTGAGAAACCACCGTTAACTCAATGTTATTCACTAGATGGCACGAGCGATCGAAAGATTTCAACAGAAACGTTGTCATTCTATCATTGTAATCAATTTTACTTTTAATTCTAAAATTTAATGTTAATATAGGAAATACTCCAGCAGGCCATGCTACCCAAAACCATCAGATTTCCCAATCAACCTTTACCATTTGTTCAACATGTGTCTAGTCAAGCGTTTCTCTTTTAACTTTGTTCTACCGTGACCTGGTAAATTTCATACGCTTCCTTCGCGACCCACTTAAGATTTTGGACCCTAATAAAATCGGTATTAGTTAAAAGAACACAAATATTGGTAATGCGTAAGTATGTATTACAATACAATAATATACGCTATAGAATACGTACAATTACAATTCCTACAATCCGCCCTTCGAGCGATCATCATTATCTCGTTATCGTTATCTCGTAGTATAGACGACGACACATCATCTGTCAGATTTTCTCTAGATTTTCAACTTTATCTCTAAAGCATTAAGGCTCAAGGTTGATTGGGAATATCTGACTAGCTTGACCTACTGTCGTTCGTACTTAAGTAAAGTTTTGGCTACCGGTGCCACGGTCCCAGTGTCGCGAACTCGCGACCCCCTGATGGGAAACACTAGTTTAGTGCATTGTCTTGTCAGATCGTTATACTTAAAACTGTATTATGGAAATTCGGCAGTCTACGTTTATTTGATAGCTAGATATCTAGCTAGATCTTTATTTGATAGATAGATAGATATCTAGTTAGAAATCTATCAAGTATTAGTTTCATCTATTCTATTCTATTTGTATTTATAGCAAATGAAGCCGATGTCCACTATTCTGCCAATGTCAAAAGTGGATTGGATTAACAAGAGTGTACGGACGACAGCAGGTCAAGCTACCGAAAACTGTGAAATATTCCCAATCAAACTTGAGCATTATTCCTCAAGAGATAAAGTCATAAATCTAATAAAGAAATCTGACAGATTTTAGTACTTTAATGTGCTGTCGTCTGTACATAAGCAATCTATACTCTATACTAATATATAAAGCTGAAGAGTTTGTTTGTTTGTTTGTTTGTGCGCGCTAATCTCAGGAAATACTGGTCCAATTTGAAAATTACGTTGGATAGCCTATTAATCCAGGAAGGCTTTAGGCTATATAACATCCCGCTATGACCAATAGGAGCAGAGCAGTAATAAAAATGCTGCGAAAACAGGAGCTAACGCAGACGTACCAATATTTTAACAGGCGCTTATTTTATATCAACTCGGCTCTTTTTAATTTTTTCGGAACGGGACGAACAGCGCACTCAGTTACCATTGAACTTAGCTCATGAGGAAATGCAATATTAGTAAAAGCAGTGAGCGCGGAAGAATGTTACAGCAGTGTAAGTTGTTAGTTTGGGATAAATGTGATGATATTCCACAAAGGGCAATTGAAGCACTAGATCGCACAATGGGGGACATCAAAGGCAACCAAGATATCATGGGAGGGACGGTGGTACTTTTAGCTGGTGACTTTAGGCAGACCCTTCTGGTGATTACTAGGGTATGCCGCCGGCAGATGAAATAAATGCCTTTTTGAAAGCATCTGCATTATGGGTTCGCGTGAAAAAGTATTGTCTCTCCACGAATATGCGAGGGCAACTTCATCACGATTCTCAAGCCGGGTATAAGCAATATGCAGCTACTTTTAAAAATCGGAGCAGATATGCCAACTACATATAACATGTACATGCACAGTAACGGCATGATTAGGTGAGTCGTGAGTTCTGTCAAGTTGTGGATAGCTCAGATGACCTATTAAATAATTCTATCCGGATCTTCAAACAAATATGGCCAACCGAGAATGGCTATGCGAAAGGGCAATTTTGGCCGCCTAATGAAATAGTAAAATAAATGAACCTATCATGTTAAACGTTACGAAACGTTACGTTGGTATATTACGGACACTGAACAAGTTACATCATACCTATAGAATTTTTCAACTCTTTAGAATTTATCAGGAGTGCCATCCCATAAGTTGATAGTAAAAGTTGGTGTTCCAGTCCTATTAATGAGGAATCTTGACACTCCAAAGCTGTGTAATGGTACTCGGTTACAAATAACACATTTGGGTCACAACATTGTAAAGGCTACAATCATGCTGGAATGGCAAAGGACAAAATGTCTTGATTCCCCGTATTCCCATCATCCCGACTGATTGCCATTTCAATTTGAAAGAATACAGTTCCTTCTGAAAGCAGCATTTGCTATAACAATCACAAAGCCGACAGACGCTAAAGTTGCCGGAGTTCATTTAGAAACAACATGTTTTTCTCATGGGCAACTCTATGTGGCATGCTTACGTGTATCAAATCCAGAAAACCTTTATGTTTTAAAAGACACAAAACAAAAAAAGTTGTTTATAAAACCGTACCTACTTAAATGTGCTCATATTTATCAAGCGTAATAATTTTAACCCTTATTTCATAATATCCTAAGCATATCCAAAACACCAACCAACGCAAAATAATTAGAAGTATGATATTTGATGTTTCTTTCCTTTGCTAAACCTTTAAACCCGGTAAAATTAACGTTGCTATAGACCTTATGTATCTTTATAATCCTACTAATAATATAAACGCGGAAATGTGTGAGGATGTTTGAAACCTTGCGCTGTAAACTGAAGTCTAGGCGGACGAAGTCGCGGGCAACAGCTAGTAATAAAAATAAAAAATTAACATGTAATTCTAACTTCATCGTCTAAGCCTAAGTTTCAAGATGAATTAGGAAATTTTTTAGTTTCGAGGAGCGTCTAAAATATAAATAACGTAGATAAAGAACACCTATATGTATAGAATGTATAGAAGACTACAATTTACTACAATACAAAGCATGCCGCAGAAAGAGACAAAACAAAAATAGATCATATTTTTAGGGTTACCGCGTAAGGAAAAATATACCTCGCACTTTGTGAAAGTTAAGAGGAAACCTGATGGCACTGATAAATGATTGTCATCGGTATAAGCAAGTAATACAATACAAAGCATGCCGCAGAAAGAGACAAAACAAAAATAGATCATATTTTTAGGGTTACCGCGTAAGGAAAAATATACCTCGCACTTTGTGAAAGTTAAGAGGAAACCTGATGGCACTGATAAATGATTGTCATCGGTATAAGCAAGTAATATAAGGAAAAATAAATGTACACTCAAATAAAGGACGTTAGGTACTCATGAGTATGAGTGACACCCCTCGTTCTTTAAGGTCCGTATTCCAGAAGGAATCTCAAACTTTGATCTCTGTTGAAACATTACTTAAAACTAGTTTCAACCAATTAAAAGGCTTCAAACGAGACTTAAGTAGAGCTTATGTTTGGAGTGACGTTCTGTAATACGGACTTAAGAGCTTAAAGCATGAGAGTGTGAGGATGGCTGATGATGTGATTTTAAATACCTACCATTTCAAAGATTATAGCAGTATCTGGCTTTGTGAATAAATAAAAAACAAACTAAGATGAATAAATATTCTGAATTTCAAAAATATTTTGAGTTCAAAACCTTCTGTTGATGATGATGTGATGCAATATGCAGTTCAAAATAGTGTATGGAGATTGCCTGTATAAGTAAAATTTCGTGGTTTCCAATAAAAGGTTAATTTTATCGTTAGCAGATCATTTTCACACTGTACCTATAGCATTTCTTAATTTCCTAACAACAAACTCATTGATATACGAAATTATTTCTTTATTGTAGGGCATTGATTAAATATTAAACAGATACGATATATTCTAACAAACTGACCAAAAAAAATGTGCCGAACACAGCAGCAGCACACATGCATATTTTTATTCGGCATACATTGGGATTGAGATGGGGCGCAATTTAAAGCATAGAGAAGAAAAAGATGGCTAGTGTTTGTCGTTTGCGCTGTTAGTGTTTGTCGTTTGTTTTTACGAGTGTATCGAGAGTGACTAAAGCGAGATACAGGACTTAGGGGGAGACGGGGTACATTGATACAAGGGGCACATAGATACAGTCAATATTCGTCGAAAACAAAACGCGTTAGAAGAGCCATCCGCCACCCATAAGGAGTTATATAGTAAAGCCTACACGCACACTAGCGCAGAGCAACGTTCACTCGACGACTAGCGACTACCACGTAAAAAACTGTTTCTGATGTTCCCAACAAAATTTTCGTACTTTTCTTTCGGACGTAATTCTTCTAATTTATTTAGTGTTACCTGTGTTATATAAAGACATTTGGTAAGTACATATCTGTCATCACATTAAATAGAGTTATATTATTTAATTATTTATTGCTTTAATTTTTATAAAATGTTGATTTCGATTGTAGTAGGCAGGGGCACATAGATACAAGTGGTCTTGGGGCACATTGATACCCCAATATTTTGTAAAATATACATATATGTGAGACTTAGGTAATATATTTTATTTTCTTTATAGAAAAATGGTTTGAACATTTAAACGCAAAATGAATAGAAGTTCCATCAATGAAATTTCCGTGGCTTCTGCGATATCTGATGTGTTGGAAGAAAAATTATCAATAGCAAAAGCAGCGAATAAATTAAATTAATATAATTTTAAAAAATCAATAAATAAAGGTCAGAAAAATCAATAAAACTTGTTTAATTTATAGGAATATTTCTATGAACCAAAGTACCAGTGTATGTACTAATGTACCCGGCATGTGGGGTACATTGATACAAATTTAATTTTTTAGTAAATAGGCTCTAATACGTTTTGTGATTAAATCTATCGGTTAATTTGAATGTAACTATTTAACTGAATATATATCGAATACATTATGGTTATTAAATTGGATGTAACTATCATTAGATCGTTTTTTATTGGGTCTAAGTAAAAACCGTATCAAGGTGCCCCACTTCCCCCTACCTCCTTTTGTACGCTTCATTTTTAGTGCGCTAGTGACATATCTACCTTAGTTTAATATTTTATCAATGTTGTAGGGTGTCAATTTTGAGGGGTTAAAAATATACTCGTGGTCATCATCGTTTTGTTATAAAAAAAAAAAAAAAAAGTATCCTATTCATCGATGTGCCGAAATTCAACCAAATCCGTTAACCATTTTATCGTGAAAGCGTAACAAACAAACCAACAAATAAACTCACTGTCGTTACTATACTGCAGAATACATGTTTCCCATATTAGTGGGTAATAATTTATTGAAACGTTAGTAACAACAAACTTGTTAGGTTAGACTTTCATTATTATTAATTTTGTGTGTTTGTTAATAGAAGAATTTACATACATAAATATCACAAAATATAGTATTATAGGGTGGTCTATGTCTTTAACTTTCTCTGTAGATGTTAGAAAATATAACTTCCTAATTATTGCCATTGTTAAATAATTAAACCATAAACAACAGGAGATGATAACAATACTGGAAAAAAAAACAAATATTTTTAGTCTATGGAAAATGTGCTGCAGGCGGATGAATCTGATATGATTTTTTCTAGTGAATTTAGCTTAATTAGGTAGTGTAATTTATAAACCAAACAATTTCGTACAACGTGTTTAGTGTTCTAAGAGCCTAAATGGATTGCTTCATATAGTGTAATTTGATGTAATAGAAGGATCATGTACTCCGGTAGAGATGCCGCAAATGCTGCGTATCCCACGCAGTGGGCTTTGAATCCCACTGCGTATCAAAATGTTGATACTAGTCATGTAGACTGGGCTGCTTTAGCTCAACAATGGATTGCTATGAAAGAAGCGGCGGCAATTGTGGCAGCGCCGCCGCCACCTGCTCTGAGGCCCGCGGAAGAAGAGGGCGAAGCGCCGATGGAGGTCGAGAACCCGGATAACAACTCAGATGGCCCTGCCGGTGGTGAGTGGAACTCCACGACAAATTCATGGAGCGGGTCCTGGAATCAATGGGGTATGCTTGCATTTTCAATCAGTGCCCTTTATTTGTTCACTCATAACAGTCAGGTTGTTTTATGTATCAAATACTATACTATCACAGATAACACCGTAGCAATGTTATAGTAAACTAAGCTGTGAACTTCAGTACCTAACTATTAGTAGGCTCTTAGCTTGTCCTAGTCTATGCTGATCTGATACCCATAAAATACATGCTGTTTTACTTCCATTTATAGGTAATCATAGTTTTTGGAAAATGATGGTACTTACTACATAATCCTGTTATACATGGCACTAATGTTCATTACAGATATTCTTGCGATAAAGTCTGTTCACCTCTCCTACTAATGTATCCCAATATTCTCAAATGAGTCGGCTCTTATCTATTATACCCACAATATTATATTGGTTTTGTATTGTGTGGAAATATTGGGATACATTAATAGGAGAGGTGAACACACTTTATTGCAAGAATGTCTGAAATAGACCTTAGTACATTATAGAATTGAAAAGGAGAACACAAAAATGTGACATCATAATTATACCATGTTTACGATTCAAGTAAATACTTATTTAATATCATTGAATTCAATAATGCAACAGTAGGCAGTTATATAGTAGTCAAGCACTAGTTTACAACATTAAAAAATAATCATATGGAATGATATATATGCAATTAATTATCGCACATATTTCAAATGCCAAAATATCTCGTATTTCCTATCATTATAAAATTAGGTTAGACAGATAGGTAGCATGAAACTTGGAGTCGTCTCCAGGTTATATCATGAAAAGTAGCCTAGGCTCGTGCCTAGGCTACTTTTATGATATTCTTTCACAAAATACACACGCAAAGTTATAAGCGAAGCTATTAGTGAATGTTGCAAACTTACTTTTTTATACTAACATCATCATTTTCAAACTACAAAAATGCTTTGGCAACAAATATGAAAATAAAAATACAACTGTCTTCCAAGGTTGGGGCTGGTCAGGCTCAGGGCCTGGGGAGCCCAAAATACCTCCGGATCCTGGCATGCCACCGATTGAGGGGTACACAGTGCCTCCAGATGCAGCTTCTCCTATGCCTGGGTAAGATCATTTCTGACGTACTTTAACAGGACTTTTAAAATGACCACATATATAAATCTAAATCATGCAAATAACCCCTATATTAACCACAGGCCTTTTAAAAAACCATCTTTTCCTGTCTTTTCTGCAAAAAATTGTTTCAGCGACATCTGGGTTGCAAAAAGTTCTGGTTCATGAGAAAACAAAGTAAAAATGATATTAAGTACTAATGTTTTATTAATAGCTATTAAGGGGATAAAACATAAAATTTCTGAATGAACCACTCCAGCAAAAAAGAAAATAATGTTGTTGATGTCCAGCCCAAGTGGTGACTCATCTGTATTGTATAATTCTCTAGATATGTTAACAATGAGTGTGTTCTCTGCCATCGGCTACACAGCATATTAACAATACTGTGGTTTAACAATACTATAGCCATAACAGCAAATTGTAGAATGTAAAATGTTGTCAAAAGGAGATCGACTACACTACATATATTAGTTTAATTCTTCTGCCCTTGAAAACATATTAAGGATGTTCTATGTTATCAGGATTGATTGCCGCACATAGTCCTACAAGTGGATGACTAAGTAAGGCATTATGGCTGTTATTGCTTATTCTAATCAGCCCATCTGCTTCCAGAAGTAGATTAGGTCTTCTAAAGATTAAAAGAGCTGGGCCTTTCTGTTCAGCAATGTTCCGATGTAACAGAAATCATAAAAGCTAGTCCATATACTATTTCAGAAGTTTGGTTTGAAAGGTTGCACAAAAGAATAATTCTTTTATTGAACCAGTCCTGAATCTTTTGTCGTTAAACAGCTGCTACATTGTGTGAGCCTAAAGTAATGTGTTCCAGTTAAAAGTATTAATTCATTTCTAAAATTGCTTTGTATATTTCAACATCCTCTGCCCTAGTTAATAAAAGAGGTTTACAAAGACTATGTGATATCTGATAATATTCGTAATCATCTCAAGTGCTTAATAGAACATTTAAAACAATGTAGTTTCAAATGTTTGAATATTAAGTACCTGTCAAAAATTAATGATTACTTTAAGAAAATTGGATACTTTGGCTTACTGTGTCAATGCCCAAAATAATGTAAAAATAAACTAGTGAATTTTAGCTGTTGAAATTAAATGTCTGTTGTATATGTATATACAATTGGTGATAATAAATAAAATAAATATAATCACAGATAAAAAAATCTAAGTATTTACTACATTTCTAAATGTTCAATTATTTTTCAAGAACATGTGGGTAGATACTAAAATAAAATACTTTAGTTGTAAATTAGAAATAAGTATGGAATAATGTAAATGTATTTACTTATTTATTATTATTTATTTTGTTTAGTAATTAATCAGTAAATTAACCTTAGCATTTTTAAGCAGTTATTTAACTGTGTTAAATGGAGTAAGTACTTAATATTTTTATAAACAAAATCTGGGAACATTTGTAGCTCTTTCATTTGTCAAGGGACATTTGTATTACGCTCGACGCAATAACGTACGGATGACAGCAGGTCAGGCTACTCGAAACTGTCAAATATTCCCACTCAGCCTCCAGTGTTAATGCTGTAGCCATTGATAAAATATTAAACTAAGGTAGATATGTCACTAGCGCACTAAAAATGAAGCGTACAAAAGGAAGTAAGTCCTGTATCTCGCTTTAGTCACTCTCGATACACTCGTAAAAACAAACGACAAACACTAAGGTGCGTATTACAGAACGTCACTCAAAACTCAAGCTCTACTTAAGTCTCGTTTTAAGCCATTTGATTGGTTGAAAATAGTTTTAAGTAATGCTTAAGCAGAGATCAATGCTTGAGTTTCCTTCTGGAATACGGACCTAACAGCGCAAACGACAAACACTAGCCATCTTTTTCTTCTCTATGCTATAGATTGCGCCCCATCTCACTCACACTGTACCAATGTATGCCGAATAAAAATATGCATGTGTGCTGCTGCTGTGTTCGGCACATTTTTTTTGGTCAGTTTGTTAGAATATATCATATCTGTTTAATATTTTATCAATGGCTGTAGCGATAAAGTTAAAACTCTAATAAATAAAATACAAAATGAAAGATTGTAGTAGCTTGATGTACTATCGTTTGTACATCGCTCTTATCTCTTGTCTTGCATCGAAGCTGTGCTGCTGGGGAGTTTGTTCCGCCACTTCTTCTTCCTAGCGAAAGCACTAGGAAGTGTCGATGGGTGGGCGTTTTGGGGGGATTGTCTTATGTAATATTGACGTTCAAAAAGTGCTGACTCTCAGCCAAATTTGAATAAATGACTTTTGATTTGATTTGCTCTGATGTGTTGTCTCAATGATGGTTTGACATAATCATACTATCACTCTTAACATTTGTCGCGTATTTGTTGGTGCTATCAATTATGCAGCTTCATCTCTCCCTGGATATGATGATAGCATTATAACGTCATAACATACTTAACTACTTGAACCCCCTTTTTTTTGTGGATGGGAAATCATCAAATGAGCTCTCCCGCTCTGAGCGGAGCGGAAGGGCGTGTCAGACTTTTAGTGACTAAAACCCATGCATGTTTCTTCACCTGTCTGTGCGCCAGAGCCAGGGTTTCTTTTTTTTACCAACCTGCAACCCTGACCCATGAGGGATTGGTCTTCGTGAGCCCTGTCACGATGTGCAGACCCTGGCCTGCTCCTTACCGGGCGGCAAGCTGCCCACTGCTCGCCGATGGCCGGGTGTTCGATGTTGTCTCCCGACCAGGGCGTCTCCTGCGGGATTCCCGCTCCCTCACATGCTCCGTCTCCTTTGCCATCACAGCTTCGTAGAAGGAGGTGACGGCTCTGGACCATGGCCTGGACTCATAGTACCTGACCCTCTATTCTCTTCTATTCTTCAAATTTGAAAGTTGTAAGGGAAAGGCATGTAGCAGTGTAAATGCGTAATACACTCAGTAGCAATGAGGTTCATATTAGCACTTCAACAACATTTATTGAATTGTTACCGTTGTTGAGCAAACATATTTCGAACATAATATGGATTTGCAATATGCTTCAATATTATTCCAAGGGATAGTAATACTGTGTTGCACAGTTAGGGTGCTGGCTAAAACACCTAATTAGGATTTCTTAATTCAGGTAGACTATGGTCACTATAAAGCTGCGCTTACGACTCTCATTCCACTGCTATCCTTTACAAAAAATCGATCTTTTAGCTAATCTTGAAATAATTAACATAATTTTCTACAATTTTGTCTCAACAAAAACCTAGTCTAATTTTATTTTAACACCACAGATACACATCGGGCACGCCAGCGCCAACATTCCAACATGGCTACTGGACTGCCCCTCAAGTGGAGCAGGCCAACAGTAGGAGCAGTAGTTCCAGTCGAGACAGACGCTCCAAGAGCAAGAACAGAGATCATAAACCTTCCAGAAGTTCCAGGTCACAAAGGTAATCTTCATTTCTGGAAAATAGACTAGCGTGATAGTGCCCGTCTTTCAATATTATAACGCATCATCATCATCCCAGCGTTAATCCCAGTCGCATCCGAAGTGTTTTCAGCTTTTGGAGTCTGGGGTCCGCTTTACCAGTCCAACTGCTGATATGGCTAAACTTCGACATTTTCCGTGAAGCGTCTGCCGTCTGACCTCCACAACCCGAAGGCGACATCGAAGCATTGCAGTTAGACCAATTGTTGGACTTTTGAGGGCTCCAACAACCCGTAACGACTGCCACTAGATGTTCGTATGGCAACCGGAACCAACGGCTTAACGTGCTTTCCGAGGCACGACCAGACCAGTGCAAATATTCATATTCATGCATACAAATACTTGCACTGTGCCGGGATCGAACCCGCCCCACTTTGCGCAGCGGCCGCGTCCGCTACCGCTACGCCACGGAGGCTGTCTCATCATTATAACGCATGTAATGTAGAAACGATAACCTCTGAGTTAAAATAAAAGCTGAATAAATGACATAAGAGACTGCCTGTTATGCTGAAAAGGTTACCAGAGGTATACCTGTAGTTTACTCGCATTTCGCCAGTACTCATATTATATGATATAATATTAGGTGAGCATATTGCCATCAAACAAATACAGATTCAGCCTCCGGGCTAGTACAGAAACATTTCTTATTATAAATTATGTACCAGCAAGGACCGCATGGTCAGTACTTACCATTTGCTACGACTACTAAAGGCTCTTTACACGCTGTTAAGTAGCAAGTGTCAAGTGATTAGTAAAATAACGTGTAAACGGTCGCGCTGTTAAGTCATCATCAACCTTTTATCGTCCCACTGCTGGGCACAGGTCTCCTCTCATACAGAGAAGGATTGAGCGTAATCACCACGCTTGCTCAATGAGGGTTGGCGATTTCAGACTTAAAGTCCAGGTTTCCTCAAGATGTTTTCCTTCTCCTTCAGTCATTGGTGTCCAAGATATAGGTACTTATAATGTACATATAACTTTAGACAAGTTACATTGGTACTTGCCTGACCTGGAATCGAACCCGCTCACTCATACTTGAGAGGCTGGTGTTTTAACCACTAGGCCACCACTGCGCTGCACTGCACTGGCGCTGTTAAGTGGTGAGTGTTAATTGCTACCGTTTACACGTTGATTTTACTAAACACTTGACACTTGCACATTTGCTACTTAACAGCGCGTAAATGACCCTTAAGCCAACGTGGTGGTCTGGCTAAATAAATGAATTCATACTTTACACTGAAAGTCACAACGTTAGTCCACATTAATGGGGGGCCTACCTTATTAAGGTTAACAACAGACTAGCACAACAGATTATATCCAGCCGTCTATGTTTATTATTAAAATTTTATTGATAAAATCTTATCAGTAATTCTTTTGTTTTTCTTTATCATCTCCTACTTAAATATTGATCGCAAAATGGTAAAGATTATGTGTAAGTGATGCCCCAAAGACTGTTTGCACTGTTCATGTCTTTAAAAACTCAAGGTTATCTATTCAATCCAATTTGAGTACTTTACCACTCCCTGAAAGGATGACGTCAATCTTACAAACATAAAATACAAGAATTATTGCTGCAAATCATGACATAAAGTCTGATTTGTACCGTTATAGAAACAATACATTTGAGTGATGACCTTGCTTAAGCGTGACGGAGAAAACTAAACTGACAAAAAGTTCCAACTATGGAACTATTTTGCTTTATGAGCAAGGAGCAAATATGAAACAAAACAAATGCTAATTATTGAATATATCTGTCACATGAAATGCTTAGTTTTTTAACCCAATCCAGTCTGCCATCCCCTGGGGACGACGCAGCGGGGGACCCTACAGGGGGTGCCCTGAGCAGATAGTCGTTTGGTTTATAGTTTTGGCTGAAGGCCTTAATTCATTATCGGTATCTACAGGATAGCCCAGAAAGCAGGCAGCAATGTGGATGAAAAAATGGCTACTTTTGAGCGCTATAATAAGGTTCCTAAACCTTAACCTACCCTTATTATAACCTTATTATAGCGCTCAAAAGTTAATAGTTGGTTTTACATTCTTGATAGTATGTATGGTGATAGAAGAGGTCAACCCTGTCTCTGTCAATGCCGTTTCTCCCGTTCCAGCTAGTGCCCCTGACCTTGCTGCAATTACTGTGCAGATGCAAGAGCTGTCACGTCAGGTGGCCGCTTTAGCCACAAGGCAGCTCAAATATAGGAGATCTAGTTCTAGGACGCATTCAAAACCTAGGTCTAGATCTGCATCCCTTGCTGACCGACAGCCACTGTGTTGGATTTTCGTGCCAAAAATATCTTCTATCACCATACATACTATCAAGAATGTAAAACCTGATTAAATCTGATCTGTTAAATCTATTGTCAATCAATGCTAGCTGTTGTCATTGGTTAGCCAAAATAAGGTTGTAAGATTGACAAGATACGGTGTTAGAATATGAAATGATTTATTGAGCTTGAATAAGTGTCAGAAAGTAATTACGATTTTCCACTTTGGAATTCGTAGCTACACAGCTGGAATTCTTTGAAATATACCTGAATGGTATAATCATAGCTCAACATGTTGTCGATGAAAGGTTGAGTGATGACTACGAAGTCAATATGGGATTCTTCAGGAACGGAGTTTGAGCCATGCATTCATCATCATTCATTCTCTTGCCATTCATCATCATCATTATCAACCTTTTGATCGTCCCACTGCTGGGCACAGGTCTCCTCTCATACAGAGAAGGATTGAGCGTAATCACCACGCTTGCTCAATGCGGGTTGGCGATTTCAGACTTGAAAATCCAGGTTTCCTCAAGATGTTTTCCTTCACCTTCTGTCATTGGTGTCCAAGATATACTTAGAAAGTACATATAACTTTAGAAAAGTTACGTTGGTACTTGCCTGACCTGGAATCGAACCCACGCACACATACTTGAGAGGCTGGTGTTTTAACCACTAGGCCACCACGACTCTTGCCAGTTTATACAGTAAAATTAACTCTAAACATATACCTCTTACTAAGTTCACATCAGTTTAAAGTTAAAAAACAAATATTTTCACAACCTTTTTATTTTTAATTTTACAGAGAAAAAGCCCCAGTGATACCGCCCGTGATAGAGCCAATAGTTATGCCTACAGTAATGGCAGCATCTTCAACAATTGATGCAGCTAAGCGAAGACAGCTGCCAGCGTGGATTAGAGAAGGTATCAACAATGATTCAATGATTATCCTAGTAATATTATGAACGCGAAAATTTCTCGGGATTTATATTTGTATGGATGTTTGTTATTTTTTCACGCAAAAACTAATGAACGGATTTTGATGAATTTTGGCACATAGATGGTTTATAACCAGGAATAACAGATAGGGTACTTTTATTCCGATATTCCAATGGGATCAAAACTTACGCGTGCGCGAAAACTCAACGGTTTTGCTCGTCTAATGCCTCGATCTCAAAGCAATCTAGTATCTGTTTCAAGAACTAAAGTCGCCGACATAATCCAGCGAATTAGCTCTCTGAAGTGACAATGGGCGGGGCACATAGCTCGTAGAGCCGATGGCCGATGAGGCAGAAAGGCTCTTAAAAGGCAACCACGTACCGGCAAGCGCAGCATCGGACTCGCACCGATAAGGTGGTCGAATGATCTGACCAAAATGGCAAGGTAGCGCTGGATGCAGGCCGCGTCCAACCGTTCTTTTTGGAAATCCTTGGGGAAGGCCTATGTCCAGCAGTGGACTTCATGTGGCTGTGATGATAATGATGACGAATGCCTCAATCCTTATCAGCCTGCCTTCCTTCCTTCGTAATATTAAGTTTATTTATTTATTTAAAAAGTACTGCCACATCACAAACATTAAACATTCAAAATAATTGATACTATTCAATTTATGGCCTGATGCATGCGATAATAATGGCGTACATAACATTGGCAGTTCATCGGCTCGAAGATATAATACAATAAAAACTAAATAAAATAATACCTAATAAAGTTTACACATAATGAGTAAATGAAAACCAATACCGGAAGTCTGTCTCTCATAGGATTGTAGCATTATGCTGAGTGATGGCCGTTTTGCATTATTGTGACGCCTATTTCCCTTAACCTGTTATTTTTTTCTTTGCCGATAAAACCGTATTTGCTTTTTTTTTCTCTCTTTATTTAATTTGGGGACTTTTACACAACTGTGTATGCCAGTCCCATCGCCCTCATTTCCTTATTTTCTGAAACAAGTATGTACGTACAGTGATTATTAACGGTTTTTATTTTAAATTAAAACCCAAGTCCTATTTCTAATGTCTCAAAATTATGGGAACTGTAATTATTATTTCCAGGATTAGAAAAAATGGAACGTGAGAAACAGAAGGCGATAGAACGTGAACAAGAGATGAAGGCGAGAGAAGAGGCGGAGAGGGAAAAGAAGAAATTAGAAGAAGAAGAGTTAGAAAGAATGAAAGCCGAGGCTGGAGGCCAGCCCGTATTACCACCTAAGAGCAAATTTGTTAGTATAGCTTATTAAACAACCTACCATAACTACTACACTTATTTGCGAAAAATGCAAAAAAATATAAGTTTATCAAAAAATAACATTTACTCCTACATAAATAACAAAGACGAATCAGTGATTGTAATGTGTTGTCATGAACATTCAATAACGTCACGCCAGTAAACCCCTAAGTTTATGTTTTATTGACGTGACAACGTCTTATGGTGAAGCCGTACGGAGGTCTGAGCAGTTGTGTTGCGATGTGTGCCGGATACGATGCGCCAAATGTTGTTGTGTCGGGAGTTTGGTCGTGAAGAGTCTCCAGATTAATCTCCCTCTGGTGCAGCATCGTTGGTCGTGTTGGTCTTTGCCGTCATCCTTCCTATTATGTAATAAGCTTAATAAACTAGTGCGCTTTACCGTCAACGATCGCATCACTGCTTACCATCAGGCGGGATTGCAGTCGAGCACTAGTTTATAATAATAAAAAAAAAATAGTTCGATGGAGCCGGCTGCACGCACGAAAAAATATGACTCATGCGGCGTTACCTGTGTAAGCGAGAGCGCAAAAGGTGCGACAAAGAGGCACAATCGGCCTCCGCGTTCGGCAGCATTCGACATCAGTCTGTCTCTCTCCTACTTGAGTGAGCGATGCGTCCGCGTGGACAGCTGCTATACAATAATACATGTTTTCTAAGCACTATTATTTATAATGTAAAATTTTCTCTTTTAAAATTGCAACCATTCCATCAGTATTTTTTTATGACATTGTCACGTTCAACTCTCGTCCGTGAACCGACTTTACAGACAAACGATTTCTTTATTTACCATCAGGGATTACGATCAGAAAATAAAAATAAATATGTCTTATTTATTTGCAAATATGGGATAGATTCTCAGTAGCAGCTTGGTACAATCTGATTCAAACTTTGTGACACGTTTCTGCGGCTCTGAAGTTCGCTCCGGACTCGTTGCGCAGTACCTCACCCCACCTTACAGAAACGCAAACTTCACTACGCAGCGATTGGCTTTATGTTCCGAACCACCATAAAGTATGAATCGGGATATGGCTTTGCTTCTGGAATAGAATCGAGAAATTAACTATAGTTACAATAATATTAGAACCAAAACTATTGGTACTGTAAAGAGTATAGAAATAGCGTCAGTTTATTATACAGGGTGGTGCTGACAATACGACAATAAATGAAAACAGAGACCATGCTGGTTCATAGGAATAATCCTGAACCATAGAAAAAAACCTAGCATCAAAAATAAAAAAATGAAAATTTCAAACAAACTAAATTGCATAAAATTGCAAATGGAATAGAACATCCTTTAAAATATTGGTTCAATGACCTCCGATCAGCGGGCAAAAGCGCGTTCCTGTATCGACTTGCCTTTTCGCGCCATTATTATTAAAGTTTAGTACCGCTGGATGCGGCAGTCATCAACCTCTAAGCGCTTCCTTATCAACGTGTACATCATGTAGAAAAAGTGAAAAATGAAAAATAATTTCCTGTGACTAAACTAATGGATATATTTATATAATTTTTTATGGGTAGACTGAGAATGTGTTGAGGTACACGATGTTTAATTTATTGTCGTATTGTCAGCACCACTCTGTATAAATATTAGCATATTGCTCAAGTAAGTGACGAGGAAGCAAATAGTGTTTGTGAGGAACAATAAAACGGGTTTTCACTACACATGGATATTTCATCTTTCTAACTAGTGAGGTTCAAATTTATTATTTTTTACTAAGTTCGGCAGTTCTGTTTACAAACACTTATTCTACGAATTAGTGTATTTGTGATGTTATTAATTACTGTAGTAAGAATAAACTGGTAAACTAAGTAGAAACTTATATGGCTGAAACCAATAGAAACTTAAATGTCGTGATGGCCTAGTGGTTAAAACACCAGCCTCTCAAGTATGAGTGCGCGGGTTCGATTCCAGGTCAGGCAAGTATCAATGTTACTTTTCTAAAGTTATATGTACTTTCTAAGTATATCTTGGACACCAATGACTGAAGGTGACGGAAAACATCTCGAGGAAACCTGGGCTTTAAGTCTGGAATCGCCAACCCGCATTGAGCCAGCGTGGTGATTACGCTCAATCCTTCTCTGTATGAGAGGAGACCTGTGGCTAGCAGTGGGACGATAAACAGGTTGATAATGCTGATGATGAATGGCAAGAGAATGAATGATGATGATTGCATGGCTCAAACTCCGTTCCTGAAGAATCCCATATTGACTTCGTAGTCATCACTCAACCATTCATCGACAATGATGGCTGAAACCGCAAGGTGCAGCTAGTATTTCAATAAACTAGCCGTGGTGTCATACTTTTGTTCACAAACATTTAACACCTTATTACAACAGGAATCGGATTCCGAAGCTGAAGAGGCAGAGAAGGAGGAACCTGCGTCGTCGAGTCCTGTAAAGGAGGAGGCAGTGGAAGCAGTCCCGCCCCCTAGAGAGGAGAGGGAGGAGCCAGCCCCCCTTGTCAAGAGGAGCAAAGAGGAGATCATGCAAGAAGTGGTGAGAAAATTCTGTAGATTTCTTTCATCGTGTTCAGTATGTAACATGATGAAAGAAGCCTAAGACATGTTACATCTATCAACACATATTGGACTAACCTGTTTAATTACGACCCCCTTCCTCTCCCAGAGTCCTCTCTGTGAG
>JADWQK010001963.1:600000-783596 GCA_017933935.1 Sesamia nonagrioides | reverse complement strand
TTTTGAGGGCTCCAACAACCCGTAACGACTGCCACTAGATGTACGTATGGCAACCGGGACCAACGGCTTAACGTGCTTTCCGAGGCACGGCCAGACCAGTGCAAATATTCATATTCATGCATACAAATATTTGCACTGCGCATTAGTAGAATCAGTTATCGATACCTAACAATACCTTCACGGATCGGACAAGGTTTTATTTACATATTGTATATACAATATGTTAAGAAAACCCTGTCCGTGTAATAATGTTATTAGTAATTAATCGATAAACAAACAAAAGTACTTTTACCATTGGGTAATCTGTGTTTTTACAACAAATCCTTCAACCAGATACAAGTTTCGATTAATAGCGATAAAAAAACGTTATTACGCAAAAAATAGTACATCCCTAGTTTCACCTACTTTTTTCCTTTGAGGACACCGACAAACTCGCCGCGCGCCGGCATCACAAACGAGACCGCCAAATATTGAACATAAATTTATACATTTAATATCCAACAATAAATCAAACGATGATACCGCCGAAAATGGTGTTGTCACATTTTAAAAATTTACCTAATTTTGGGGAACTACACGGGAAAAAAAATAATTTCAAAATTCACTAGTATTGTTACTATGATGATTATGTAAAATTTCATATTTTATTTGGCCATGTGTTTACCTAACCTTTATTATCCTTACGGGTCGGACAGGGTTTTCTTAACATATTGTATAACACTTTTCTAAAATACTTTTATATTTACTATTTTAGCTCTCCCAATGGTTTAAATCGGAGGACTCTTTACCAGTCGACCTTACAACCCAGCCAATAGTTTGGGAGCTCCTCTTGAACATTTTGATACAGTGTACCGACAAAACTATAGTGCAGAACTGTATGGAAGGTCTTCATGTGTGCTTAGAAGACGGAGATGATACTGCTAGGCAGGACTTTGCAGGGCTTATCTGGTCTATACTGCCCAATGTTCTATCTAAAGTGTTGATAGATACTGAATATCAAATAGGTTGTTAAACACGTTTAATTTTACAGATCATTTTCCTTATTTGTCTCTTTCTATCCTATTTTTACTTCTTCTCATGTCTGATCATGTCTTTTAGCTTTAACCTCAGATTTATTTATTTCTTCTCTTTTACTGTATTAAATGTGGTTAACCTTTTGTTTTATTTTTACTTGTATATTTCTTTTAAGAATTAATACACTATATTGTTGCTTTTCGTTAAACTGATAAAAACCCTCTTTTTTTAGATACCAACATCTGTCACTTCCTAGATTTAATAACAACTCTGCCACCTCTAGAGATAGACCAGACAGTTTGTCTAAAGACTGCCGTGCTTGTAACTGCTATATACTCAAAGAACCTTCCTGAAAATTGCGAAGAAACCACCAGACATTATTTCGAATATGTATGCTTAAAACTGGGCTTGTATTTGTTGAGTTTGGCTAAAGACCGAAATGATAACCGAGGTGAGACCCTGTGAATTCTAAGTTAACATCTTTTGATCTCGAAGGTTTATTATTTCTTGTTATATGTCGCAGCAAACGTGTTGGGCATCTTATGATCGAAGGCCACATTAAACAATATCTTATATGTAATATCTATCGGGGCCTCTTTTAACATGCTTTTTATTAACTTCACTTGTATGTGTGCTTGCTTGCTTTTTTGTTTGCTTGCTTGTTTGTTTGTCCGTCTCTAACTCTTTGGACTACGAGTGAGCGGCTCATTACTGTAAAATGTCCCACCATTTTCAATACGTTCGTTCGTTCGTTTATTTTTTAAAAGAATATCGAACTAAAAAGTTGAAAATAAAAATTATGGCACAAAGCGCCTCACGCTTTTTTTAAAATAATTTTTTACTTTTTAGTTTGATATTCTTTAAAAGCATTTTTTTTTTTTAGTTTTTTGAACTATATTTTTTCGGGTATATCTCTTAACTTAAGCGACTTCTCTTTACTCAGATTAAGCGGAGGACATAAGATATACAAATTCTGCAATAAACCTTTTTATTTATTTGTCCTGATCATGTCTAGCACCCTAATTGCATCGACACACTATTACTATCAATTGGAATAATTTTGAAGCTTATTGCTATTCCATTGCTGCCTATATTCAAAAATGTGTCTGTTCAATAATGTAAATAATGGTATGAATGTTGTTGAACTGTCAAAATGAAATCCATTGCTACTGATGATGTGTTACGCAATAACCCTGCTTATATATTTTGCTATTTACGAGTATATTGTTGATTTAAGAATAACCAGAATCATAATCTACAGTTCTTTTGACGTACACCAATCGTGCGGGATTCTTGCAATCTGTTTTGGCTTCAGCTGATAGTACTGACGAAAAAGTCGCTTGCGCAGCTTTGCAATTACTCTCCTATCTTATACACTACTTCACGAAGAATAATTACCAGGTAAAATATGGCTTTTTTCCTAATATTTTCGGATATGGACGCTTTGTGAAGCTGATCCAAACAAAGTGCATCAAATTAAAAAAAAATCAGTATCTAATCTACCTACTTCTTTTTTCAGCCAAAATCAATCCTGCAGATCCAAACGCACTTGATTATAAAATCCCTAAAACGGGATAGTACTAGTGAAAGAGGAGCTGCTTTATTACAGCTAGTATACATGGTGTTAAACGCTGGGACTACTTCACCGCTGGCTTTGGCGTATAATGTGGAAGAAGAACCAACGGTAAACGTGCAATGTAATGCATTGAGAGCATTGATGTTTAGGATTCAGCTGATATTGTGCTGTAGGGTAAGTTTGGATTTTTTATGGCCATGCCATGTAAATCTAAGATAGAGTAAAATATCTTATAGCTTAGCAGAGGATGCCCCATAAAGACAGTAGTAGAGCCACAAGCAGTATATATCACAAAATTAATAACATAATAGGGTTTTATTTATGAGCACAATACATGCATTTAATTTTCATTTACGGATTATAGAAATATATCAATATTTTCTCCAATTTCATAGAATAAAAGAATGATAGCAACTGCATTTAGACGCGATAATATCTTGCTGATTGAGATCGTACTCCGGTGGTCCAGTCCAAATAGTAATCGCTACAGAATCAGCATCAGATATTTAATATTCATCACTATATATAGTATTGTATAAAGTCATGTGTTTTTTTTAAATGAACAGACAGCTGTGCTGCTCGGGAGTTTGTTCCGCCATTTCTTCTTTCCAGCGAAAACACTAGGAAGTGTCGAAGGGTGGGTGTTTTGGGGGACTGTCTTATATGTAATATTGACGTTCAAAAAGTGCTGATTGTCAGCCTAATTTGAATAAATGACTTTTGATTTTGAATAATTAAGAGCTGCTGAAGCTATGTAGCAAATCAGCGATCGCAAAAATAGATCATTTTTCATTTGTTTATATAGTCATTTATTTTGAGCCAAAAAAGTATTTGTTTAGCCAAAGGATAAAATTATTCCATTCATAGATTAAAAATATAATTCAATAATTTTGCAACAAAATTAATAAGTAGTCTCTTTTATAGCAGGCGCTTTAATCACTCATCATCTTATTTCTTTTCTCTTCTTTTTTTCATCGTTTGTGGATGGTGAAGCGCACTAGTTCATTAAGAGTCTGAATAGACTGAATACCGAGTGAATACTCTAGACTTATTCAAACCCGTTAATTATGTATTCTTACAGGAATCCAAAAATCAATCATCAGCCGGCTGGAAATGTCTTAGCTCAATTTTTAAGCACGCAATAGTGACAAAGAATGACTCAAAATTGATAGCTACACTAACTTCTCAACCGTGGACACACACGCTGATACATTTCCAACTAACACAAGAGCAGACAGCAGAATTCTTAACATTCACACATAACTGGTTAACATTATTAAAGATTACGATAAAGAAATGCCAGGAGATGAACAAAATACAGCTTTGTAAGCAAAGTCTGGTGATCAAGACAATGGTATTGATGAAGAAGAGTTTGGTGGCAGAAGGAGATTTGAAAGAAATTAACAAGAAACTGCTGGATATCGTTGATGAGATTTTAGAAGATTCTGGAATTTAACTTAAATGTAACAATGGTAATGATTACAATGTAATTTTGAATTAATAAATAAGTTTTTTTTTTTTACATATTACAAACCAGCGCTTGACCGCAATCCTGCCTGATGGTAAGCAGTGACGCAATCGTTGATGGTAAAGCGCACTAGTTTATTAAGAGCCTATTCACTCTAGCCTTGAAGACACTCAAATTGTAGTCCGACGGAAACACCGCCGCTGGCAAATTGTTCCAGTCCCTCGATGTACGCGGTATAAAGGAGGAGGCGAAACGCTTCCTCCGGATCGTAGTGGTGTTAAGAACGTAAGGGTGGAAACCAGCCGTACGACGGGTCGTCCGCTGGTGGAACGGAGATGGGGGAATTAAATCATGCAATTCCCTCGCACACTCCCCGAAATGCATCCTATAGAACACCGAAAGGCTGGCTACTCTACGCCTGTGCTCTAGGCTTTGGAGACCAACTCGAGTTAGATCAGGGTCGCCAATCAGCCTCATTGCACGTCTCTCCACTGAATCCAAAGTAGTAGTATAAGTATTTCTGTTTCGTTTCTCTAAAATCTGTTTGACTATCTTCCGCATCCCGATTGAAGAGTTCATGCACATCATCATCATCATCATCATTTCATCCGAAAGACGTCCACTTCTGGACATAGGCCTCCCCCAAGGTTCTCCGCGACGACCGGTCCTGCGCCTCCCGCATCCAGCGGTTTTCCACGACCTACACCAGGTCGTCGGTCCACCTTGTCGGGGGCCTACCCACGCTACGTCTTCCGGTTCGTGGTCGCCACTCGAGAACCCGTCGGCCCCATCGGGCATCGGTCCTACGGGCAATGTGTCCAGCCCACTGCCACTTTAGTGTTGCAATTCTTCGGGCTATGTCGGTTACTCTCGTTCTTCTGCGGATCTTCTCATTCCTGTTCATGCACACTGACTAGGTATCTAGTTTTACGGAATTCACATAGGTAGCTTAGAAGATTTTTCTTCAAGCCCATTTGAGTTAATAGCGCACATAACATTATTTACACCAGGCTTGAACAGAATTTCTATAAAATTCAAGATAGCCATTCGGTTATGCAATCCCTAGCAACTATGTATAGCCCTTATCGAAAGGGTAAATCGATTACGACCTATACCATAAATACATTGTATTCAAACGTAACGTGTATGCAAAATTACTAATTAACTTTCTATTTTAACGATTGTCGAAAATATTCCGGAACTACTTTCCATGCAACGCTTTCCAAAGGACGAGAGAAATTATATATCGTACAAGCCCATTATAGGTGTAGAACACTCGTATGGAATAGGAATGAGCGTGAAAAGCAAACACAATAGATATTAATTTATTTATCGATGCAGTTAACGCCTGCGTATTTCTATGTGAACAATTTATATGGCATTTTGTCATATCGTTGGAGAAAGCAGATTATTCGATAGATAAACGGGGTACTCGATTAAACAAGCCTCAATGACAATGCACGGAGTCTATAGTGAAAGAAGGCCACTTCTTGCCAGTTAAGAGACTAAAGATGACGTAAAACCCAAGACCAAGTCGATTAGGTACAACATTTTGGATTCATCATCATAATCATTTTAGCTGAAAGACGTCCACTGCTGGACATAGGCCACCCCCAAGAATCTCCACGACGACCGATCCTGCGCCTCCAGCATCCAGCGGTTTCCCGCGACCTTCACCAGGATTTTGGATTAATTAATTATAAAGTAAAATAAGTTAATTATCTGATGGTCAGATGAATAGTCTTCATAATCAGAATGGGCAATCTGAATCTTAAGTATTGAGCAAAATATTATTTTTAAAATCGATATCGAAGTGACGTTTAGGTAATTCAAGAACAGCACTCTGATTCTCTCTCTCTCTCTCTCTCTCTCTCTCTCTCTCTCTCTCTCTCTCTCTCTCTCTTCAACTCTTGGCTTCTAAATATTATAAAAGACCAATAAATATATTATCGAATCTAATATTATTATGTTAATCTGTAATATTATGTACAGACGACAGCACATCAAGCTACTACAATCTGCCAGATTTCCTCATTAGATTTTAAACTGTATCTCTAATGCATTAAAGCTCACGGTTGATTGGGTAAATCTGACAGTTTGGGGTAATTGGAACCGCTGTCGTCCGTACTTCCGAGAAAATGTAATAGCGTAACTCACTGTCAGTAACAATGAGTTTCATTTTGACAGTTCTACGATGTTGATTGCGTGATTTACGATGTTGAGTAGACACATTTTTTGAACTTATGGAGCAATGAATAAGCCATATACCTACTTTAAAATTATACAAATTGTGATTAGTAGTGTAATACGCAATTAGGGTTAAACTATCAAACCGACTCGTTACTTTTAGATAAACACCTCAGCTTAAACTTTGGCAATAATTATAACATAGACACTATACTAATGCTTATTGCTGCATTAACTGCAGTATTTTTTTGGTTTGAAAAGAGTGAGAGAGACAGCCTATGCTTTCGGTTTAGCACTATCTCTTTCCTCGTAGATGATTGATGATTTTGAGAGAGATAAAGATAGACGAAACTTCGTTTCCTCTCTTTCTTTCGGAGTGCCACAATTCTCATCTTAAGGCATGGCCATTAGTATTATGTCGATGGATTATAACGACCTTAAACTTAAGAATAATATCGCGTTCTACCTTATCACTGAGCTAGAGAAAGTAGTTGATAGTACCTGAAGCGTAACGCGTTAATGTTGCTTACAAATTCTACAAAGGTAGGGTAGGTAATGATTGTGATTTGTTATTCAGTGGCACCGTTATCATGCCAACCTTGAAGCTAGTTAAAGCTGAGAACACTTATACGAGTAGGTTTAATTGCTTGGCTTTATTTTCATTGATGTAGATATAAACGAGCGATGTTATGAATCTGTTCTAAATGCAAAAACTGGGTTATTTATGTAAATGTATGTATTTGTTTATCTATTTTAGTATATTGTATTAATAATATTTGCACCAACGACAGTCCCATTTGTGATTCGGGAGAATCTGTCCATTCTTTGGTTGCTGGAAGAGATTGCATTAGCGATAGGGCTGCCCATTATATGTTTTGTTGTGTTGATTTTTTTTTTTAATAGTTATAAACTAGTGCTTGAGTGCAATCCCGCCTGATGGTAAGCAGTGTTGCAATCGTTGATGGTAAAGCGCACTAGCTTATTAAGCCTATTCACTAAAAAAAACTGAGTGAATAGGAAGGACGACGGTAGTTGAGCGAGGTGATTCAATGTTTAACCCAACAACACGACCAACGATGCTGCGCCAGAGGATGATCTGGAGGCCCTCCACGACCAAACTCCCGACACAATAACATTAGGCACATCGTACCCGGCACACATCACAAAACAACTGCTCAGACCCGTCCACCGTACGGCTTCACCAGACATCATGCCGGAACACAACGAATCGCTTAGCGGCAAGACTTTGTCTGGTGGGTGGTAACTAGGGTTGTAACGGAGCTTCGCCTCCGCTTCCGTTACTGCGGAAGTTCCGCAAGAAATCGTATCTTCGCTTCCGCCTCCGCCTCCGCACAATTTATTGCGGAGTTATAACGGAGGTTTATTTACGTATTTATAAAATAAATAACGCGCAAGTTCCGACGCTCGACAACCGTCCGGCCGCGTTTGAGCGCGAAATGGTAAAGACTCAAGAATCAACTAGTGCGAGGCGAGACTGCGGCAAACACAATTTGTTTCTCCTTAATTTTCATTACAAGAAGTTAATATTTTTTTTTACCAAGTATACTACTATTAATGTTCGTATTTACTTAAAATAAAAATTTTGTTTTAATTAACCATAAATTTAATTTTTTTCTATATGTACTTTCACCTCCGCCTCCGCCTCCGTTAACCTCCGCATCCGCGGAGGTGAGACTCGTCACCTCCGCATCCGCCTCCGCCTCCGCTAACAAGCCTCCGTTACAACCCTAGTGGTAACTTATGCCGGCGGCTGATGTTGTTGCCTACCACCGAGAAAAATATTATGTATTATGTTTGATGTATGCTTTTGATGAATAAATCCACAGAGGCTGTTATTAAGAATTGAAGTCATATCTGAAGCGATTTATTAATAACTGGTAGTTTGACTATGAGTTATCAAATACGATCAAAGGAAAGGAGAATGAATAGTAGAAAACAGTGTAAGCAATAACGTGATCTTTTAGAGTAGGGGAGAAACACATTTTACGCCATCCCAAGTGACATAGACATTCATGTTTCTAACATTACGATTTTCCCATTATCTTTGGGTCTGTTAAAGATACAGAGGAAAAGCACTCGAGTTGCAGCGGTTGCTAGAATATTACACTTTGACTATAATTAAACATGGATGCTTGGGTTTATCATCAAACAGTTTTCAATATTCTAATATTTACATAATAATAGGGTAGTTGAATAAAAAAACTAATTAGTCCGTCAGTCAGATTTATAAAAAATACTAGACACGTATTTTTTATACAGTTTTTTTGTGCAGTGGCACGCAGCACGCTACACTTTTTAGCGAGGAGTGAAGTCACCAGCCACCGCTCCTGATCTTTGATGAGTTTTATATTTGCCAATTTTTATTGATTTGATAAAACAAAATATACGTATCCAATATTTTTCTATAATCTGAACGACGGACTAAACAGAATATAGTTTTTTACCTAGGTAACATCCCTATTAATGGGTAGGTGTTTATGCAAGTTTGTATGCAAATTCCACTTTGCCTTAGAGTTCTGGACCCAAGCCTGTATTTCCTATTGTGTATTACTGTAATTATGTAGTAGGTACCTACAAGTATAAGTAGTACGTAAGTGTATAACAAAAGGGGAAGAATCATAAAGGGTAGATACAAAAATTCATTCGCATCCCTGGCGGCTATTCTGAGGAATGCCTAAAAGGCTTGCAGTATTGGCATATTGTATGGCGATGCTGATTCTTGCCAAATGATAGGCTAACCCCTAGTCACGAGACACGAGAAGATTTATCATATAAATAAATCAAAATAGTTTGTGTTTAAATACCTGATTCTTGATAGTTCAACACAGGACTCCAAAATTAAGACTACTTATCAAGTTACTTACCATGATTTATTTTTACGGAAACGTCCAGTCACAGTTTCTCAGAACGACTAATGTGTTTAATAGTTTTAAATAAATGTTTGTTATTTAACCACATAAGCCGGTGATTAAGTAGCATATAAGGGCTTTTGATCCGGTTCAAAGCATTGCCGACGAACTCGTGCTTAATGCTTTTCTAGATTCCAATCATGATCTTGCACTTTTAAGATAAAATATCGCATTGTTGGATGCACATTTGTGATTATACAGTATGTTAAATAACAGAGGGCGTTCCCTTAAACTCGTTAATATATATCATTAATAGATTAAAATAAAAATATCAGCATAGAAAAATAAGCATAAAAAAATCCGAATAAAAAAAATTCTAATTGGAAATATTTTGAAACCTCCTGTTTTAAATCAAAATAGTAATCGTCATGTATAAATAAATTGCGATATTTTTTTTAGCATGTATGTATGCTATACTATTTCGGGTTAACGGGAACGCCCTCTGTTAGTTAACATACTGTATTTTAAGAGGGAACTCTAGTGCCGAGGAATTTAGAAAATAGGTATTTAAGAAACTATTGCCTTCGCGCTGCTTCCAACCTCTCCCGGTAAAGTGCGAAAAGGACAGTTACAGCTCAGGCTGATTTTACCTGCAAAAACGTTGACCAAAAGACGTTTCGTATTCCGCTGTTTTCTTTTTCAAAGCACGACAGATCTCAGTTATTTTTACATCAAAATTTAGAGGAAAAGTATACCTGTGCTTCTGTTATTTTCTTTACGTTTGCCTAATAGTCATCTGAACACGCGGTAAAAATGGGTTATTTTTCGCGATTTTGAGGTATCATATTTCTTTTATTAATTAAGTTTCGGAAAAAATCAAATGATAGGGACACGTATAATCACGGTGGAAAATTGCAGAAAAACAACAGCGGAATACGTTTGTATAGAGGAAGTCCACACCACCACAGTTCCCTCTTAATTATCATAAAGTTTTATTCTGTCTCTACTTCGAGAAAGCTATCAATTTGAAGGTAACGATTTAACGATAGTTATCTTTTCTTGATTTTAGGTGTTTATTTATTCCTCTTACAGATCACTTATGATCGCGACACACAGTTATAACTGGAAAGCATACGCGAAAGTAACCTTTTATGAGTTTCAAGACATGTTCATGTTTTCAATCGTTGATATATCTGCAAGATGATTGTTCTTAGGTATTCAGCTGAGTAAAGCAGCATTTCATATATCTACTCCAACTTTAGTAGTGAGTAAATTACCAGTAAAACAAGCTCACACATTATCAAGGCTAATTTTACAATAGACAAATAATTCTTCTCTTCAAATTCTCTTTCTTCTTCTTCTTCTTCTGCAAATTAAATTACGACACTTAGTCAATTTTTTTTTTATTGTATAAATCACACAGATTGAGCTAGCCCCAAATTAAGTTCGAGACTTGTGTTATGGGATACTAACTCAACGATACTATATTTATAATAGATACATACGGGCTGGGGGTACTAAAACGCCGGTTAAGGGTTGCGAAGTTTATTGGCAACGAAGGTACAGTCGATTGTAGGCAATGACAAGTAGAACTTAGCTGATGTCGCACTGAAGTCTTCACTTACGTCCACGAAGTCCGTGTCGTAAACACACAATAACACTACAGATGCTACTTCACGTAGTACTCAAAGTTCTCGCTATAGTCGATCTTCGAGAAGACCTACTGCGACAGCAGTAGGTCTTCTCGAAGATCGCTTCTTAACTGTCGCTTGTTGTTGTATCGCTAGTCAAATGCAGACTCAGGTCAGCTGATCGAACATTGCAGATTCGTCTAGACGTAATAATAATATATACAACGTGTAACAAAAAGGGTATATACATACCAAGGGCATGGCATCTTTAGATGATATCAAACGATATGGGAAGGGTTTCAACTCAAAATAAAATACTCAAAAAATTGGTACCAAATTTTCGGTTTCGTGTGTTTCTTAAAATCAAATCATAACAAACGTGGCAGCACACTACATACGTTAATAACTACTCGTTACTTGCCAAAATCCTATAAATGTCTTCAATATCTCTTTGCGACTAGTATGATAGTAGCCTATCACAGGCGGTGTTTTTGCTCATAACTTCCTAACATAAAGAGATAGGATTAAAAAATCCTTCCAATATCGTTTGATATCATCTACAGATGCCATGCCTTTGTTATGTATATACCCTTTATGTTACACGTTGTATAGCATAACGTCGAGGACACCGACCGAGTAAGTACCTACGGTAATTCCCGGATACGGGTTTCTAGAAATTTCGATTCGATCGACACTTTGTTGACAAAACTGTTGAGACCTGTACCATTCGATAGGCCATCCTAAGTCTAGCAATGCGTTTTTTTATTGCACCTAGAAAATATCTAGATCTGGGGATAAAGGGCTTAAAAGTGACACACTGCATGTCACGCGATATTGAACCTTATGCCATCGACATAAGATCCATTCGTAACAATATATAGATAAACATCCAAGACCCAGGCCCTTCAGGAAAAGATTGTTTTCCATCATGACCTGGCCGGGGATGGAACCCGGGGCCTCCATGTCGCAGGCAGGCGTGGTGACCGCTGCGCCACGGAGGACGACTATAATTCTTCTCTTCAAATTCTTCTCTTCCTCTCTTTCTTCTTCTTCTGCAAATTAAATTACGACACTTAGTTAACAGTTGATACTTACGTACTTGTTCGTTAGTTGTTTAAGTTTAAAACTATTTAAGAATAAACCCCTTTCAGAGATCAGAATTATCCCGTTGCATATGCGGCAGTATCATACCCTATTATAGGTATTGAGCTACTCTTTGGTTTGTCATGTCATTACGTGCGGGCGTGTCGACAACATGAGGGTCTGACAGGAGTTTTGACGGGAAAGCTAAGACGAGTGTCACTCGCATTTTTCATTGGACATTAAAAATTATTTATAGTGTCGTTTAATAAATAAAAGCGCGTGATTTATGTAGTAAAAAGTGCATTCAGTAAATGATTAATAAAGAACATTGAAATATCGCAGCATAGTGGCCACATCATGACTTTGCTTCAAACCTCCGTCATAGTCGGTTCACGCGGCCGTCTTTTTCAACTGTCATTGGCGATATCCGCCATTATTGTGAAATAAAATTTACAAAGAATTTCTATATTTAGTTACACGTGTTATTGGCAAAATTGTGTTATCTATTCCACAGAGGCCATTGATCAAGAGTTGAGGTTGAATCTCACCTTGAAAAAAGAAGAAGAGGCTCTGACTATTCCGATTTCAGAGAATTCATATTGATTCGTGTCGAGAATCAGTATCACAGTTACCTCCTTGAATTTGACGAGGATGCAAAACGACAGATTGCAGTTATATGTATTTATACCTACGTATTATAAAGTCGTGTTGGCCTAGTGGTTAAAACACCAGCCTTTCCAGTATGAGATTGCGGGTTTGATTCCAGGTCAGGCAGGAATCAATGTAACTTTTCTAAATTTACTTTGTAAGTGTATCTTGAACACCAATGATTGATTACAAGGTGAATGAAAGTATCTTGAGGAAACCTGGACTCTGAAATCGCCAACCGGCATTGTGGAAGCGTGGTGATTACACTCAATCCTTCTCTGTATGAAATGAAAGGAGGCCTGTGCCCAGCAGTGGGACGATAAGAAAAAGGTTGATGATGTTATCATCATCAACCTGACCTGACCTGATGACTTTATAGTCACTTTTCGTGTCTGTCTTTGTAACTGAGTTGTTCGTCTAAACGACACAAAGTATTTTGATAAAAACGTATGTACCTATGTAAGTAAAATATTTAAAAAAATAATTCCAGAAGAGAAGATTTATGTCACTGTGTTTTAGAACGTGTGTTTTGGTCGTAGTTCAATCTTCGACCAGCTATTCAGATCATGACCTCATGGTCATAATAAAAATGCTTATTTTCATAAATAAGCATTTTTATTATGGACGCATTTAAGAATGCTTATTTTTCATTCAATGTCAATTTTCGCACAAACTTTTCTTAAACACCAAAATATAATTTGACGTACCTAAATATCTCGATATGCTTCCCTTTTCATTCGCATCATTTGTTACATTTATCATTTTAATTGTTACTAACTGGCAACATAGGCCAAATTAAAACCCTTTCTTGCCGAAATAAAATTACATACTTCTCGGTGGTAGGCCATAACATCGGCTGCCGGCAGAAGTTACCACCCACCAAACAAGGTCTTGGCGCCAAGCGATTCGTCGTGTTCCGGCATGATGTCTGGGGAAGCCGTACGGAGGACGGGGCTGAGCAGTTGTGTTGCGATGTGTGCCGGGTACGATGCGCCAAAAGTTGTTGTATCGGGAGTTTGGTCATGGAGAGTCTCCAGATCAATCTCCCTCTGGCGCAGCATCGTTGGTCGTGTTGCTCTTGAGTTTAAAATTGCATCACCTCGCTCAACTGCCGTCATCCTTCCTATTCCTAAGTATTTTTAAGTGAATAGGCTTAATAAACTAGTGCGCTTTACCATCAACGATTGCATCACTGCTTAGCATCAGGTGGGATTGCAGTCAAGCATTAGTTTATAATTATAAAAAAAAAAAACATATAGGTATCTATTTTTAAGAAGATGACATTTTAAGTGATTGATTTGATTTGTAAATGTTTGCCGATAGTTATAGGGTTAAGAATTTTATGAATAACGCAAATAACAAGGTGGATAATAAACTTATAAATTAAAATAACAATTAATAAACAAACTATTTTTACACGTCATAAAAACCATGCGAAACAGGGACCGTTCGGTCGTCTTTTATCAATCCCGCACGTTTAGGTATTTCAAATAACATAATCACCACAAACATACACTTCTTTGACTACCAAAACAATTCTACCACTTGCTACAATGGAATATGACGTCATAGACTTACCACTATTTTTTGGTGGTGGTGCCTGCTCCCCCGTCGGCAGTAGCGAATGGAGCAGTCGACCGCAAACCGCTGAGCAAGCGCTACTTTCCTCCGATCGACTCCTGCGCAACCTCAACTGTACTAGACTAGTGAAGCCTACTGAATATTTTGTGAAGTGACAGTGATGCAACTGTGTGCATATTAGTGTTCGACATGTTTTTGAAGAGGACTTTTTTCAGTGTTCAAATGATTGGTAAGATTTTTTAGTGTATTTTTATTTTTAATATACCGTAGGTACTTTATTCGTGGGAATATACACATACATATATATGTAATAAATATAATATATAGGGAAAATAAAAAAATAAATAATCTAATATTAATACGGAACCTTGTAATCTGAAGGAATTGATCATTTTATAAATACGAGCTCATTAAGTACATACATATGTAGTAATTAATATAATATATAAGGAAAATTTAAAAAATAAATAATCTAATATTAATACGGAACCTATTAATCTGAAAGAGTTGATGATTTTATAAATACGAGCTAATTATGTTTTTGGTGATAGAGCAATATTTTTCCCAATGAAATGCAAATTAATTCTTGTTTAATGAATATTATCAAAATATCAAATACCAATGAATATCCAGCAAGAAAAAAATCACATTTTTTTTTTTTTTTGACACATTGAATAGTAAGGTGCTACAAACATACATTCCAAAAACAACTTTCGTCGACTCAGAAACCAACAATCGAAGATTTATTTGCATAATTACGTAAAAAGATACACAGAAGTAGTAAAATCGATTGCATCACTGATTAACATCAGCCGGGTTCGCAATCAATCACTGGTTTATATGTAAGAAATAATAAAAATAAAAACTAAGCAGGACGTGCATAATTTTATGCAAAACGCCCGCCCCGTTAGACCGGCGTGTGCGCAATCAATAAACCAGAGTAATATCTAGATCGTACATCCGATATATCGCGTTAAGTAGGGCTTATTTTTTGTCCAACTGATTTAATAAGCCCGGCAATTCGCAGCCTCCGTCTAACGGTTCGTGCAACCAGATGTTACTCAGACATATTCCACTTTTTCTCACCAAAGTTTCATTTATTACTTAGTTTCCGTCCGTGATATGTTATATTAAATGAGTTTGACACTACGATTTGAGAAATTAGGCTTTCCGTTCCAGTTTTATTTTGTCGTACATCGACTATTTTTTTTTTTAATTTTATTAATATCGCTGTCCGATACCCGGAGTCTTGTAACAATATAACTGTCTCAATAACTAACGCTTCATAGATTAAAGATGTTAAGAACGAACTTAGAAAATATTCTCTGACTAATTATGAGAACTATAGGGTCTTCATTAGGATAACAAATCTCTTTCAGCTCGTCCTATAAACCTTCGTTACGTTTACGTCTGATGATTTAACCACCCCACAGATCTCTTGAAATATATTAATTCCATTTTCCCGCTTGTCATTGCCCTTGCTTCCTGCACTTTGAGGTTCCTAATGCGCTTTGTGCATTATCTATACGCATATCTCAAAAACATTATTATAGGTATGATAAACTTCGTGTGGTACCGGGCTTAGAATAGTAGCATCCCATATCCTCCGGTCGGCGTCGTAAGAGGCGACTAAGGGGACTCACCAGGGAAGCGGACAGCAGTACTTCTCCTGTGGAATATCAAATTACTGCGATCCGCAACCCGCCTGCCAAGCGTGGGGTTTATGGCAAACCCCCCAATGTGGAAAGCCTTGGAGGAGGCCTTGGGCTTGTCCGACAGTGGACCTATATAGGCTGAATAAGAAGAAGATTCACTTCTGCCCTTCGTTTGCATGAAATTTCTAGCCTAACCTATATCACAGAGTCTTTTGTTTTCCTGTGCTCCTAAGGATCCCAGCGTTGACGTTTCACTTCTTGATGCCAATAGTCTTTCTCAAGAACTAGGTTATCAAATGAAAAAAAATAAGTTAAATTAAATTGTTACTAACCTTATAGACTCCTGTCTGAATTAAAGTTGTCTGTTCTATTCTTAGTGCGTTCGAATAAAAAACAGATTCAGCTTTATTACTAGTATACATCTGTCCAAATACTTCAAGTTTAAATATTATCTGGTAATAGGTATATTATCTGATCAAATACTCTGTTTAGTGTATATCTAGTCTATAAGTTGTACAGTATGCCTTTGTCTCGCATTTTAGTTGTCTCCGTTGGGAAAAATAGAAAGCAAAACGTGATCGATTAGCCATTTTCACTTTTATTGTTCTTTAAAGTGTACAAAATTAGATTTAATTCGCGCATTGTTTGCTGTTACTACTAGTGGAACGTCTACCCTTATTTCGTGTGAAATAGGGAAAATGAACCAGAGTGTTCCATCTAGAATACATTAAATTTATTTTTAACACCCTTGCTCGTAAAGTTGATGTAATTCCACCGGTTTTAAATATGTAAAGCAGGCCATAACAAACGCGTGTGTTATCAAAGCAAATAGTTAAGTTATAGTCCATACAAATTCCATAACAGCATTATTTTCCATTTCAAGTAAATATGGAACTGATCGCCGCCGCACGACTCGCGCTGCGCGCTGTTCCATATTTGAAATGGCAAATAATAATACTAATGGCGGGAAAGCAACAGTGTGCATTCACAGATTGAGTTTATTTAAAATGAACAAAATATAAAATACTTTTTTTTTTCTGTTTCCTCGCAAGTGTGTTAAAAAACGTCGTACGATATACGTGCGTATTGGTTATAACATGCTCGGCTCAATTACACCCTCGCCTTCGGCTCGGGCTGAAATTCCGCCTCGCATGTTATAACCATCATTACGCACTAATATCGTAATGTACTATTAAACTACCAAATTTCTTTTATGAAGACGTTTGAGGTAGGCCTATTACGATCAGCGGACACCATCGGCCGAAATAATGATTAAAATTATTTTAAAGATTATGTAAAATATGAAAAAAAAACTGCAAAATTGGAGTATAGAAAAGCTTTAATCTGACATAATCATAAACAAATTACTTATCCATAATTTGGCACCTATCACAATAACAAGGTATAATCAAGCGAGTCAATATATCTTCGTTAAATCTTTTAATTAATAAATGTGATATGTATGGGTAAACAGTGATTGATGGAGTAATGAATCAGTGAACATGGAAGAAAAGGGACTGCTGCTTGATGGACGATACTTACCTACTATATGAAGGAATTAAAATGTTCTAATGACTGTTATAATGCTATTAGCATTATAAAACTAGCTAATAGTGCTTGCAGCAGCAAGGTTAACGGAATTGCTACGCGTATTGCTTTTACGGTAATTCTGAATTATGAACACAATCATGTGCGGCTGGACGGCGGCGGGCGCATCGGTCAATTTGCTAACATCACGTCAGTAATACCACTATATAGAGATTAAGCTGCCCCCTAATTAGGTAACACACTATTACTACCACTTGGAATAATTTCAAAGAATATTGCTAATCCATTGCTCCGTATATTCAAAAACATGTCTGCTCAACAACGCAAATAACGCAATGAATGTTGTTGAACTGTCAAAATGAAACCCATTGCTACAGATAATGTGTTACGCTATTACCATGCTGATCTTATTCTCAACCGACCTTAACTCAAGTAAAGTAAACTTGTAGTAAATAGTGTCATTCCACTAATACTAAATCAGCCGATCGTTTCTGTAGAAATCTCAGCGAGAAAAATCATGTAAGTTGGAGTGGGCTTGGAGTGAGTGTCAATCTCTAGCATTAATTAGGAATGACATCTCACTTCACACTACACGCTGAACGTCATCTAAGGTTTCATGGTGAGACTTAACGGCAGAACTAGGTCTTACATAATATGGGTCCAATGGTATCGGCCCGCAACTTAGGAATCCCAACCCAATCCAGGCGGACACTTTGTGTATTTAATTTCATCACTACTGTTCTCAAAACGGTGAAGGAAATCATGAGAAAACCGGGATGTCATAGAGCCAAAAAAATGATGACATATGACATATACCTGCCACCACACTGAGATCGCGCTCTCACCGAGGTAATGTCTGAATTACACCAGTGGGAACGTTATAGATTTATTATGCCGTTTTCTGCTTCTATTACCTATAACAAAATGAACTAACTTTCTTTCTAAAGACCAAAATTGAACACAATAACAATGATCCAAGTTATTGCTATAATATCCGGTCATGATCGGAAAAGCTGCCGACCGCAAATGGTCCATATTACCTACTTTAAATAGGTTACGTGGTCGAAATTAGATTTGATTACATGTTGAATACTACCGTGTTTATGTTATTATCCAATCAAAATTTGTAGAAACCGACTGATGTCCATATTAAGGTAGCAAAAATGATGGAAACATTGTCTTGCGTTTAACCACTAGCACACCTTATGGCCGTCAAAAGCATTTGGCGAAGTAAAACAAAAATTTTAACTTGAAGAAATCATTGCGTTGCGTCTCATTTTTTTATTACCTTTATCATCACCATTCTGCAGCCCTTATCCCAATGTATTTGGTGTCGGCGCAACGTCTTTCTCTTCCATACTTCTCTATCACCATTTCAAAAAAAAAATCATTACCTATTAAATTGCCATGAAGACCCATTATTATATAATTTTGCTTTTGGGTTTTTCCATTATTCCATTATGGGGGCACATGTCACCATAAGACACCAATTACATATTAATTTATGTTTGTAGGTAACTGTTCGTTTTTTTTACAAATCTTCTTGTCGTATTAAATTCAGGTCTAGTTAATACCATATTCCCTGCCAGAACTCGCTCCTATCGAGACGAGCTTTCCGTACACAACTCTGGGTTGCTGACCGCAAAACCTGTCTTGTTATGGGAGATATTTATAACCATTGAACGATTAATAATTCCATAGCATTAGCCTACTACTATATGAGACTGGATCATCTATTCTATAATAGTCACACTGGGAAAACTTAGGCAGAGTTCGCTGTCATTTTATTTGGCAACATTAGTGACAGCTCATTTTAGCCACTTTTTACGAAAAGATTTTTGTAGAGTGACTGTCTGTTTGTTCTTATAAACTTTACAGCGTTTTGTATATCGAACAACGCACAAATCACTATAACATTTAGATGTCTATTGTTGTTTGCACTAGTGTTACCTACTTGTGCCAATTCGTAAACAATTCCTGAAACAAAAGCAAATGAAGTTTTTGAGAACAGCTCAAATTAGATCAGCTCGACCTTATGCGAACAGTTAAACGGAATACCCAACATGTTAATTGGGGAACGATTAGGTATATTGAGATCAAGAGCAATTAGTTTAGTAGCATTAGTAAATTAAGGATAGATACCATGTGCATGGGAGGCATTACAGTAATGCTCACATAGAAGAAGCTGGAACGCACGATGAAGAGGCAATCTTTGCTCTCTCACACCTTTAGTCGCCGCAGGAGACGCCCTGGACGTCGGGAATAAGCAGTCGACTCCCGGCCACCGTAGGCCCGGGTCGACGGCGTATTGTGTTCCACGCAAATCTCAAAGAGATGTCAGCGCATCGCTACAGCGTCTAGGGTCGATAGCTGCCAGGACTATGGGTTGGCTGAGAGAGATGCCGTGGCCCTTGGCACAGGCAAATGAAGGCACACGGAGAAGTTTAGTCAGTAAAAGTCTGACACCCACTCCCGAACTGCCCCGAGAAGTAATGTCTAATATACATATAAGATAATTTTTCATCTAAAAAAAAAAGAATAGCAACAATAATGTATAGATAGGTCGGTACAACTCAAGGTTCTATGTATATCCATAATTCCACACTTTCAATACAAATATTTTCAATTTGCATTACTATTAAGTAGATATTATCTAACTATATAAAAGTTATTACCTACGCTCAATCCTTCTCTGTATGAGAGGAGACCTGTGCCTAGCAGTGGGACGATAAAAAGGTTGCTGATGATGATATAATAAAAGTTATTGTTACGGACTGAAAACTCTGTAAAATAGCATGTTAGTGTTTTTGTTATTCCTGCGTATGGCACTCGTAGGTTGCAGCTAAAATTCAGTGTCAGATGGCACACTTTTTTTTGTTGTTGGGATGGGAAATCATCAAATGACTTCTTCCGCTCTGGGCGGAGCGGAACAGCGTGTCAGAATTTTACTGATTAAAACCCACCCGTTTTTCTTCACTTGCCTGTACGACGGCCAGCGCCACGGTTTCTTTTTTAACCAACTCGAAACCCTGACCCAGGAGGCATCGGTCTTCGTGGACCCCGTCATACATTGTGATCTGACATTATACTGAGCTGAGGCCAATTTGGCATTATTATCCCTGTTTTATATTTTTATTGTTTTAAGTGTAAGTATCTATTTCTTTTGGTGTAATGTCAATAAAGGCATTTTTCTTTCTTCCTTTCAATTTTAATGCAAAAGTAATGTCATCTATTTGGTACCTTTCCACGCCTTACTAACGGCTATACGGATTTAAGACCTGGATAAAAGGACATCATCATCATCATCATCATCAGCCCCTACTCGCCCACTGCTGGACATAGGCCTCCTTCATGGCACGCCAACAAGCTCGACCCTGAGCAGTTCTCCGCCAGCCACTACCAGCCACCTTTTTGATATCGTCGCTCCATCTCGCCCAAGGGCGTCCCACGCTACATTTGCCGAGACGCGGAAAGGACATGCGATACTTTTTATCCCGGTAATTCGGTTTCGTTAGATTAATTACCGAACACTACGCGGGAAAATACGTGTGCAAAACCTATTAACCTATTACGTTTATGCTAATTTCCCATTAAGTAAGTCCTTTCAGTTCAATCGGTTTCCGTTCATAGACAACACACGCATGCTTTCTAATTATATAGTCTGAGGAAATGTTTCCGCAGCACTCGTTGTGCCGTTTGTCCACACTCTGCCAAAGGTTTCATTTACTTTCCTTTAATGGCTCTATAATTTAACCACAAATACAGAATTGTAGTGTATGTGAAACTATTTGAAATTGTTATTCATTTTAAAAAGGAATTGAGGAAAGTAAAGAGAGTGCGTTCTCGTTTACCCAAGCTACTTACGTATTTACAAAAACAACATAATAAATCATTTACAATTCTAGTTCATTTATCGAGGCGTTATTATATAATAAATGAACTAGAATTGTAAATTGTGTGTATCAAATTATATACTTAATTATTTTTTTAAGAAGAACCAAATACTATGTAGTTAATAAAAGTGCAACAGTTTAAACAAATTAGATAGTAAACTAGTTTTGAACGTGTCTTGTAGCGTTTTAAATATTGCTTCCTGATTTGATCAATACGTAGGTACTTATAATTAGCTAAGGCGACAGCACCAGCGACCTACGACCTTTTCAAAACTCTTTTAAATCTTTTTGTACTTAAATCATTCCCGAATTTGAAAACTTTCGGGTATTTTTTCCTTTTTTCTTTGTTGATCCTAAATCATAGTAGTTATAGAAAACACATTTGAAAAAATAATTTTTTAATTTTGCCAAATTGTTCCATACTTAGGTTCTCAAATTAAACCAAAACATACACACTTTTAAAAACATGAAATGTTAATAAAACAACAATATAATAAAATAAAATAAGTATATTTGAAGTGGAAGAATTACAATAAAGATGTAAAGTGATATCATTAAATTAGATTAAGCCTAGAAAAAGAAATTACATAAACAGAATAATCATAATACTTCCATATTTTCAACATTCACAAATAAAAACGCCGCTGCGATTCTCACCAAAGAGATAGAAACAGATAGAAATCTAAAAATACTATACATAATATATGGACGCAATAAAAAATATCTAGATTTTAAACATGGAGATGTTAATAGTTCTCACAGCATTCCTTATTTAGTGGTAATTAACTTTCACTAAAGCAAGCGTAGGGCTCAAATTGGTGTTGTTCAATAGTGTTAATAAATAACATTGTTGCGTGGTGTTACGAGTTCACCCATATATGCAGTAATGTAGAATTGTAGACCATTACGTAAATGTAAATCTAAAGGGCGCGGCGGTGAAATGTGCTCGATAAGTATCCTACCCAAGGCAGTGGTTCCCAACCTTTTTAATGTCACTACCCCTGTGAAAAAGTAGGTATGGGAATTGAGTTTACCCCGAGTTAATTTGAAATAAAAATATTTTTTTTTATAAATCTCGGAGTTAACTAATGTGAAGGTTTAAATTGCTTTGCATTCGTAACTTTGACAATATTAGGTTCGGTATCACTCAACGCGCATCTCATGTCATGCTCAACATTCAGACGGTTTCTGGCTTTTCTGCGATTGTTGCGGCTTGCCATCTTGTGTTACCTAACCCTCTAGAATCTTCGTTTTACCCCTGCGGGGGTAATTATTCCCATGTTAGGAACTACTGTACTAAGGCCAACCAAGTCAGAGTATTGTAGTTCACTGCTGAATATAGGTCTCCTAGGCTTCACCACGTCATTCGGCCTTCCGTATTCAGTCCGCCCCAGCTACCATTTCAAAGTCGTTGGCCTATCTTTGCCGATACCCGGTCTCCACTCTAGGTCTCGTCTGCTCCACTGGTTAACAGTCCTTCGTCAAACCTGTCCAGTCAACTGTCACTTTAACTTGCTTACTTTGCCAAAAGGTTAGCTAATACGTAAATGAAAATGTTGAAACTAAGCCATGTTTTAATGGAAACCTATTGGAAATCTGGGTATGAGCACTGCATTTCTTAATTCTAAATGATTTGCTGAAATGCTGATGTTTTGCCTCTCGAAAGTTTTGGTATGGATTTAGTCGTGTGGGCTTAGAGGATGCCATTTTCGAAAAACAAAAGAGGTTATGACTGGAGCCCTGCCGAATGCTTTGCGTCTAATGCATCAATTACCTACTTATTGTTGTTAATCCTACAGCACTTCCTATAAGTAATAAGGATATCTACTTAATGTGTTTCCATGCCCCTGGATTATTTCATTCTTCCAGATTAGCGTGCTGATCCATCGAAATTTTAATTGGCACTTTCTTTGTGAGCTGTAAGCTCCACTTGGGAATTACATTGTAGTTTATTAATTTATTATGCAATCACGCGAGAGACATTGCATTTTAAAATGTTTAATTTTTCATTGTATCCTATTCCATATTCATTTCATGACAGTTGCGCCTGCGTCGGTCAAGCATAGATTTCGCAAAGTTTCACCAACTCTGGGTACCTACAGTCAGTGAAAACTTTTACATAAGTTAGTTTAGCTTATTGTTATAACATGACAAGTAAATGACACATGGATATTATATTTTAATTCTCTTGTGCAATGAATAGCAGCTTTCTTATAAGTGTTAACGGTGCAGGTAAATTACGTCGGATTAAACCTGCTTAGAATATTACTTATCATATTTTAGAAGTAGGTATATGACAATAAGCCGTGTCTGATGGGATTTCCGATTGGCAGAAATGGTGAACTACAATACGAATTTCCATTCAATATTTGGCCCTTTTTAGGGTACAATTATCAAAAATTGTTTCTTAGATCTTAGCATCGTTATACAGGATTTGCGGGACATCGTCAAGCAAACTTTTATCATGTAATAGGCACATAATTCTAGACCGCATGTATAGACATATCGTCGCATTTCTAGACGGTGCGGATTAGGTGGTGTCGCCTCTAATATATATACAATATGTAAAGAAAACCCTGTCCGACCCATAAGGATAATAAAGGTTAAGTAAACACTTGACCAAATTAGATATAAAATTTTACATAATCATCATAGTATGAATTTTGAAATAATCCTTTTTTCCCGGGAATTAATTCCAATTTCCCCGAAATTTGGTAATTTTTAAAAAAGTGACAACACCGGTATTATTTTAAGCGAATAGCGACGCGACCACGTCACAGGTGCCGCGTGCCCTGCCCCCCGCCGCCCGCGGAATGGGTTGCTTACTGCACATGTATTAAGTTACATCTTTTTGCGAAATAATATTTATTTTTTTAGGGGGATTTTTTTTTTAAGTTTAGCCTGTCTTTGTGGGCATTAGTAGAATCAGTTATCGATACCTAACAATACCTTCACGGATCGGACAGGGTTTTCTTTACATCAATCAATACATAGTATAAAACCCAACTACGACAAAAAACGACGCTGAAAAAGTATAAAACAAGATTTTCAGAATACTGAACTGAACAAAGTTGCTAATGTAGTTGCAAGTAAATGGACACAGTAGTAATATCATACAATAGGTACTATTCTGAAGTATGCAATATTCACTATGTAGAGATAAATTTTCATGTTTGGAAAGGCGTAGTCACACGTTACATATACCTACCTACCGTAGCACCTTGACAACGTGTGACTACGCCTTTCCAAACATGAAAATTTATCTCTACATGGTGAATATTGCATACTTCAGAATAGTATTGTATGACATTACTACTGTGTCCATTTACTTGCAACTACATTAGCAACTTTGTTCAGTTCAGTATTCTGAAAATCTTGTTTTATACTTTTTCAGCGTCGTTTTTTGTCGTAGTTGGGTTTTAGTTTTTGAACTTTTTTTTATTTGTACTATTTTGGCGTTAAAGTGTATTTGTGGCGCATATTATTAACAAAAGTTAAACTGATGAACTAAAAACTAGGTACTTGACATATTACATCTACACGCACATATAACAACATAAGCCCGAAGGCATATAGTGCAGAGGCCTTTTTATGGAAGATTTAGCCAATTTTAAAACTGTTTCCGCCTTCACCGCGTGGAGTTACTCCCAGCTTATTCGTTTTCATTAGTGCATTACATATTCTAATAATGTTCACACTGCTCTACATTGCATAAAGCGATTCACAGTTCCCGTGATCCGCGCTTTACTCTTATCGCTCATATTAAAACATCATTAAAGCATTCTTGTAATTATGTACAAGCATCAAGCACTCGTGAAGCTCTTTCACGTGATACCAAACACGGTATATTTATTTTAATTTCATATTAACATAGAACTTTTTGTCCGCTAGAGGGCGCAATACTAAATTTGGTGACAAGCTTTATAGCTCATAACTAACAGAATATCAAGGCCCTTCTAATGGTACTGCAGTAGTCTTATTCTGATAAGTAGTAACGAAGCTATGAACGAAAAGATGTGAATTATATGCAACCAGCCCATGAATACAGGTAAAGTCACACGCAAATGCTAGTAATATATATATATTCAAAATGTACAAGTAAAGGGCTTTCAAATGATACCAAACACGGCATATTTATCTTAACTTTAGTTTTTTACTCTGTATGTTTTGTCCGCTAGAGGGCGCCACAGTAAATTTTGTGAAACCCCATATAGCCTATAACCAGCGGACAATTAAGACGCTTCTAATGATATATCATTTGTCGAATTCTGATAAGCAGTTTAGAAGTTACGAGGGAACAGATGAATATACATACATACATACATACATACATACATACATACATAGCCTGTCAAAATCATAACCCTCCTTTTGCTTTGCCGTAGTCGGGTAAAAACAAAGTCGCTTTCGCTGTATGTCCGTATGTATGCTTAGATCTTTAAAACTACGCAACGGATTTTGACGCGGTTTTTTTTAATAGATAAAGTGATTCTTAAGGAAGGTTTAGACTACCTTTTATCCCGGAAAAAATTGATATTCCCGAGGGAAATCCAAAAAGCGCGATATAACCGAACTCTACGCGGGCGAAGCCGCGGGCGGAAAGCTAGTATTGTATATAGCTATAAATATTATCGAATTGACTAGCGTTTAATTTGTCTGTTATTGTCACTGTAGATAGTATTTAACTTATCTTAATTGCACATAATTTTAGTAAACGAATGCGTACTTATTGTACCTAATTAAATCGTAATTTCCTCTAAACTTCATTACTGAGACCTATTGTAAATTTGAACTCCTAGAATAAATCTCGATTCTAGTAACATATATTTAACTAACATATATGAGTAAACGCAACTATGCGGACGCCAGCTGTAGGCCTAGTATGAGTTTTCATTACGAAACTCGATCGTCGATATCGAGCGCGTTTGGCTCATCGATTGGTTATTTTAGTGATTGAAATAAGCTGCAATAGGAATCGTTAATAAATACCTAGCATGTAAAAGTCGATAATCATGTAAAATAACAAGAGATTTGTGAAACGAGTGTTGTGATAACCCTTAATTGGTACCTACCTCTATTCTTTAAGGAGCTAGGCTATGGTATAGGTCCTATCATAATACCAGAAATAGGAGCCTTTTGAACTCGTAAGGGACTTTCCAATTATTTTTACTTTTTTTTATGTAGAACCTGTTTTTATATTTAACTAGCTTTCCACCCGCGGCTTCGCCCGCGTGGAGTTCGGTTATATCGCGCTTTTTAGATTTCCCTCGGGATCATCAAATTTTTCCGGGATAAAAGGTAGCCTATGTTTTTTCTCAGGGTCTAAAGATTGTCTGTGCCAAATTTCATCAAAATCGGTTGAGAGGTTTAAGCGGGAAAGCTTAACAGACAGACAGACAGACAGAGTTACTTTCGCATTTATAATATTAGTATGGATTGTGTCTACTTAGTTTAGTTTTAAGATTTTCCTGTACCTACAAGTCACAATACTTACCTAAATATTTTTCTTTCTTTCTTACAAAAATCAATAAAAATATCTGAAGGATTGTAGTAATACATAGGTCGAGAAATTAAGAGCAAGATCGTATTGCTATCGGGTTACAGCAACTTTTGCCTTGACAAGTTCGATTAAAAAGCTAATCCCACAGTATAAATTCGTGAACTACATTTCGCAAAATACAACACGCAGCAACAGTAAGCAATGCAATAACAACAATACAAAATAAATGTTTCCTGGAACGTTACACTATTGCGATGTTTGATTATTATAATAGCTACGAAATGGACAATTGTTCGCATGCAAACTGTACATACACAATTGCGCCCTTATGTAAGGCACACACGTTGCCTATTATGTAGGTATCTTGATATGCATCAAAGAAGTAATTAGAAATTATTTTGAAACATCACGAAAGGGTGCTGTAATGTACATAATTGTGTAGCGGAGCTTCGCCTCCTACTCGTACGTAATACGTCCCATCCGGAGTTTTTTCAGCTTTGGAGTCTGGGGTCCGCTTTACCAGATTTTTGGCTAAACTACGATATGTTCCATGAAGCGACTGCCGTCTGACCTCCAAAACCCGAAGGCGATATCGAAGAATTGCAGTTAGACCAATTGTTGAACTTTTGAGGGCTCCAACAACCCGCAACAACTGCTACTAGATGTTCGTATGGCAACCGGGACCAACGGCTTAACGTGCATGACCAGATTCATGCATACGAATATTTGCAGTGCGCGGGGTTCGAAACCGCGCCTCCTTGCGCAGCGGCCGCGTTCTCTACCGCTACACCACAGAGGCTGTCGAAGGCTGTCTTCGCCTCCTACTCTAATTGGAGAAATGTGGTTCTACAAGACAAACGTACACCTCTGCTTCACCTTTGGACTTAATAAGGTGTGATGTGATAGTTATAATCTATCAACTGTTTCCAACGTTCATAGCGCGCATTAGTTGCAAGCCCCTGATTGATCTTTCATCGCCGCCCAGCGTAACCTTCCTCTATGATTTCCATAAGAATTGAATAACATACAAAGAGTTTTTGTTACAATGCTGATATTAATTCCAATTAAGTATGCCAAAGCCCGTCGGTCTAGAGGTAAGCGTGATTATATAGCGACGACGATGTCTTCCTACAGGTGTCGTGTCGGTCGTGAGATGGACCTCTAGGCCTCTGGAAAAAGCGTTATTTAATCCGGATATTCTATAGCAGCCTAAAAAATCTCGTGATTTAAGAAAATGGCCAAGTAAGATTTGGACTTGCATTCGAAGGGACCAATTATCATTAGAAAACAAATCTGTTTTTAGTATTTGTTAATACCTATAGCGGAAACAGATGTGCATCATCTAAAAAAATTTCAACTATCTAGCCTGTCACGGATTTTGAGATACAACCTAGTGACAAACAGACAATGAAATCTTGGTAATAGACTCTCGTTTTCACCCTTTGGGTACGGAACCATAATAAACGCTTTTCTGTTCGGAAAGGCTCCTCAACAGAACTAAATAATCGGGCGCTATACAATATTAATTTTTGATTATGCGAAACCCGAAACACATGCTCAGTATTTTTAAGTAAAGAATCTATGTACAAAATTTCAAAAAGGTATCATGAAAAACCACAAAGTTATGAGCTTGCTATTCTACTTGGTTGTCGCAACAAAAATATGGTCAACGCTCCGTTCCGCTGGTGTCGGCTGTTGGTCGGGTGCAAGTACTATGATCTCTCGTAAGCTGCGTGAGCGCGCGGTACTGCAACAATTTCTAAATGTATTTGGGGAAAAGTATAACATGGTGTAAAAATGATTGGAATCGATTCAGTTGCTTATTCTGAAGAAACTACATTCAGGTTTCGCATAAAAATAACGTTGTATACTCCTCTGTTCTATCCCATTTGAAAGCTCAAAGTTAAATTAAACTAAAACCTAGAAAAACACCAACCTCTGATTAATCGCAGCAACAGCTGCAACGTGAGTCAACTACTGATAAGTCCTGTGACTTTTCCTCTTCACATTCCAACATTAATCATTTACTTTTCCTTTCGAAGTCCCTCATAAAATTCTTATTACGAAACTGGCGTTAGACGCGGAACCCTTGCAAACAAAACAAAAGAAAGTGTAGTGTACATCCGTAACGGGAGCGGTATTCTGCCCGCGTCGCATCGCATCGCGATGGAAAGTGGTGACGCCATCCGAAGGTCACGGCCAGAGAATGGTAATGAAATTACCGGCGTTCGCGCCGGATTTTAACCCATAAACAAACGCGGCTAGCATAGACAAAATAGTTATATTTTTAATAGACTGCGTGTTTATACCGAGTTGTAACATTTAGTATTTGGAAATATGTATTTAGAATACCATAGTTTCGTTATCTGCAGGTTAAGTGCGTAACACACCAGTGTAGCTACCATGTCCATGAGTTTTCATTACGAGACTCGATCGTCGATATCGACCGCGTTTGGCGCTCTCATTGGTTCGGAGTTCTTACAACCTTGAAGCGGGCCAATCGATGAGTCAAACGCGCTCGATATCGACGATCGAGACTCGTAATATAAACTCATGGTAGCTACACTGTGTTAGGAATGGCTTACATTTGGCAGTTGAACAATATTCAGTGAGTTATTTATGTAGTTGATTGATTGAATTTGAAAGCCTGGGGACTGATCACAGCACGAACTGATTTTGTATCGTAAGACGTATGTTGCATATACCTGTGTATCACAAATAAACTATTTGATTTGAACCTGAAGGAGGATGGCGCTGTCGAGGTAGTCCAAGGCAAAGGCGGTGTGACGATATAATATCATTTGCAGAGTCAACCTGCGTCCTAATTACGTAACACACTGTTATTATCAATTGGAATCATTTTGAAGCATATTGCTAATCCATTGCTCTATATGTTCGGACAATGTGTCTGCTCGACAACGTGGATAACGCAATGAATGTTGTTGAATTGTCAAAATGAAACCCATTACTACTGATAGTGTGTTACGTAATTACAGATCAGAGATCGCACAAGCAGAGAGGTTTGGAAGAAAAAGGAGAGTCTTTGCCTAACACAAACAAATCAGGCTAACAAAAACAGCTAAATATATAGTTAGAAATACCTATGTGTGTCGTATAGATGGTCGTTTGATATGCAACACTGAAAAACAGCTGAATTCATTTCGTTTGGAAACCGATCCCAACGTATTTGGGAAAAGGCTGGGCAATGAAATGACAATGATAAATATCCCATACTCACCACTCATGCACTTACACTTAACACTCCCTCTCATACTACACTCAAACACACCTACATACGTGCACACATAGATATATGGTACATATCTTCCCTTGCGCCAATTTCCTAGGCCGCTGTTATATCTACATGACTAGCCGCCCTCTATGCTCCAACACTGTCTCCTAAGACACAGGAATACCTAGTTGGGTAGGGTGGCATGATGTTTGTGGATTCATTTAGATATTTCTCACATTATAATGTACATCTGCTCTTATGTAATCATGTTCATGTGTGTTGTCATAGCAAAGATTATTATATTATTAATGATGGGGAAAGAGATAGGAAATTCACTTTTCCTGCTTTCTGTGGAGAAATTGTAGGAACGGACAAAAGCAGCAGAAAAACTTGAAGACCATTCTTCACTTTTAGGCCATTACAGAATGCTGCGTAACTTTACAAGAAGTTAACAATGAGCTTTCCCATACAATCTCAAACTCATCAACGTTAAACTTTTTTATAAAGCAATGAAAGCGAATGATTTTTATGTGTTGGTAATCGATGACGCGATGTGAAGCTAATCAATTGTTCATGGCGTGTGAAATTATCACATTATACGATAATCTGTTGTACGTTGAACTGTCCTCTTGTAAATCAATTAAAATGTAACGAAATTGGTATCTACAACATTCTGAACAAACTTTGTACCGCCTCAAAATCAATAAATGAAATCAGTTCTTCGCGATATGATCAAAAAAGCCGTAAATCACAAGAGTATGAAAAAATGAATATTCCATCAAGGCTCCCACATGAAAAAATTATACTTTCTGGATTCTGTTTACATTACGTTCCAGCACCCTAAGTTTGACAAGCAATAAGGGTTATCAATTAAAATAATTTTGAAGCATATTGCTAATCCATTATTCCATATGTACGGTAGTATGTCTGTTCAACAAAGTAAATAACGCATTGAATGTTGTTGAACTGTCAAAATGAAACCCATTGCTATTGATTGTGTTACGCAATTACCCTGCTGAATTCCCCTTTAACGGGGTTTCCCTCGGGGAGAGTCTTATTGTGTAGTAGTAGTAGTAGTGTAGTAGTGTTGAGTATTATTTGTGATTTTTTCCCTATATTTGAATAGTTGTTCTGATATGCGGGGTCGAGACAAATTCAATATTTCTTTCAAACATCATAAAAATCAGTCTAGCCGTTTTTGTGTTATAAATGTTGTGACTAACCCGACTTTGTTCTATTTATTTAGACGAAGATAGATTATCAATCGAGTCTACACTAAATCCAACATTAAATTAATTGAAACATTAATTATGATTTCAGTAGATGGCTACCGAACTACTCTGGTATTGTTTACCTATAGTATATGGTGAAGCCAAAACGCAAGATTGAAAACTTACAAATCCATAATGTGAGTCTCCGAAATTGTATATTAGGAAATAACTCTGTTACCTAAATTGGACGTGACAAGTATTTATAAATATTACAGAAACTATTACGAAAAGTATGCACTAACAACACCATGTCACGATATGGACCAACTCATAAGTCATATCAGAATATTAACAGACACAAAGTTTCAGTAAACTGGATTATTGGTGTCAGATTCGTTGCAATAAGAATCGTCTAGAATATTGGACATGCTATAGATAAATAAAATGATTTATTAATGAATGAAATCACAACGTACAATAATGAAAAACTCGCATGAATACGACGCATTCTATATGCCTTAGCAACACCACAGGTAACAAACACTATACACGGTCACCGTCACCTGGCTAGCTAGCAAAACTGCGAGTTTGAGTTTAAGAGTGAGGTTTAAGTATGTACTACCTACTAAAAAATTTTCATACATTTCATAGGAAATGTGACAACTTACTTTTTTATGATGTATATGTATACTTGCACTAGCCTATGGTATCTATATATTTATTTAAGCAAAAAGAACAGTCTCCTAAGACCATTATCCTGTAGCTACAACAGTTAAGGTACTTACTATCCTTATAGCTTGCCCTTTCCCAAAAATCTACCCTTTATAGAAAGAAGTGAAGGGGGAAGAGTATGACTCTTCCTACAATGTGGTATGCGTCACAAGTAGGAAAAAATATAAGTACGTACTTATAAAATAATCATATATCAAGGTCTCTACGTCTATGTGCAAAAAACCCTCCAGTCCTAAGAGAAAACAAGCGATATTTCAATGTTTAATAAGCGCCATTTCTCTTACGTCTTGTGCGTACTAAAGCGGTCACGGTTAAGTACTGAAGCAATCTCTGGAAGCTAATCTATGTTAAAAACAAGTAGGGCGTAGAACTCTCTAAACGACCAAGTTCACTGTTTGCCTGTATATAATGACATTGGTAATACCGTACGAGAACGTTTTAGCACAAAGAATAAATTTACTTTTTAATAGACTTGTTACAATCGTGCTTAAAAGTATTGATTTAGATGGTGACAAGCAAAAAAAGGAGTCGAGGAAAATGAAGTCGATCTGCGCTATGATGACTTCAAACCTGAAACTGTAAGTATTTAAAGAAGATTAGGTGCACAAGAAATATGTGCAGGAGACACGATTATAGCGACTAAGACCTGAAGATTTTACTTATGACAGGTCCCATGGCTACCATTAACAAGTAGACATTATCATCATCAACCTTTTTATCGTCCCACTGCTGGGCACAGGTCTCCTCTGATACAGAGAAGGGTTAAGCGTAATCACCACGCTTGCTCAATGTAGGTTGGCGATTTCAGACTTATACTCCAGGTTTCCTCAAGATGTTTTTCTTCACCTTGTAATCAGTCATTAGTGTCCAAGATACACTTAGAAAGTACATATAACTTAGAAAAGTTACATTGGTACTTGCCTGACCTGGAATCGAACCCGCACATTCATACTTGAAAGGCTGGTGTTTTAACCACTAGGCCACCACGCTCGTAGACATTATACTGACCACGATTTAATTCATAATGTCCTCTACAAAAAACGGCGAAAAGACGAACCGTAAAATTTTCTCGTAGTAAAAACTACCAAAAATCCGCACAAAGACGTATAAATTACGTTTTGATGAAATAAATAAGGCAATTTTACGCGCTACCTATTGGCTTAAAAGAAAAAAGTCGAACAAAAGTGGAACCGCCGCGCTGTGCCGGAAATAATTGATGATAAACATTGTGATCATTTCCCATAGACATAGCGATCTAATAATATTGGTTATGCTCGCAAAAAGTTCCAAAGGAACGTTTTTGCTCCGTATTAAGAAAAAAGAACCGCAAATGATTGCCACTAGTTGGGATCGTTTGGACGGCCCATAGGTCCGTTCGATCCAAATGATCCCAACTAGTCGCAATCATTTGACAAAAATGTGTTCGCTGATTAGGGGGCTGGTCAAATAATAAAACAAACTTTTAGACTATAATCAGAAGTGTCATGCAAGCAAATATTAATTTCTCTCAATTGAAAACAGATTTTCTAATTGCAGCAGGTAGTAGTAGCAGTTATTATACCTATTACCAGTGACGTTTTTCCAAAAACTTCCTGGACAATTTTGTCGATATTTCTGGGACACCCCGAATTTCTCCGATTGCATTGTAAACAAGACAGTGACAAAATTACAGGAGGTGACGAGCAAAGTTCTAGCGTAGCTATTCCGGAATATTATAGAAGATACAGCCTAGATACGTGTAACAAAACACATAATATTAATGATCCATCAACACACTGAGCGCGGGCGAATCCAATCGCACTTCGTCTTTGCGCTCTAGTAGAGAAAGAAAATTATGGTGATCGATATGGATTTCCTTAACATTCATTCCGATAATTTACAAATTGTTTAAACAATTGAAGATATTAATTATTATTCATTGGATAAATAATTGTTTAAGCGTAAAACGTGTTTAAAATCTTCAAACATATAACATTAAATATCTATTAGAAATGCATTACATGTCCACACGCAAATCACCGCTCGCGATGCGCACATAAATCGCAATACACTACAATCTAATATAATTTCACGAGGCCAATAATCTTGCAGACTGAAACAATGGCATCTAACTTCATTAATGTTATTTACATACAGATTTCGTGTACATAAACCGATACTTGACGCATATATCGGGTGCATTAACCCGAACCTTTGAAAGAAAATTACTTTTATTTTCAGGTGGGTAGAGTGGATTTTTATTTGTGTTTGGCTGGATGGTGGTTGAATATGCGGTGTGCTCTCTCGAGCGAGATAAAGCATAAAAATGTGGTTTGTAGTGTTTTCTCGAGTCGAATAGCTGTAGTGAAACGGGCCACGGTCCGCGGAGCAGGCACGAACGGTCACGTGGTGCATCGTTCAACCACTCGGTTTTCTGTAAAAAAAAACTCGCTCCACGCAATCCTCTTAGTTAAGACAAGTGTATTGAAGTCGAAACAAGTGATTATTGCGTAATTGGACACACGAATGATAAAAGTCAAGCGCTTGCATATGAACACGCGCCCCGAAATACCATATTTCTCTATTAGCAGTTAATTGACAAGCTCATACTGACGGCACGGTTGGTGCATTGGTTAAGCGATTGACTGCTAAACTGCGTACTGCGGTTTCGATTCCCGCACGGAACAGATATCTTTATGACCAACAAGTAGATGTTCCAGATCCATTTGGATGTGTATGTGAGTTAAAACGTTTGTAAACGCACCCACGATATAGGAGAAATTCATAATGTGGGGTAACGTAGTATACAAAAAGAAAAGATATTTGTAGAAGTGGTCTGATATTACTTACTAGCGGCCGCCAGCGACTTCGTTCGCGTGGTTTAGTTATGCTCCGCTCCTATTGGCTGCAGCGTGATGTTATATAGCCTAAAGCCTTCCTGGATTAATGTGCTATCCAACGCAAAAAGAATTTTTCAAATCGGACCAGTAGTTCCCGAGATTAGCGCGCACAAACAAACATACAAACAAACTCTTCAGCTTTATATATTAGTATAGATTAGTCAAGTTTACACACCGTACATTTACACTAAAAATCAAATAAATATTGTAATATATGCCAAACTTGCGTGTACTTATATTTGCTTTAATTGATAAGTAATAAATTTTCGACGCTCACATGTTTATTAATTTACCCACCATTACATTTAATATAATTGTCGTTAAATTATTTTACGGCGAAAGAAATTTTAAATTTTTCAGTCAGTAAAAATCGAGTTCTCCATTTGCGGTTAATCATTTCATTTCGTATCGTGTTATAAGTTCGATTGAGTAAAGACAATTTCTAAACAAGTAATTTAAATATTTATTAAGTGTAGTCCACAATCTTACTACTCTATGCATTGATAAAATATTATAAATGACTCTATGTATAGAACTCATACCTACATTTATGGTTGTTAAAAATAATTAATCTATGTATACTACAATGACATGCCTATGGGAGTTCCGCAGGGGAGTGTTGTGGGTCCTCTTCTCGAAAGGTAAACCTACATAAACTTATTTACATATAAGATACATACACATCCACGCCTATATTTCCCGAAGGGTTAGGCAAAGATTTACCTACAATATCCGCATTTCGTCTCATTTTTAGGGTTCCGTACCTCAAAAGGAAAAAACGGAACCCTTATAGGATCACTTTGTTGTCCGTCTGTCTGTCTGTCTGTCTGTCAAGACCCTTTATCTCAAGAACGTGTGAACGTATCAAGCTGAAATTCACATGAAATACTCGGGTCTATTGTCCCTTTAAGCTGTGAAAATATCAAACTTCTAAGCCAAGCCAATCAAAAGATACAGCCGATTATGTCGATATTTTCAACAAATTTTCGACACTCGCAAAGGAATCAAAACCTACAGGATACTTCCCGTAAACTCAGAATCTTGAAAATTGGCATGAAGCATTATCATATAATGCAAATATAGGAAAAAATTGCGGAAATCACATTTTTTTAGTTATATAATATAATAAACATATTTTAATAAAATGGAACTTACTACCTTATTTCTCACGAACGAATAAAGTTATCAAATTGAAATTTATACCAAATACCTAGGTCTATTGTCCCTTTAAGCTATGAAAATATCAAACTTCTAAGCCAAGCCAATCAAAAGATACAGCCGATATGTCAATATTTTCAACAAATTTTCGACACTCGCAAAGGAATCAAAACCTACAGGATACTTCCCGTAAACTCAGAATCTTGAAATTTGGCATGAAGCATTGTCATATAATGAAAATATAGGAAAAATTGCGAAAATCTCATTTTTTTAGTTATATAATATAATAAAAATATTTTAATAAAAGGAAACTTACTACCTTATTTCTCACGAACGAATAAAGGTATCAAATGGAAATTTATACCAAATATCTAGGTCTATTTTTCCTTTAAGCTGTAAAAATATCAAACTTCTAAGCCAAGCCAATCAAAAGATACAGCCGATTATGTCGATATCTTAAAAATTTTCGACACTCGCAAAGGAATCAAAACCTACAGGATACTTCCCGTAAACTCAGAATCTTGAAATTTGGCATGAAGGATTGTCATATAATGCAAATATAGGAAAAATTGCGAAAATCACATTTTTTTAGTTATATAATATAATAAACATATTTTAATAAAATAAAACTTATTACCTTATTTCTCACGAACTAATAAAGGTATCAAATTGAAATTTATACCAAATACCTAGGTTTATTGTCCCTATAAGCAGTGAAAAAATTAAACTTCTAAGTTAAAGCGATCAAAAGATACAGCAGTTTATACCGACACCTTAGACGAATTTCCGTCACACGCTAGGGAATCAAAACCTACAAGGTACTTCCCGTGAACTCAGAATCTTGAAATTCGGCACGAAGCAACGTTATATAGTACAGACAGATAAAGGAAAAATTGTGAAAATGATAAATTTGAAGTTACATAAAATATTAAAATATTATTTTTGCTTACATGACATAAAATATTTTTTTAATAATTATAAACTTACTACCTACCCTTTTTCACATGAACGCGTAAAGATATTAAAGTTGAAATTCATATCAAACACTTCTTAAATCTAATTGCCTCTAAACTGTGAAAATTCTAAATCAATGCTAGTATTATAAATGCGAAAATAACTCTGTCTGTCTGTTACGCTTTCCCGCCTAAACCTCTCAACCGATTTTGATGAAGTTTGGCACAGACAATCTTTAGACCCTGAGAAAGAACATAGGCTACCTTTTATCCCGGAAAATTATTTGATGTTCCCGAGGGGAATTTAAACAGCGCGATATAACCGAACTCCACGCGGGCGAAGCCGCTGGCGGATAGCTAGTACGTCATAAATTGTAAACCGCTACGTTTGTACGGCGGAACCCTCGGTGTGCGAGTCCGACTCGCATTTGGCCGGTTTTTTTCTTTATATATTATAAACTAGAGCTTGACCGCAATCCTGCCTGATGGTAAGCAGTGACGCAATCGTTGATGGTAAAGCGCACTAGTTTATTAAGAGCCTATTCACTCTAGCGTTGAAGACACTCAAATTGTAGTCCGACGGAAACACCGCCGCTGGCAAATTGTTCCAGTCCCTCGATGTACGCGGCATAAAGGAGGAGGCGAAACGCTTCATCCGGATCGTAATGGTGTTATCATTTGTGTAAATATTTACATATTTCTCAATGATGCAGATCACAGAAACAATAATAATTATTGATTTCCTGACACAGTTCTCCCCGTACTTAATTTATTGATATTCAGATAAATTTATTTGCCTAACATTTCATGATCCATGACTAATTTATGTAGGTACCAAATTCTTTTTTATTTTTTTCTTCTTTATTTTCTTCGGCAAATTGTAAATTCTCTCACGAATTTACGGAATCTCCTAAACGAGATAGAATTCGTCATGCTTTCCGTTTCGGTTGTGTTCCGTTTTTAGCTGAACCGAACTCCCAATACACTAAGTAATGTTTTATGGCCGGTTTGCTGCGCGTTAACTTAATTTAGATATTTAATTAGCAATTTCTTATTTGATTAAAGTAACTGCACTAGATACTACTCAATGGTTAGCGCAGTGGTTATGCTATTGACTGCTGCGCTGCGTTTCGCGAGTTCGATTCTCGCACGGAACAAATAGGTATTTGTATGATCTACAAGTATTGGTTCCAGGTCTGGATGTTTGTGTGGATTATATGTTTGTAAACGCACTCACGTTAAAGGACAAATCCCAAGTGTGGGACAACGTTTTCGTTAACTGGTTTCGGGTCCAAATTTTAAAATCTTTTGTATGTTTTTGTATTTGAACCAACCGCCATCCAGTTAAGTAAATAAAGTTATCTTAGTTAATATAAAACAAATAAAAGCTATGGTAGTCACGTTCGAAGGTTTGACACTGAATTTTCAAAACCAGCAGTTGAAGTGCACACGAGATATCCTCGTCAATCAGCCATGGCCGTCTGGTACAATATAATTGATGATGATCAATTTCCATAGGATCGTAAATGGAACTGACATTCACATAACATTATTAATCTGCATAACCATGCTTCTACGATTATAGTTACGCTGTCGACTGTCGCGGTATGACAGTCGACAGCGTAACTGCATTGTTCAGTTCCTTCAGGTACCTCGTGATATCACACGGGGAAGACATTTGCAGCCTTCTGTAACCGCCAACAATTCAGATAATAGAGACATTACATCTAATGGCTCTTTGAGTAGCTTGTGGTATGTTATGTCTTTTGTGATTCTTCGAAGAATTATTTACTCTTGTAGCTGTAAGTATCATCATCATCATCCCAGCGTTAATCCCAGTCGCATCCGAAGCCTTTTCACCTTTGGAGTCTGGGGTTAGCTATTGTAGCTGTAAGTATATTACATGTATATGAAAACGTTTTTGAAATTCTGTCAACTGTTATTTACTTAGCCTTCCCTATAAAAAATTAAATTATTATCACCGGATTATGCCAGCTTTAAACGCTAGCGCTAGCTTAAATTTAGGCACAGTTCACGCTGTCTTTAAGTGTTGTAGATCGATATACATATTATAATCAACTGAATAAGTTTAGTTAGGATATTATATTTGTATTTTATTCTTTAACTAGCTTTACGCACGCGGCTTCGCACGCGTAGAAATCGGTTAACAATATTTTTGTTTTCTCTCGGGAATATCAAATTTTCCCGGGACTTATCCCGAATAAATAATAGGGTACTTTTTAAAGTACCCTATTATTTAATCCGGACTTCTAACTATACGTCTGCAAAATTTTAAGCAATCGTTTCAGTAGTTACGGCGGGAAAGCGGAACAAACAAACAATGGCACCGATTCTGTTCACAAACTAAACTAATTTTAAGTTATGTGCATCTTTTTCTTTCCATTTCGTTCAGTAAAAGATAGAAGATAACATTTTAATATAATCCTGTCAAATTAAGATACTCCATAGACAGTTTAGACGCGATTATAAACAGGTGACTAAAATACGCCAATTTACGTCAGGAGCGCACTAATTTGACAGGTCTAAACTGACATTTTATCTTCTGTCCTTTTTTTAATGAAATAGAAATAAAAAGATACACATAACTTAAAATTAATTTAGTTTGTGAACAACAGAATCGGCGCCATTATCTATTATATTAGCCTGTGATCTCCCACTACAGGGCAATGGCCTCTCTGCTCTCTTTCCACTTCTGTCTGTTCAAAGTTGCTAACAACAGGTTTTTGTTGAAGGAGTGTTTAATTGAGGAGGTTTTGGCGGGAAGCTAGGATGAGTGCCACGCTCATTTTTCATTGGACTTTTAAATTACTTATAGTGTCGTTTACTAAATAAAAACGCGTGATTTATGTAGTAAAAAGTGCATTAAGTGAATAATTCATAAAAAACAGTGAAATATTGTAGCATAGTGGCCACATCATGGCTTTATACCAAAACTTCCTCCGTGTTCAGTTCGCGCGGCCGTCTTTTTCGACATGAATAATTCATTACGTGACATTGGCTAAATGCACAAACCGTGCAAAGCCATAAGAGTAAGAGAAAGAAAGAGTGTTTAATTATAAGTTGTTATTTATGTCCAATTTATTTAAGGAACAGTTTGATATGTCAAAACAATCTAGATTAGATGACATAACCATAACTATTAAATAACCACATAAGGAAGTATGCTTCTCGAATTAAAAGTGTTAAAGCAATTAAAACAAATCATATATTTTTACTAACATCTTAAATTAATTTGTTCGATGAATCACATGTTACATAAGTCAACTCACAATATAATGTTCAGGCGACATTTGCACTTTCACTAACTCCATAAACGGAACCATAAAAACTCATAATAGTGCGTTTGTATTCGGTTCCTTATTATCAAGTCTGTTTATGAAGTTCGTTGTTGCTATAAAGTGTACTAAATAATGTTATAACACCCTTTATATACGGATTATTGCTATGGCGTAAGACCAAGGGCGTTACGAAACTAGATAACAACCACGGTGGATATTTTTTCGAGAAAAGTCGGTTGTTGGATTAAGTTTTAAGAATCTCATTCACTGACGCATCAATCATTGAGGCTATCTTCTGACTTTTACCTACTAGACATGCCGATGGTGCCCTACGTAATCTTTGCCCGTTTGTCTACTGTTATGTTGCTGTGTGCAATTGACTGACAGCTGGTTTAACAAATGGAATACATGACTCAAATAAAGAAGAGAGCATCCTCCATCTGTTAGAAGAATACCCTGTCTAAAGAAATGATATTGAGATTGTAATAGAAACTCGTTTTTTTTTTAATTATTATAAACTAAGTATTGCTTGACTGCAATCCCGCCTGATGGTAAGCATTGATGCAATCGTTGATGGTAAAGCGCACTAGTTTGTTAACTACACTTAAAAAACTTAGGAATAGGAAGGATGACGGCGGTTGAGCGAGGTGATGCAATGTTAAACCCAAGACCAACACGACCAAACGATGCTGCGCTAGAGGGAGATTGATCTGGAGACTCTCCACGACCAAACTCCCGACACAACAACATTTGGCGCATCGTACCCGCCACACAACGCAACACAACTGCTCAGACCCGTCCTCCGTACGGCTTCACCAGACATCATGCCGGAACACGACAAATCGCTTGGCGGCAAGACTTTGTCTGGTGGGTGGTAACTTCCGCCGGCAGCCGATGTTATGGCCTACCACCGGGCTCGAATAAATAAACAAAATATTGGTAAAATAATACAAGATAAAAATATTAGAGGTAAATTCCTAGAATTCTGCAAACAAGTGGCGAAAGTTGTATATAGAAATAAAACAAAGTAAAGCTGTACCGAATTACATATTGTGGAATTTATAAAACAGTCATGAAGTAATACCAAATAAAAAATTAATATAAGTAGCAGTAAGGACTGAATAATATAAAAGATAACAATAATAGAGTAAATTGTATATTTAAGAGCCGAAATGTAGTAAGTAGAAAGTAAGAAAAATTGTAAAACAATATACATAAGAAAAAAGAGTAAAAAAGAAAGATAGTAAAAAAAGTAAGAAAAGAATGCATCTTTTAAATCATCACTGTTTTATTCATTTAATTTACGACAATATTCCAGATCTTTTGCGCAAAACAACTGCACAACTGCAATTTTGTTTAAAAAAGTCACAGTAATACAGCTTATAAATTGGAATAACATGATACATTTGTCACGATATTACCTCGAGATCGACACTTATACGAGTGAAACCTCTGCTGGTGTATAATAAACTAGCGGCCGCCAGCGACTTCGTTCGCGTAGAGTTAGCTATGCTCCGCTCCTATTAGTGGCAGCGTGATGTTATATAACCTAAAACCTTCCTGGATTAATGGGCTATCCAAAGCAATTACAATTTTTCAAATCGGACCAGTAGTTCCTGAGATTAGCGCGTTCAAACAAACAAACATACAAACAAACTCTAAGACTATTAGTATAAGATTAATCCTCTGTGTTTTACTGTGAAACAATGACTAAGGGATAAGAAGGCTCTGCCAGGGCCTGGAACGTTGTTTGAAAGGGTCATAGTGGCCCTGAAACAGGCAAATGATCCTTCATACTGGTGGGTTTTAGTCAGTAAAAGTCTGACATGCCGTCCGCTCTTTCCAGGCCTGGAGTAATCATTTGATGATGTCCCGTCCAAAAAAAAAAAAAGATATAGGGAGGCTGGTTTTCTGTCTAAGCAAGACAAATAGGAATGGCGTGGTGGACTGTTTAACTTATCATCGCTCAAGTACAATAGTAATTAATAAGCTCCATCCAGTTTGACTGGAGATCAACTTAAACATAGTTGATAAAGTCTTCAATTGTTTACCATCGCTCCTGGATATCGACCTATTTTGCACCAACGCACATAATATTAGAAAGGTTCTAAACAAGAAATATTTTGGGGATAGTCATGAATAAGTTGAGCTGTTTTATGTTTAGTGGTGCAGTATACTAATTGAACTAATAGTTTATACTGCTTTGATGTTGTACGATATTTTATAATCCTCTTTAATCAGATTTTTATTCCTCTTTAATCAGTTTTTTTTTATTTTATACGTTTTGTTTTTTGAATTTTTATTTTCCTTTGGTTTGCAAATCCTACGTACCTACCTACATATGCTCGTAATTAGCAAATTGTGCTGTAAATAGTGATGTTTATGGTAATATTAGTCTGTAAGCTTTCTGTAATAATAAAATAAACAGTAATAAAAGACTAGGCAGATGATAATCAGTGAAGTAATTACCTTAACAACAAAATTTTTCAACATGTCAAGCAACTATAGTAATAACTAGCTTCCATAACGTAACACTTAGCAGTTTGATCATTTGGAAACAATTTCCCACACATAAAGAAAAGCGGTCACACCATAAAGTAACGTTGCACGCGTTTCGAGCAGCTGACCATGTGACCATGCCACAATGAGAATTATGATAGAAAACAGTACGTGCTCCCCCACGGTAGAATGAAAAGCACGTACACGCTACCAATGGAAAGTGATACCATATAAACATACAATTACTTTGGCCTTTCTACTAGTTTTCCATGCGGCTATTCATCATCATGTGTCATTCTGGACACGTCCTTATGTAATGATATTATTTGAGTAGGTACTTTCAATGAATAAATTTATAAATGTTTTCCAATGTGCAGTTGTAAATCTTTCTAAATAATAATCCTAACGAGTTTAATTTTTAGTTTGAATGCGCTAATCTGTTAACCTAGCATAGCAACCCATTTCACAATCAAAATTGTTTCAAATGTGTGAAACAATAGTTTTGAATATGGAATTCCAATTCTTCAGGAAACTTAATACCACGCTAGAACCATTAGGAGCCGAGCCGTCTGCTATTACAATAGTGTCAGAATGATCGATCAGTGATGTCATAATGATCGATTTTAACAAGTTTCAAATGCACTAACAAAATGGCGTCACTATGACTTTCCAGTGGTCAATCACTGACCCTGTACTCCATATTAATAAATGTTCAAATTGAGTACCTAGTAGTTTTTAGAAAATCATTTCTACTAACGGGTTATATAATAATGGCAATACGGGAATGTCATTCTATCACCATTCCATTACGAGATAACTGACTGATAATTTATTGATCATTATGAATTTAATAGATTACGAACTTTTAGCACAATGACAATGGAATCGTGTTGGAATGACAAATTTATAAAAATAGCAGACTAGCGCCCCAGGCGACGACGACGCGGTGCAACGGCGTGATGCGATGCAACAAGAAATTTCACGCACACGAGAACGCGAGCAGAACTAAACTAACTAAAATTTTACTTAAGAAAATAGACGTAGGTATAGTTTTACAGTTTTTGTTACGCACTTATGAATATATCCGTCGGTATTTCCCGTTGAAGAAAATTGATCGCTGCTTACCATCAGGCGGGATTGTAGTCAAGCACTAGTTTATAATTATTAAAAAAAAAAAAAAAATATAAGCAGAAGCTTATTATCTACAGGTAGAAAAAAAACTGTTTTTAGTATTTGTTATTTTCAGCGGCAACAAAAATATTTGTGTTAATTTCAACCGTCTAGCTATCGATTCATGAAAAACAGCTTGGTACAGACAAACAGACAGACAGTGGTCTTAGATATAGCGTAGCAACAACACGACCAACGATGCTGTGCCAGAGAGAGATTGATCTGGAGACCCTCTACGACCAAACTCCCGACACAACATTTGACGCATCGTACCCGGCACACGTCGCAACACAACTGCTTAGACCCGTCCTCCGTACGGATTCACCAGACATAATACCGGAACACGACGAATCGCTTGGCGGCAAGACTTTGTCTGGTGGGTGGTAACTTCTGCCGGCAGCCGATGTTATGGCCTACCACCGAATAGTGAATCGATTGACAGTCCGCCGCATGTAGAATTTCTACTTAACCGGTAAAAAGTGAATGACGAAAAAATTGGCTAAATGCAACTGTTGATTATTACAAGCACTTACTTACTGACTTGAATCACATAAGTATAGACTTATTGACCCAAGAATTTCACATAATTTCGTCATAAGTAACTAAACAGTAAATTGCAAGTGTATTTCCCATGTTAACTGTAATGTTAGGTTCACTTTCCCACAAGTTGTAATAAGAGATAATTCAACTCGATTGACAATGATATGACAGTTTTTTTGTCTCTGAGTGTAATGCAGGTACTATCTATATGTATACATATGTAAGGAAGTAGAAAGTATATAAGTAGGTATGTTTCTAATATCTATTATTAAGTAGAAATTACTGAACAATGAAAATGCTTATTGTTACCCAAAGTGATATGGGCATTGTTGCTGTTGTAAAGGTATGGCTACATTAGAAGTTGAAGTTTAATGTTTTAAGAAGGGACTGTAGTGGCGTTTTCTCCATACAAACGTATTCCGCTGTTTTCTTCCTGGATAACGCGTGGATTATACCTTCATTATACGTGCCCCTATCAATTGATTTTTTCGAAAACTTAATTAATAAAAGAGATATGATATTTCAAAATCCCGAAAAATAACCCATTTTTATCGCGATGTTCAGATGACTATTAGGCAAATGTGATAAGTTTTTGACAAAAAAGAAAATAATAGAGGCATAGATATACTCATCCTCTAACTTTTCATTTAACATAATTGAGATCTGTCGTGTTTTGAAAAAGAAAACAGCGAAAGACGAAACGTCTTTTGGTCAACGTTTTTGTTGGTAAAATCAGCCTGAGTTGCAACTATCCCTGTCGCACTTTACGGAGAGAGGTTGGAAGTGGCGCAATGGCAATAGTTTCTTCATATACCTATTTTTCAAATTCCTCGGCACTAGAGTCTTCCCTTAATCATAATTAGCCTATAATTTTTCCACTCCTGGGACCCAAGTCTCCGCTCGGTAAAAAGAGTTAGCCGTAAACTACCACGCGCGCGCAGTGCGTTTTGGTAAATGTCACGTGTCCTCGAAGTTTTCAGTTTAGGAGATGCCGGTTTCCTCACGATATTTTTCTTCAACGTTTTAAGAGCAGTGGGGATGTAATAATATATGATGAGAATACATATTCCCAGAAAATAAAGTTCTTATATTTATACTTATTTTTTTCTATTTTGTCTGTAATTTTATTTTACCTGACATGATCATTTAAGTATATTATCTTCACTTTATTTAAAATTCAGAGTTTGGTTTCCAGTTTTACCTATAAGTTTCCTGGTCCTGCGTCTGATTTCTCTCCTGTCATGTCGGATAGCTGTTCCATAGGACTCCATCTCCATCATCTCAGCGTTTGTCCCGGTCGCATCCGCGTCTTTCGTGTTGGAGCCCGGGGTCCGCTTTCCTGCACATTCTCCTCCATTTCGCACGATCTTTAGCATCCTGTGGTAAGAGCTTGTTGGCACGCATATCATCTCTTACAACATCAAGCCAGCACTTCTTTGGTCTACCTCGCTTGTTCCGGCCCGGCGGAGGCGCCATGGCAAGAAATTTGTTACCCACGTAACCTGCCGGTTTACGTAAGACGTGACCGTACCAGCGCAGGCGACTCTCTTGCAGTTTGTCTGCTATGTCACGGACACGGAGACTGCCACGGATGCGGGAGTTTCTAATGCGGTCTTTCCGCGTAACTCCACACATCCACCGCAGCATATTCATCTCCGCAACACGAAGCTCCTGCTTGTGTCGCTCAAGCACAAGCCACGCCTCACTGCCATACAGAAGGACAGGTCTAATGATGGTATTATAGACCTGTCCCTTAAGCTTAACCGGCATTTTGGGGTCACAAATGACACCTGTCACCTTACGCCATTTTGCCCAAGCTGCGGAAATGCGTGCTTTAACGTCGCAATCAATATCGCCGGACGCGTGGAGCACAGACCCCAAGTATTTAAATTGGTCTGTGCACTCGACCAAGTCTCCGCCTATGCACACAGGCATAGATAGGGTCTGTGGTGTTGCTGGCCATGTACACCGTCTTCGCCACATTGAGTTTAAGACCTCCGTTCTCCGTAGCTGTTCCATAGGACTATGAGAGTTAATGAAAAGAGTGTCCACCGGTGTTTACGCACACACTTATGCACTAATATACATATCTCCTGCGTACCCGGCTAATCTAATTGATGACACGATTGGTGCAGTGGCTGTGCGATCGATTGCTGCGCAGCGTGTTGCGGGTTCGATTCTCGTACTGAACAAATATTTGTAAGGTCTACGTAGATGTTCCAGGTCTGGCTGTTTGTGTATGTGAGTTTAAATGTTTGTAAAAGCATCCAAGATACAGGGGAAATTCCTAGTGTGGGGCAACCTAGTGTGGTTGTAAAAAAAAATCTTCGTGGATATTATCCACTGTGACCAACATTAAATAAAAAAACACAAAATAGAATATCTCGGCCATGTGCCAGGACACGATAGATATGCGCTACTCCAACTGATTATGATGGGCAAGGTAGAAGGGAAGAGGAGCGCTGAACGAAAGAGAAAATCGTGGCTGCGAAACCTCAGAGAGTAGGATCGGCATTACTTTTGTAGCGCGTAGGTCGTGTTACGTAATTAAAACTCGGATAGATAAAACGTTGTGTATTGCACGTAAGTAAAGAGGTACAATGTATACTAGCAGGTAACTAATTACAAGAGTATAGACGCGACTAATGTACAGAATGTGAATGTTACAGGTGAAGAAATGTAATGATAATGTAATGTAATGGCTCTTACAAGCCATGCACTCGCTTAAATACTCTAGCTATATCTAAATAATAGTGGGGTGACCAATCGGGCGCCCTCGATGCTGATTCGTTGATCGAAGGAAGATGGCGTATGATTGGTCAGTGAAGAGTGCGCGCCAATTCAGTTCACGTGCAAGGCGGTTCGGTATGGTTTCACACGCTCCCCAAGCACGTGGGTCCACAGATGTGCTTCCGGAGTTCCGGGGTGAGATTTATTAGGCACCCTCGCTGCAGGCGGTCGAGACCCTCGGGCTTTGTGTTCGAGACGCACGCTATGACTTCCGCGATCCTGGTGTGATTTATTTGAACACTTTCGCGGAAGGTCGTCAATATTGTTGTAGCATCTGTGAGGCTCAGCCGGTGTCAACTTTGTATGGAAGCCCTTAGAATACCTACAAGGGCTGAATTTTGGGCGATGTTACTATATAAATTAATATCTCAATTTATTTGTATGGCTACACTCTTGAATCACGTGACCGATCATGGCGTCCGCTTAAACAATATGGCGTCACCCGATGTAAACAATGTAAACACAATTCCATATTTCATCGATTTGCTTGTAATTAAGTGCTATAACAATTGAGTCGAGCTCTGCTCCTCCGTTCTAAGTGTTACAAAGTTCCGCGAATCGTGGTTCGCATTATGAGATAGTGACTCCACTCTAACATTACTGTTGTTTTTCGTGAGATATTGACTCTGAACCAATGATTCTGAACCTATTTATTTTGTGGCTGTTGTAACCAGTGTTTGTGAACCTCAGTTCTGCCATGGCAGATGCGATGATGATGATACGAAATTTATAAAAATGATCATGTAATATATAAAATATTGGCTAAACAATACTTTTATTTCCAATCTCTATTCCCAGATAAAATAAAGGGACTGGAAGTGAATCTAGCACGTTGATAACGTTTTACAATTTATGTTATATTGTTATTTCATATGACCGGCCGCACATTGCATTCTGTACATTGATATAATATTAAACAGATATGATATGCTCTAACAAATTAACCAAAATAAATGTGCCGATCGGGGCAGCAGCACACACATGCAATTTTTTTATTCTGCGTACATTTCACACGTTGGCACAGTGTGAGTGAGATGGAGCGCAATCTAAAGCATAGAGAAGAAAAAGATGGCTAGTGTTTGTTGTTTGCGCTTAAATAGAATCGACGAAAACTAAAGTGACTTGCTGGACTTACCTACCTCCTTTTGTACGCTTCATTTTCAGTGCGCTAGTGACGTATCTACCTTAGTTTAATATTATATCAATGATTCTGTATGAATGTAATTTGTATGGACGGCGCCCGTTAGATTTTTTTCTATTACGAAGTTTTTTTCTCCATGCTAGATTCATTCTATTTTCCGTTTCTGATACATTCAGATCATAATCATAATCATAATAATCATAATCATACGTTTATTTGCTAGAGATACATTTTTTTATAAAGGTAAGTTCTTAAAACCTAAAAGTTATAGTACTCTGCTTGCATGCAAGCGTGCAAATATTTGATGTTTTACAATATTTATTCCTTTTTATTCAAATTATCCTTAAAGATTTAAATTTTTATGTTCCAAAAATTCCTTAATACTATAAAAAGAATATTTTTGAAGCCACTCTACCAATTTTACCGGGAGGGTGGTCTCGAGAGGAGGAAAAAATCTCGAGGCTGCACTCCTGGTCTGGATGTGTCTATTAAAATGTTAAAACTTAGAATACAATAGTCATCATGTAGTGGTTTAAATTTCCCGCCCTACTACGCCGACATAGTTTACCTTGGGCTAAATTAAGATGGCAGCACTTCCAAACTAAAATTCGTTCCTACTTTTTTTGTATGAAGTTGACCTTCTTCTCCGCTAGGAGTAATTGTGTTCTGTGGTGAGGCTGCTACACTTTCGTCGAAAAATAGTTCCGACTCGCGGTTGACAAGACCGAGTACAAGAAGCTGACGGCCAACCTTCAGGATTGAAGAGGCACTGGAAGAAGAAGAAAACCAAGATTGGTCGGGAGGCTATTGGGCTCGATTCCCTTGTTCACAGTCTAAACTACATTTAAGTCAAGTGCATCTTTTTCTGTCTATTTTATTAAGAAAAGAACAGAAAATAATAGTTCATCCTGTCAAATTAGTCAGCGCCTAGCGTAAATTGACGTATTTTTAACAGCCATGCCATCTAAAAAAACTATGGAGTATCTAAATTTGACAGGACTGAACTAATATTATTTTATCTTCTGTCCTTTTATTAATGAAATAGAATGAAAAAGATATACTGAATTTAAAATTAGTTTAGTTTGCAATCAAGACTATGAGCGTCGCCATTATTTTTATCTTTTTAAGCAGATTAAGGCACGTACGCTACGAAACTGTCAAATATTCCTAATCAACCTTGAGCCGTAACGCTTTAGAGATAAAGTTGAAAATCTAATAAAGAAATTTGACAGATTGTAGTAACTTGATGTGCTGTCGTCTATACTAGTGTGACCGCAGCTTTACAAGATAAAAATGTCCGAGTATGGTCAAGCCAAAGTGACATACTTTCAAATGATAAAAAACTAGGTTTACAAAACTCAGTGTAAGTATGATGAGTTGAAAGAAAGACTGAATGACTTGCAAGCATGAGATTACGGATAATCAGAAATAACTTGAAAATGATGAGTTTGGAGGTCAAGAATACAAATAATAGAGATGATTATAAGCCTTTAACAACGGATTCTAATGACGGTATTACTTTCACGTTAAAATTTGTGTTTAGAAAATATGCCTTTTCTTATTTTAGCTTCAACAATGAACGAAGATAGTAAAAGTACTTATGTATTGTGACCTCATAAAAGGTTCTTACTCCCTCTTTTTACTATAGTTTCGCAGATGAACGATCCATCGATGCCAATTGTGTGACAAAGGACAGTCAGACTTTCAACATGGCAAATTAAAATCTGGTAAAGTTTCTTTTTTTTTACGGCTCCATATCTCAGATGGACAAAATAAAATTTTATAAGATCACTATGGTGTTAAGTATTTTTCTCAGAAACGCGGGTAGATATAAAGTTGAAATTAACATCACACAGTCAGGACTAAGGTCCGTATTACCACAGTATAAAAATCATACAGTAGGTCGACGTCTTTGATCTCGTGTAAAATGCCGACATCGTCTAGACAGTAACGCATCGGCCAGGGTTGTCACAAATAAACAATATTTATGAAATTATTTTTTTTATTGCAGATCAACATCGATAGCTGTATTATATTTAATTAATTTGCTATTTTTACTAAAGGAACAACACGAGACAGATTTAAGTTATTTAGATGGCATTTTCGTAACCAGCACCCCAATCCACCTCGGAATTAACACCCATATCATATTAATATACATTTAAATGGGCGTCCGCCATCTTGGATGTCAAAAAGAATGGCTTTTTCGTAACAAGCACCCCAATTATACTCAAAATTGACACTCATATCAAATTATAAAACAAACAAATAAAAAAATAAACACGTGTTAGCCCTTAATGATAGATACCGAGCTACGAACATCGTTTTGTTTGCAGCTCGAGTGCCGTTTACCCGCGTCTCGCCCCTCACACCCCGCACGATTGCTGTCTAGACGTCTTCGTCGGACGACTGTATGATTTTTAGACTTTGTTATTACAGAACCTCACTCAAAATTCAAGCTTTGTTTAAGTCTCGTTTGAAGCCATTTGATTGGTTGAAACTAGTTTTAGGTAATGCTTGAGTCTTGAGTAACGTTCTGTAATACGGTTCTTAGTATAACTAACTTCAATGTTGACGCAAAAGATACAAGCGTTTATGTTCCATTTATGCCGCATAACTTGAAACTCAAACAAGGAATCAAAACTATATACCTATATATAAACTATAGGGTACTTCCTATCCGCACAGAATCATGAAATTAGACAAGAAGCAATGTAAAGTAGCACAAGTATAGGAAAAATTCGAAAACCGTAACTGGATCACTCGGTGCACGAGTTCTAAGTACTCGGACTTGACCGCTTATTTTTCGTATCGACTCGAATATTATGAGATATGCTTATTCTGTAACCATGCAGTACACACAATGATCTACTAGAAAGACTTAGTGGGAAACCGGACCAACAATGTAAATAACGCAATGAATGTTGTTGAACTGTCAAAATGAAACCCATTGCTACTGATGATGTGTTACAAAATTACCTACCCTGCAGGTTGCCATATGAACATCTAATGGCAGTCGTTACGGGTTGTTGGAGCCCTCAAAAGTCTAACCATTGGTCTAACTGCAATGCTTCGATAATGCCTTCGGGTTGTGCAGGTCAGACGGCAGTCTCGTTACGGAAAATATCGAAATTTAGCCAAAATCAACAGTTAGACTTATAAAGCGGACCCCAGACTGCAAAAGCCGAAAAAGCTTCGGATGCGACTGGGATTAACGCTGAGATGATGATGATGATGATTAATATCCTTATAATTGCTTTGATTCAGATGTGCGGCTCTGGGTGTTTGCGGCCACGCTGCAGGCGCTGCTACTGTCTGCGAGCTGTGGCAACTATCGACGCTCCATGGCGCAAGCGGTAAGGACTTTTACTTTTTTACCAGAACATTACAATAATAACTTATTACTATAACTAGGCTATGTATGTACGATGCAAAACTAACATGAGAACACAAAGGAGGAGAAACAAAGCAGTAGAAGGGCCAGAAGATAGCGAGAGTCACTTTTTTATGAACGTCGAGAACACAACCACCTACAGCTCAGAGAAGTAGGGATTGGAAATGGCAAACGGTCAGACAGAGAAGTGGAAATAAAAATAATTAAGAGAGGTCTATTGCCCAGCAGTGAAACACTGTCTGCTCTTCTTCTTCTTCGTTTCGCTCTTGACAGAACGGTCGTGATCACTATGACTGAATTCGAGACGATGATGTAGCTCGCCGCACGATCTCTCTCCAGGTATCCCTGTTGGACGAGTCTGGAGCATTCAATAACAGTGTCTGCTAATGTAATAAAAATAAGTCTAATATTCCACGTGTAGCAAGATTAATTGTCGCTCCATGTAAAATACGGCTATTCAGCAAGTAATCGTAATACTTACGTAGTTTTTATTTAATAACTAGATTTCATATTCATATTATCTTATTCCAGGGTTTAGGCTCAAAGGGCGGTTGGAGACCAGTGGTCGGTTCTAGCGGCCTGCTGTACGGATCCTTCGGCACAGCACCACTACACGCGCCACACTACAAGATCCCCGTCCCAGTGATGGACCAATATCAGTACCAATCGTCAACACGGCCTCTCGCCTCGAAAGACGGGAACAAACTGACTTCGATCGCGCAATCGTATCGCCCCACAACGTTAAGGACGGTACCTGCTGTGTCCGCCGGCCCTGCCATCAACCAGCCAATCAACACCTACCACAATCCCTTCGCCTTCCAAAACAACGGTTACTCAAACTACAAGTTTGTCCAGAACTTCCCTGTAGAAAGCGTCCTTGTCAGGAACCCTCACAATCCGTTCAACCAACGCCCCGTGTACTCCAAGTATCCAAATAAGATAAAGCAAAACAATCACGCTCAGAACATGATGCTGCACCAGCTGACCAGCATTCAACCTATACAATTTGGGCAATACCAAACGCCAAAACCTTTAGATATATTTGGGAAGCCCATCGAGAGTTACGCAAGACCCACAGAAACCAAGAAACAACAGCAACAACATGGTGGTACAGAAATATATAAGCAAGAGTTGTATAAGCTGGACAGTGACGCTGCACCACAATCCGTCAGTCAACAGCAGGTGAAGACAGCGCAACAACAGGGCTTGGTTGGCATACCGAATATCGTCAACCCATATGCACAGTATTCGTTCCAGGATGCTGTCTTCCCACCGAGTATATTAGGTAAGTCGATTTCATTGTAGTTGATGACAAATTAAGTAGCAATGGCGAGGAACTGCAGTGGTAGCCCAATGGATAACGGCTCCGAGTTACGAGTTGCAGGTCGTAAGCGCCAACTCAGGACTGGCGCTTTCGTCGTTTGGATGCCTAAGACAATATGAATGAAACAGCAATATAACAAGGAAAGGGTATATACATATGTACATATAACATACCAAAGGCACGGCTTTCTTAGATCTGATCAAACGATATTGGAACGGTTTTAACTCAAAATAATTGATAGGTACCAAATATCCGGTTACACATCATAGCAAACGTCTCAACGCACTACGGTCAATTCTCAACTCTTTTGTAATTCTGCGCGCCTAGTAACGTAGTAGCTTACCACAGGCGGTGTTCTTTCTCATAACTTACGAACATTTAGGATTAAAATACCCTTCCAATATCGTTGATCGTGATATCATCGAAAGCAGCCGTGTACTTGGTATGTATACGGCTTTTCCGTTACAGGTTGTACATATATTGCTACCTTATTAAGTTCCAACTATTTATTTATTTATCCTCACACTGAAACCAAATCCATCCATCCTGTGTGCGGTGGACATAATTTCTCCATAGACCCCATCACTCATTTCCGAATTTTTTAAACTCGATGACTTTTCAAATGATACCTATACTACGTGTGTGGGACAGCTTGGCAAAAACGAAAAGTATGGATTCTGAGTGTAAGTCTGAGTAAAAGATTTTCCAGGAAACGCCAAGTGAACGTTTTCTTTTTGATACTGAGCGCACGAAATCAGCTGTGAGGTAAATAACCTCCGGTAATGATTTTAATTTTATGCGAGTTAACGTTTTATCGTATTTTTTTTAACAAAATTAGGTTCATAGGGTAGGATTTCGTTGTTACATATCAACACGTCATAAATCAAGTGGAACACCGGTCGGAAAATTTAAAAAAATCCTGAGGAAAATTCCCACGTCTTTTGATCATAGTCTGAAGCTACTGTTTCAGTTTTTGCCAACCTGTCTAAAACACCAAGTATAATAGAACAAAACTTAAAAAACGGAAAAAAATGATGTCATCCTGCCTGACAGGTGTATAGTCTATTATATAGTTAACTATTTATGTAGATAAACACAATAACTCACACCTAAAATTTGTTCTCTTACAGGTTCCTTTGGCACATTTGGAGTCCAATCAGTGAAAGGTAGAGACCCCGTGTACCAGTTTCCGACGACGAAGACTACATATTTAGCACCGCAACCGACGAAGCAGACGATATTCAACTCGTTCAGTTACGCTCCAAACTATAAGACAACTCCGACGATATTTGATTCAACCACCCCGAGATTACCCACAACCCCGAGATTACCAACAACCCCAAACCAACTGCACTTCGGAACAACGTATAGTGATTTCAAGATCACACCCACGCCCCAAACTAAGGTGTATATCCCACCGAAGATCGATCCCAATGTGGGAGTTAAAGATACATTCAAGCCAAGTCCCCAAGATCCCTTCTCAAAGAACCATCAGAACAACTTTAACAAAGTCTCTGTCACCACATACAACCCCACAGTTCCCAGTCCAACGACTACGTCAGCCAACAATTTCTACGACTACAACTTCCCTGCACACCAAAACCAACAGGGTCTTGTGTATCATGAACCACAGCAGAACGTTAATTTGAATTACGAGAAGAAGAAGAAGAATAAGATTCACGACAGTGTAGCCGCAGGCGGTAATCAACAACCTTCGAAACAGTATGTTAATACCCCCTTGAAAACCGATCAACAAAACTCTCCCTATAGGCAAACTTACGAAGTGACTGAAGCTACCGAAACAGATGGTCATTCCCAATCGTCAACTGCACCTTGGACTTTGACGTCACAAGTGTATGACAACCAGAAAGCTACAGAAGAATCAGAAAGGCATGACTATTCGGACCAAAGGCCCGAACCAACACCCATCCCAGATCTCCCCGAAGAGTTTGCCATCGTAACCGAGGCCGAGAATGGCCATGACAACTCTTTGAGCTACGACATGAAAGTCGAATCTCAAAGCAGGCGGCCTCTAGGTGACGACTTCGTTGAACCTATCGGCAAGCATAAACTTAAAGATTACTACTACAAGGTTTCAACTCCTTCATACGATGACTACAGCACGACAAGACGAACGAAGAAGCCGACTGAAGCGGCCAAGTACAGCACACAAGAGACGACAACACAGTTCAACAATAATAAAGAGAATAGCGGAGATATTCAAGTTGAAATTCTTCCGACGTTGCCTCCGAACAAGCATTTCAAACGTCCGAACAATCCCGAGCGCAAGAGGAACAAGGTGAGGAGGCGTCGTCCTCCGCTAGCGAATATCAACCGCAACAGAGATGAGTCTACCAGTACATCTAGCACATCAAGCACGTCAAGCATTCGCTCGTCCACATACATTGCGTCTACTGAGCCGACACCGATCACGGACGCGGACGAAGTATACACTACTAGACCAAGAGTAAGGCCTACTAAGCCCCAACCAAACCTGACCACACCAACAGTCACCACTGACCTGACCACCAGCGCCTTACCGACGGTCACTCCTACTATCCCTACTATAGTGAAGAAGAAGCTAGCTCACCGCCGACCAGTCACTACACCCGCGGACAGACCAGAAACAACTACAACTTTTACGAGAGACGATCAGAATAAAGAATCCCAGATAATGAAAATAACAAATCGGCCACATTTCCCGAAACTAAACGGCTATGACTTCAAAAACGATTTCTCGCATAAGCAGGACGAGAAAGATACACCTACAAGCGATGTATCAGTAAGTCTATCAGATACTTTGAAAGCTACTATAGAATCTGAACAGGATTTTTCATTTCATAAGGACGTAAAGCCTATTGAAGCTAAACTGGAACCAGTGAAAGCTTGGGAAACGACTACTGAATTATATAAAGAAGATGGTACAGAGTACACGACGACATCTCGATCAGATATCACCACTACAGGCAGACTTCAACGGCCGAGACTGCGGAACAAATATAACAGGACACGATTTAATGTAAAAGACTATAGGAATAGACTAAGTTCCACTACAAGCACTACAGAAAAGTCAGCTGAGAACACACCAAAATTACGATTCCCTCAAAGAAGAGTACCTTTTAATGAAAACATTAACAATGAGAATGAAAACACAACTGAACGCAAGAGGTTCACTCCTAAAGACCCGAGGCACAAAAATGGTGACAACAGCGACACGACAGAGAGAGAAATACATTCAACCAAGCTAAACAGACAGAGACAGACGATGGAAAATGTGGAAGCGACGACATACAGAGTATCGGCACGCATAAGGAACGGACAGCGCCGACCAAAGCCAACCACGGAAGAACCAGAGACAACCACGCCAACAGTTCACAGCAAAAGACCGCTGAGAAAAAAGATAAAGGATTCAGAGATCGGTGAATCAGTCCAAGATATATCAGTGACAGAGACGGCAGTTTACGACAGAAATGAAATAACGTCAGAGAGGACACGATCAGAAAGCGCTATCATGAAAATTGCCGACAAAAAACACCAAGATCACTTGGAACATTTATTCGAACACTCGAAAAGAGTATCCGATCTTACTCTAGCAGCAAGTAAGGATTATAATAAGCCAGGAATGTTCAAGACCGTATCCTCACAAAGTAGGCGAATACCGAATTACTTCACGATAGCGACAGATGATCCTATTTTACCTATAGAAGCGTTCTTTCCCCAATTGAACCAAAAGAAGGAATCGTAACGTTCCTATGTCAGTTAATTCTTAAAACCAAATCCTCTTCACTGCCAAAGCTTTTCTGTAAGTCTATGCGACAGCAATAACAAGGGTTACTTAGGGCGGGTTGTTTCACGCCCTCCTGACGTACGCGTATACTTCTGAAGGCCTAGTATGAGTTTTCATTACGAAACTCGATCGACGATATCGAGCGCGTTTGACCCATCAATTGGCCCGCTTCAAGGTTGTAAGAACTCTCAGCCAATGAGAGCGCCAAACGCGCTCGATATCGATGATCGAGTCTCGTAATGAAAACTCATACTAGGCATACTAAAATGGCGCTAACTAGCGTCAAACCAAAATAAGCATAGTTTCTTTTATTAACTAACCATTGAAACAGCCGGCTTAGAGAAGAAAAAGGAATGGTTCTAATGCGAGAAAAAGACGAAGCTATACAATATTAATAGCACCGTCCCTTTCTCACAATAGAACAATGATGACTTTAATACTTCCCTTTACAGCCCGAAGAAGTTATACTTGATAGAAAAACTACACGTGTGAGTAATAGTTTTATAAGGATGTGTGCACACAATGTTAGATTTAAGTACCTAATTTAATGACGTCACTGCACGTCTCTTAATGAGATTTCACTAGTGATGTATACTGTCAATTTTCACATTATTTTTTTAAATTATTTCCAGTCAATTTAAACTATATTATAATATTACTTTGAGTATTAATTAGTAAAGCTAGGCTGTCTTATAAGAAACTTATAGCAGTAATTGACTTGTTCAGCTCTGTTCTAAAAAGCATTTATAGTTTCACAAAAATACAGAATCCTGTTTTTTTGTGAAGAAAATTTGCTTCGACATAAAATTGTATTAGTAGATGTCTAAAATAAATACATAGTAAGTTTTCATTTTTGCTAGAATTGACTTAAGACTATTTAAATATAAAACTTTTAATATACATTTTGGACTGTTCTCTATCGGTGCTCATTTAGTTAATAAGTGTTTAAATATTAAGCGAATATGATTGTTAGTTGCATAATATTAACTATATAATATTATGTACCCGAATGTTTGTTATTTTACATTTATATTCAAAATTGTATGGCATTTATTTGTAAACTAAATTATTAAAATGCATTATAATATTTATGTATATTTGAATATGGAAGTAAATCTTTGTAAAAGCGAGAAGTATGAATGAAATTATTAAAAGATTAAATATTTATACTCTTAGTGATTAATTGTGTAAATAAAAGATTTTTCTTAACAAACTCCGTGTATTATTGGAAATATTAACATTAATTGTTTATAAATAAAAAGTTACATGTCTATGACGGAATTTAAATAACCTCATGCTGCATTGGCTTGTATCTTCGACATCTTTTGAATACATTTCACAGCGGCTTGGTGAATTGTCTTCTCCAATGAATCTGTAATAATGAAAACAGTTTCGCTTAGGAAACAGAATGGCATCATCGTCTTCTCATAACTTCATCATCAGCTTATAGAAGTCTATAGGCCTCTTCTCCATGTTGTACCGGGCTTTGAAAAGTACCAACCCATATCCTCCAGTGGGTGTCGTAGGAGACGACTTAGGGAACTTTTACTAAGGAAGCGAGCAGCAGCGCTCCTCCTGTAGAATAACATATTACTGCGATCCCTAATCCGCCTGACAAGCGTGGGGATTATATTATGGCAAATCCCTCCAAAGCAAGAAAGCCTTGGGGGAGCTCTTTGTCCGGCAGTGGATCTTTATAGGATGAAAAGGGGAAGACGAAGGCCTCTCCTATTTCACACCATTCAACTCGATTTTCAGCAGCCTTACGTCTTCGGTCGATTCGCTGTCCCAAGAACACGTCTACTCCAACTTCTCGTAACTTCTCTTCTTCAGCCTATTGATGTCCATTGCTGGACAAAGGCCTCCCTGAAGGCTTTCCACATTAACCGGTCTTGTGCTGCCCGCATCCATCGGCTTCCCGCGACCTTCACCAGGTCATCGGTCCACCTTGTTGGGGGCCTCCCTACGCTGCGTCTTGCAGTACGTGGCCGCCACTCCAGAACCTTACTGCCCCATCGGCCATCGGTTCTACGAGCAATATGCCCTGCCCTCTGCCACTTAAGTTTAGCTTAATCTAGTGACGGTCTTCTCGAGGAAAGAAACTATAGGCTATATTAACATCACACTATGACCCTAGGGTTGCCAGATATTCGGTATTTAAGGGTACAGTCCGGTATTTTCAAGACATGTCCGGTGAAAAATAAATGGTCATATCGGACAGAACAATGTCCGGTATTTTGAGGAAAGTCTGGTCACAAGCGCCTACAAAAGTGGATATATCAAATCCCTCAAATGCTAAACTCACGCGCGCTCTTCGCTCGCTGTTTGAATTGCGTCTGCGCTGCGCGATCTCATTTCACCACTGTATACCTGTCTCACTCACTCTTACTCGTTGCCTGCGTCCACTCTCGCAAACGCGGCCGGTGTGTTATGTTTTGATTTTTCGAGTTTTGTTTACCTAGTCTATAATTAGACTACGCGACGTTCGGCAGTGTTTACTCAGTTGTAAACACTGTACCAACTCGTTGAAAAAAGCAAAGTTGTTGTGTACACCCAACCCCCAGCCCCCCTTGGGGTTGTAGGGTATTTCTCGCAACTCACCTGGCAACCCAATATGACCCTTAGCAGTCGAGCAAAAAAAAGTTAGAAAGAACGCTAAGAGAAAACGAATTAGTGCTGGCAGGCAATGCGATGACGGGGTCGGCGGAATAAAAAAATCATCAAGAAAATAGTTAAGCAATAAACTTACAAATCTTATGCGAGCCTTTAATCGGAAACCGCAGCCTCAAACTTATCGGATTGGAACAAATGAACACGTAGGGACTGTCGCTCTCACCGCCTGGGTATCTAAAAAACATAATTTAATTAATACTGTATTATTTAATATCATGGCAACATTGTAACCCACTGTTGCCATAATAATACAATATTTTAGTTTCATACATACAATACTATAATTAGTTTATTTTCTCTCACGATGATTTTGTTATCTATTCTATCTATTTAATAAAAATGCATTTTTATAACCGTATATAATCATCCGAAAAATTAAAACAATTAAAGCAATAAATAAAGTTTATATACAACATTATTTTTCCTATATATGAAACCTGAATATACTTTGTTCAGAATAAGCAACTGAATCGATTACAATCATTTTTACACCATGTTATATTTTTTCCCCAGGTGTATTTTAAAAATGTTGTGGTTACCGAGCGCAACAATACAGTTCACAGTGGATCATAGTGTCCTAGGGCCCAAGCCACGCCTCGCCGCTGTAGGCGCGAGCGGACGAGCGGCTCGTTGACCATATTTTTGTAGGGACAACCAGGTAACATAACAAGCTCATAACTTTGTGATTTTTCATGATAGCTTCATGAAAGGAGATGTTTCATTTTGGGCCACCACTATGTACGCTATATAGATAAAAAGGAAAAAATAAAAGATTTTCATAAAAAATACTACTAAATTAATTTGAATAAAAATACAAGTATATATAATTAATTATTTGAAAGGTTTTTTTTTTGTGAGATAACCCTTTATTAAGGTAGCCATGACACTTTTTATGACGTTTAATTGGCGACTTTGACAGTTCTATTTTCCCGTTGTGTTCGTGTCGAGTTTTGATTAGAGTTGATTGTGTTTATTTAATGTTTCGTTTATTATATGGAATTCATGTTTTGTTTTTTTTTCGCAGTCTTATGGTAGATAATATAGATACGATAGCAAGTCAATCAAATGTCACTGTCAAAATCTTATTTCGCTTATTGCTGACCACCATATTTATTAGTAGTTGTGTTGCACTCCTTGGCCGAGTTAAATTGAATCTGTATAAAAACTAAGCCAAAATATAGGAAATTAACATTAAAAACCGTGAACTATAGCGTAACTATACCTAGCATTAAGTGTACAATGTGCTAGCCCAGGCTTCATACATTTCTAAAACATTTCCTTTTGTACATAAATTCTTTACATAAAAATACTGGACACATGTTTCGGGTTTCGCATATACAAAAAATAACGTTGTATATGTCGGGAACAGTTTTCGATGCAATTGCGGGTAGTCAACAGAATTTATTATGATGACTACCCGCATCTTAATTAATTAAAGTGATTTTACTATCAATTATGGTGTGATAAATGGGAACATAATTTATTGAGTAACTACAAATTGATATGAACAACTTATTTTAATTATTGTGACTGTTGGCTTTATTCAGATTGATGACATGTTATTTTGATTTTAAAATGGTATACTACTTTGTGATATCGTCATTGTTGTGTCAGCGATTACTTGCCAAAAATGTAAACAAATATTAATGGAAAAGTAACTTAATTCCTACGCTTTAAAGTTTAGTTTACGCTTCAAATTCAAAATCTTTAGAATTTTTTCAATCGTGCTGGTCATTCTAAAATCAATTTAATTGCCATTGAAATAAAGTTGATATTTGTTTAAATAGGATGGGGGTGTGCAGTACTGCTCACTGTTACTAGAGCTATACTAGACTCCATATACGATCTTCAATCCCCTTTAAATGTCTTATATCTACACAATACTATACTAACTTGTTCTGATACTCCTCCTGCGGCAGACAGTCATCCACGTTGACACAGCCGAGCAGACATCCAGTGGGATAAAACGACGGAAACTTTATTTCCGTTTCTGTAACATAGACAAATTAATACTTACTTTGACAAATACATTATTAATATTATGAAGTTCCATTGTAACGGTACCCACAACGCTATATGCGAATAACGCATCATACTTTTTTTTTATTAATTATAAACTAGTGCTTGACTGCAATCCCGCTTGATGGTAAGCAGTGATGCAATCGTTGATGGTAAAGCGCACTAGTTTATTAAGCCTATTCACTTAAAAATCTTAGGAATAGGAAGGATGACGGCAGTTGATCGAGGTGATACAATGTTAAAACCCAAGACCAACACGACCAACGATGCTGCGCCAGGGGGAGATTGATCTGGAGACTCTCCACGACCAAACTCTCGACACAACAACATTTGGCGCATCGTACCCGGCACACATCGCAACACAACTGCTCAGACCTGTCCTCCGTACGGCTTCACCAGACATCATGCCGGAACACGACGAATCGCTTGGCGGCAAGACCTTGTCTGGTGGGTGGTAACTTCTGCCGGCAGCCGATGTTATGGCCTACCATCGAAAGACGTCACGCAATTCCTGAATCTCGCAAGCAGAGTTTACTGTGCAACTAACACGCATACAAGTTCACGACATCAAATAACACCAGTCTGGTCGTTGGATCCTCCCTTTTCTATGAAGGATGAGTAATTGGAGTATTTTTGGTGCACGCTGTTCCTATATACGCCACCCTCAAGCTTCGCCACACGAACGGGGCCTATGCTTCTTACATCCAGTGAATACCAGGGTCTAAGTCGTCGCAAAGTCAAAGAAATCTCATAAAGGGGAAAACGTTACAAACATACCAGGAACAAACACAGTCTTGCTGTACATCACACTCGTCTCCACAGAGTAGGCAACTCGTTCATGGGTCAATGTATACACTTTTACAAGAAGCTTCCCATGGACATTCGAAACTTACCCTTTAAATGATTTAAAAGCTATATTAAGACTAAACTTTGCAAAAAGGGGTATTATAAAGTCACAGATTATTTAGAAGACAATAAAGCTTGGGATTGAGCTGCTCGCTCTGCTAAGCAATGCCATTAAGCAATTATGCTACAATTATGACATTTCAATCAAACATTTTCATTTTTAATGTCTGGACTTGAAAAAAGACGATGATCCCTGAGTTTGTTTCGGTTTTTCTTCTCAGATGTAGTCAGTTAGGAAATGCCGGCTTCATCTAGTTTAAAAAAATATGACGTGTAAAAGTGCTCAGTGATCCTGCTTGCATAATAAACGATTTCATTTGACTTCATTTCATTTCGTTATTATTTACAGGAACGGTCAAAAGTGCAGTGGCATTCTCACAAAGTAATATATTGACACGTTTGATTACCCAAACTTGTTCTAATGAGTAATTTCTTTAACTATTATCCATACTAATATTATAAATGCGAAAGTAACTCTGTCTGTCTGTCTGTTACGCTTTCCCGCTTAACCTCTCAACCGATTTTGATGAAATTTGGCACAGACAATCTTTAGACCCCGAGAAAGAACATAGGCTACCTTTTATCCCGGAAAAATTTGATGTTCCCGAGGGAAACCTAAAAAGCGCGATATAACCGAACTGCACGCGGGCGAAGCCGCGGGCGGAAAGCTAGTAATATTATATTATTATTATATTTTTAATAACAATGGCGCCGATTTCCCTGTTCACAAACTAAACTAAAAGTTCAGTGCATCTTTTTCTTTATATTTCAATTTGAAAAGGGCAGAAAATAAAGTCATATGTTTTTTTTTTAAATAAACAGACAGCTTTGCTGCTGGGGAGTTTGTTCCACCACATTTTCTTCCCAGCGAAAGCACTAGGAAGTGACGAAGGGTGGGCGTTTTGAGGAACTGTCTTATGTAATATTGACCTTTCAAAAAGTGCTTGTATATTAATTGTTTGTCATGCGGCAGATGTGTGCAGCGGTAACTTTAAACTTTTAAAGTTTCTAAGTGACATCAGTTATTTTAGAGACATCTCCCAGAAGAGGGAAATCAACGGTTAGTAAAAAAATGATACGTTACGTTACCTGGATACAGCACCCTATACTGGTTCTCGATCGCTCTTACAAGTTCCTGATCAGGCGGTTTTGCCGTTGACGCAATCCACAGCCGGCCGCGGTGACTCGAATACCAAGTGCGACCTTCGTGTCTAAAATAAAATTTTATCATCACATTCTTTATTCAAGAAGTCATGGTAATAACAATTTTCAGAGGAAGGGTAACAGGAGAATTCAGCTTAGCTTCCCAAATGCTGCCCGCATTTGGGAAGCTTCATTGAATCTTTTCGTCGCATATTCCACAGTCATCATCATTATCATCTCAGTCTCGGCGTTAATCCCAGTCGCATCCGAAGCCTTTTTAGATTTGGAGTCTGGGGTCCGCTTTACCAGTCTAACTGCTGATTTTGGCTAAACTTCAATATTTTCCATGAAGCGACTGCCGTCTGACCTCCACAACCCGAAGGCGATATCGAAGCATTGCAGTTAGACCAATTGTTGGACTTTTGAGGGTTCCAACAACCCGTAACCACTGATATTCGTTTAGATGTTCGTTTGGCAACTGGGACCAACGGCTTAACGTGCTTTCCGAGGCACGACCAGACCAGTGCAAATATTCATATTCATGCATACAAATATTTGCACTGTGCGGGAATCGCTCCCGCACCTCCTTGCACAGGGGCCGCGTCCGCTACCGCCACGCCACGGAGACTGTCTACATTGCCTAAAGGTTACGGTCTTCAACCAGTGCGTCCTGCCGGTACACACGGTAAGCCTGGTCCATAAGTTCAAGGTCGCTCCGAGAGCTATGGAAAGGGCTATGCTTGGATTATGACCCACGGAGTACAGACGTGGACACTCACGGAATGCCTGGTCCATAAAGTCGAAATTCGAAAGGGCTATAATGCTTGGATTCTCTCTTAGGGATCGAAACGGCAATGAGGTGATCCGGCAGAGAACCAAAATTGTCGACATAACTCAAAGAATAAGCAAACTGAAGTGGTAATAGGCCTGCCATATTAGCCGTAGAACCGATGACCGTTGGAGTTAGACGTGTTCTTGAGTGGAGACTGCGTATCGGTAGGCATAAGGTGAGACGTTAGCCTAGGTGGAGCGACGATCTTCACAGGACGACTAGTAGTAACTGCATGAGAGTTGTCAAAATTGATTTGGATGGCGTGAAATAGGAGAGGGCTATGTCCAGCAGTGGGCTGCTACAGGCTGGTGATGATGATGATGAATAGAAGCTAAGTGTTAGCTTCTATTATAAAAAGTACCTTACCGAATCATATCAAGTAGTATACAATAGATATCTACAAATATTACAAAACATGGATTTTATTTAGATCAGCCCCCTAATCGAAAACATTTTTGTCAAATGATTGCGACTAGTTGGGATCATTTCGACCGCACATTGGATCGTTTGGTCCGAACGATCCCAACTAGTCGCAACTCGCAATCATTTGACAAAAATATGTTCGCCGATTAGAGGGCAGGTCTAAACCCCCTAAATAGTTATAGAATTATGCACCTAACCATTATAGAAAAGCAGTTCTTTATATAAATATGACAGATCAGGTTATTATAGATTACTAGCTTTCCGCCCGCGACTTCGCCCGCGTGGAATTTGGTTATATCACGCTTTTTAGATTTCACACGGGAATAAAACTAATTAAATGACGATTGATCAGTTTTCGACCGGAGATGAAATATGATTAAATTACTAAAATGGCTATTAAAAAAAGTAAAAAAAACTAAAACCCAACTACGACAAAAAACGACGCTGAAAAAGTATAAAACAAGATTTTCAGAATACTGAACTGAACACAGTTGCCAATGTAGTTGCAAGTAAATGGACACAGTAGTAATGTCATACAATACTATTCTGAAGTATGCAATATTCACTATGTAGAGATAAATTTTCATGTTTGGAAAGCCGTAGTCACACGTTGTCAAGGTGCTACGGTAGGTAGGTATATGTTCAGTTCAGTATTCTGAAAATCTTGTTTTATACTTTTTCAGCGTCGTTTTTTGTCGTAGTTGGGTTTTAGTTTTTTTTACTTTTTATTATTTGTACTATTTTGGTGTTAAAGCGTATCTGTGGCGCATTATATTAACAAAAGTTAAACTGATGAACTAAAAACTAGGTACTTGACATATTATTATTATTTATTTATATACCTATTATAAGGAGTCGTGGTGGCCTAGTGGTTAAAACACCAGCCTCTCAAGTATGAGGGCGCAGGTTCGATTCCAGGTCAGGCAAGTACCAATGTAACTTTTCTAAAGTTATATGTACTCTCTGAGTATATCTTAGACACCAATGACTGAAGGTGAAGGAAAACATCTTGAGGAAACCTGGACTTAAAGTCTGAAATCGCCAACCCGCATTGAGCAAGCGTGGTGATTACGCTTAATCCTTCTCTGTATGAGAGGAGACCTGTGCCCAGCAGTGGGACGATAAAAAGGTTGATGATGATGATGATGATACCTATTATAAACTAACGCTTGACCGCAATCCCGCCTGATGGTAAGCAGTGACGCAATCGTTGATGGTGAAGCGCACTAATTTATTAAGAGCCTATTCACTCTAGCCTTGAAGACACTCAAATTGTAGTCCGACGGAAACACCGCCGCTGGCAAATTGTTCCAGTCCCTCGATGTACGCGGTATAAAGGAGGAGGCGAAACGCTTCGTCCGGAACGTAGTGGTGTTAACAACGTAAGGGTGGAAACCAGCCGTACGACGGGTCGTCCGATGGTGGAACGGAGATGGGGGAATTAAATCATGCAATATAACAACATAAGCCCGAAGGCATATAGTGCAGAGGACATTTTATGGGAGTTTTAGCCAGTTATCAAACTGTTTCATCAAACTGTCACCGCGTGGAGTTACTCCCAGCTTCAGTCGTTTTCATTAGTGCATTACATATTCTATTAATGTTCACACTGCTCTGCATTGCATAAAGCGATTCCCAGTTCCCGTGATCCGCGTTTTACTCTTATCGCTCATATTTAACATCATTAAAGCATTCTTGTAATTATGTACAAGCATAAAGTACTCGTGAAGCTCTTTCACGTGATACCAAACACGGTATATTTATTTTAATTTTATATTAACATAGAACTTTTTGTCCGCTAGAGGGCGCAATACTAAATTTGGTGACAAGCTTTATAGCTCATAACTAACAGAATATCAAGGCCCTTCTAATGGTACTACAGTGGTCTTATTCTGATAAGTAGTAAAGAAGCTATGAACGAAAAGATGTGAATTATATGCAACCAGCCCATGAATACAGGTAAAGTCACAAGCAAATGCTAGCAATATATATATATTCAAAATGTACAAGTAAAGCGCTTTCAAATGATACCAAACACGGCATAATTATCTTAACTTTATTTTTTTACTCTGTATGTTTTGTCCGCTAGAGGGCGCCAAAGTAGATTTTGTGAAACCCCATATAGCCTATAACCAGCGGACAATTAAGACGCTTCTAATGATATGTCATTTATCGAAATCTGATAAGTAGTTTAGAAGTTACGAGGGAACAGATGAACATACATACATACATACATACATACATAGCCTGTCAAAATCATAACCCTCCTTTTGCTTTGCCATAGTCGGGTAAAAAGATGTGAATTATATGCAATCAGCCCATGAATACAGGTAAAGTTACAAGCAAATGCTAGTAATATATATATATATTCAAAATGTACAAGTAAAGCCCTTTCAAATGATACCAAACACGGCATATTTATCTTAACTTTATTTTTTTACTCTGTATATTTTGTCCGCTAGAGGGCGCCACGTTAGATTTTGTGAAACTCCATATAGCCTATAACCAGCAGACAATTAAGACGCTTCTAATGATATGTCATTTATCGAATTCGAATAAGTAGTTTAGAAGTTACGAGGGAACAGATGAACATACATACATACATACATACATACATACATACATAGCCTGTCAAAATCATAACCCTCCTTTTGCTTTGCCGTAGTCGGGTAAAAATAAGGGTTGATCGTAAAAGGGTGAAAATTTAGGATTGTATGTATTTTTGTATGCTGTATCATAAAAAAATAGAAACTAAAAATTTGGTCTAAACAATAAAAACATAATTAGGGGTGGAGTGGAGTACTCCTAACATTTTGGGGGATGAAAAATAGATGTTGGCCGATTCTCAAACCTACTCAATACGCTCACAAAATTTCATGAGAATCGGTCAAGCCGTTTCGGAAGATTATGGGAACGAAAACTGTGACACGAGAATTTTATATATAAGGTTTCGGTACTAACTTGTCCGTTTTGTATTAAGAACTCTAAAAGTTCGAAATATAAATACTGACTTAAAGGTTAAGTCTGGAGCTAAAGATTTCGTTTTGTAATAAAGGGGTTAGCGTCTGCGTTACTCAATCAAGCTGATTTAATCTTCTGACATAATCTAGAATACACCGATAAATCTCAAGTTTATTTCGATTCTTGTTCATATTATAGTTATTTTCAATGTGTACCTAAAAATGTTTACACGCCATTTATGGAAATAAATAATTTATTATTCATCTTAGCAGAATCTTACAAGATCCCGTAAAAAGCTTTGTAACAAAAACTTTGCAAGTATTGTTAAACAATGCTGGGTGTTCTCAAGATTTCATAGAAGACCAGAGAGCACCAGTCCAGTGATACTCAGTGAAGTCTACCCCAGTATTGTAGACTTTTAAAGGTATTAAAAGGGGTTAAAAATGCCACTCAGGTTGAAATGTAAGCGACCGCTTACAACGCCGGCAACTCAGCGCTGAACAATCATCGAAGGCTGACAGTGCTTGTCAAAACTATCGCCAATCTCATGTTCAGATACCTAGTTTTGATTGAACTCATCATCGTGACAAAGTAATTGAATACCCTGATATACTCACCCTAAACCTCTATAAAACACATGTGAATTTATTGCTTACGACGACCCAGATTGTTCGCAAAGGGTCACTCTATCACGGAGAATCTTAACACCGCGATTCAAAAATCGACGCTGAATGCAAAGTGCCATCTAGTCGTTCCAGAGCGAGGCTTGGTACCCCTTGAGGGTGGAACCAGCGACATCTAGTTGAGCTTTCGATATGCCTGTGACGTCACGCGCCACGTGTTGACCTTTAGACCAAGGACAAAGTTCGCGCATGCGTGGTGATAACCTTGATACGTTTATGTGGCCTTGACCCTTTGTGCGATCGATCGGCGGGTTCATACAAAGGGTCGTGAAGGACCATGCTTCATGCTACAGGACTTTTGATAGAGGATAGCGAATTCAGAGTTGTTTGAGAAGATTTGTGTAACATATTATGTTGTTTTCAATATTTAAGTAGGTAATGTTTAAGTACAATCTTCTTTATAAAACCTGTCCAGAGTCCATTTTGGAAATTTTGGGAGTTATGTCAGTTTTTGGTTATGACGCTTCTACCTAACAAATGTATTTAAAACGCTAATATTTTAGGCATATTTAATATTCTTGATGTTAAATGTTTGATAGGTATCCAGAAATCATCAAGATAACGTCACATTCTTGAACTAAAAATGAAGACCAGTAACAATGGTCCCCGCTAGGTCGAATACGCCACAAAAAAAAAATTGGTTGCCTGTAAAGTCGGTATACTGGCGAAAGTTTTACGTGACAACGACTTTGAGTGGTAAAATAATTTTAATGTGAATATTCATTCGACAAACTGACGAGCTGTTTTCGAGAATTCTGACTAAAATTGGAGATGGACTTAAAAGTGTCAATAACATCAAACTTATAGAATCAAACATATCCTTCCACATCATGTTTGCCTAGTAGCTCCGAAGAAGTTTCTTCTTCCTTTTTTTTTATGCACTTGCGTGCCTTTCACTTTTTATTTATGTCTGTCTCTCTCGCTCTTAGGCGGGCTAACCATGCCCGAGTGGAAGGGACGCGTGCCTCTCACTCGCTCTCATTGTGAGCGCATAACGTGAGCGGGGAGCGTAACGCAGTTTCTTGAAGTGTCATCCGGCAAACCAATTTATAAGACGTTGTCACGTCAAAAGGAGGCCATGTCCCAGCAGTCAGATGTCATCATCTGCCAAACTTTTTTCCAACTATGATGGGGTCGGCTGCATGTCTAACCAGACGCCGCTGAATATCAATATTTTGGGGCCTATCTGACCTTCACAACAAAATTACTAAGTGATACGATACCCCTTGGTAAGACACCAGTCTTACCTTGGTAAGACCCCACTAAGATACTCCTTGGGGTATCGTATTACTTAGTAGACTTTCGGGCTTCTGACGACCCATAACGACTGTCAAAGCTGTCAGACTGTAATTATAGCCAGAATCAACGTGTTGACGCTCTTTCCGGAACATGAAGGAGTCTTCGTATATATAACGACGGTTATCCATCCGCGGATCAACCGCGGCAACCGGAGCGTAACCTGGTGACCACTACTACCTAGAGCGGGATTTAATAGGCTAGTTATGGTCTACTTTAACAAACTTACAAGTAAACACCTTCAAAGCGGAGCGAATCCAAAGGTGGCTTGTACATGCGGTACGAGTTGCCAAGAGTTGTTTTATAATGTTACAGTAGAGTAGGAACATATAAAACTTACAGCTTAATGCCTTCGACGAGGAGTGATGCCCAGGGCTGGTGCATGGAGAGGCAGCGTCCAGTGTCACTCATCTCTTGAAGCTCGCTGTCTTGGACACGAGGAGCGTGTTGTCCAGGGTTACTACCAATTATCGGCGCATAGGCTTGAGTTTCAACTGATGGGTCGAACTAGAAGAATAAAAGGTCATGATAAATACTGGGCAATAATACATTGTATACAAAGTTATTTTTTGTTTATGCGAAACCTGAATAAAGTTTGTTCAGAATAAGCAACTAAATCTTGGTAGTCGTGGTGGCCTAGTGGTTGAAACACCAGCCTCTCAAATATGAGTGCGCGGGTTCGATCCCAGGTCAGGCAAGTACCAATGTAACTTTTCTAAAGTTATATGTACTGTTACGGGCTGGGGGTACTAAAACGCCGGTTAAGGGTTGGGAAGTTTATTGACGACGAAGGTACAGTCGGTAGTAGGCTATAACAAGTAGAACGTAGCTGACGTTGCCCCGAAGTCTTCCCTTACGTCCACGAAGTCCGTGTCGTAAACACGCAATAACACTACAGATGTTACTTCACGTAGTACTCAAAGTTCTCGTTACAGTTGTTGCAGTAGGTATTCTCAAAGATCGCTTCTAACTGTCGCTGTTTTCGTATCGCTAGTCGAATGCAGACTGACTCTGCGCCGGCGTCACGGCGCTGTATATAGGTCAGCTGATCGAACATTCCAGATTCCTCTAGACGTAATAATAATAGCGCATAACTTCTAGGACATTCAGTAAGTACTTACGGTAATTCCCGGAAACGGGTTTCTGGAAATTTCGATGTCGACACTTTGTTGACAAAATTGTTGAGACCTGTACCATTCGATAGGCCATCCTAAGTCTAGCAATGCGTTTTTATATTGTACCTAGAAAATGTCTAGATCTGGGATGTAGGGCTTAAAAGTGACACACTGCATGTCACGCGATATTGAACCTTATGCCATCGACATAAGGTCCATTCGTAACATTGCCCTCTTCTTAGTCATGCTCGTCCCGAGCATGATTTGATCCATAATAGCGAGCTAGGCCGTCTACGTGTACGATCTTCAGCTTCCCTCTAGGTCCTTTCTTAATCCGGTAGGTGACATCGTTTATTCTGGTTACTATCGTGTACGGACCCTCCCATTTGGCTTGGAACTTTGGAATCTATCCTTTTCTTCAAATGGGATTATGTAACCATACCAAAGTTCCCTCTTCAAATGAGGGTACGTTAGCTTTGCGGTCGTATCGGATCTTCATTTTCTCACTGGTTTTCAGACAAGTACTTTCCAAGTATATCTTGGACACCAATGACTGAAGGTGAAGGAAAACATCTTGAGGAAACCTGGACTTTAAGTCTGAAATCGCCAACCCGCATTCAGCAAGCGTGGTGATTACGCTCAATCCTTCTCTTTATGAGAGGAGACCTGTACCCAGCAGTGGGACAATAAAAAAGGTTGATGATGATGAAGCAACTGAATCGATTCCAATTACATTTAGATATTGTTGCAGAGTGGTTACCGAGCGCGAAACGCTGCTTTATACGGCAGATCATCGCCCGCGCAACGGCTGACGCCAGAGGTCAATGCACCGCTCGCCCGACCGTCCGGAGCGTGGACCATATTTTTGTTGGGAGAGCCGAGTAGGATAACAAGCTGTTAACTAGCTAACTGAAAAGTGAACTGAACTGTGAAATGCTAACTTTGTGGATTTTAATGATATCTTTTTGAAATTTTGTGCAAAGATTCTTTACTTAATACTGGACACGTGTTTCGAGTTCCGCATAAACAAGAAATTATGTTGTATATAGGATACTTTTTACCCCGATATCCGCAGGGAATTGAGACTTATGCGGGTGAATTCTTCAGAAGCTCGGTGGTAGACCATAACATCGGCTGCCGGCAGAAATTACCACCCACCAGACAAAGTCTTGGCGTCAAGAGATTCGTCGTGTTCCGGCATGACATCTGGTGCAGCCGTACGGATGACGGGTCTGAGCAGTTGTGTTGCGATGTGTGCCGGGTACGAAGCGCCAAATGTTATTGTGTCGGGAGTTTGGTCGTGGTGGGTCTCCAGATCAATCTCCTTCTGGTCCGTAGGGAGGCTTTAAGTTGAGCATATAGAACTGAAGATGCTTGACACTACACTTGTTTGAGTATACCTGTAAGAGTGGAGCGTTCACTCCTGGCGCCACATCCCTGTCGCTAGGAACTCCTATAAACATGTCATGTTGTAACTGCCTCGCGTTGTTTTTGCCATCGCTGCTCATCTGCCTAATTTGGTCCTGATCAGGCTCATAGTCAATCGTATTATCCTCGACTATTTGACGACCTAAAGAAATAAATTAAATAAACGTAAAGTTCTGAGTATATCAATAATATTATTTTTTACAAAACAAGGAAAGGTTAGGCAAAACAGGTTTTAACTATCGAGCTATTTCTATATTCATTGTGACAAAATTTCAATTACAACTGAGGGTAACCAGACCCCTAATCGGCGAACACATTTTTCTTAAATGAAGGCTGGAGCTTTGTTAATAACTTTACGAATTTCAGAATAAAGATCCAAATCAATAACTGGGGCATAATTTCATAGCTGGACTAAAGTTAGAACTCATTTTGTAATGAGACGGAAGTTGTCCGTAAATTTAAATCGAATATATCATTCGTATGAAAAAGCTTTATTATGACACGATAATTAGACGTGTTAAACAAAATGACACTATTTCAAAGAAAGAGTACCGATAACGATACCTATATAACGTGTAAAGTAATATTAGATTAGTAACCAAGGGCTGTAAGGCATCAATTGCAGCCCGAGATATTAAGGCTGGCTGCTTTACATTGAAATTGTGAGGTAAGTAGAAAAAATCGGCATTACAAGAAATAAAACATTTTAGAACGTTCAGGCAAAATATTGTTTATTGCTGTTTCAGCTTCCATTTTCATTGAATCGGTACCACTTATATCTTCATCATTTGCAAAACTCATGTTTTTTCCTAATTAGCACGTAATTATATTTTAAAAAAAAAACCGAAAACAAATAATATTTAAAGTAAAAATTTTCTATTCCTCATCTTTTTTATAACTATTTTTTACCCGACCACGGCAAAGCAAAAGGAGGGTTATGATTTTGACAGGCTATGTATGTATGTATGTATGTATGTTCATCTGTTCCCTCGTAACTTCTAAACTACTTATCAGAATTCGACAATTGACATATCATTAGAAGCGTCTTAATTGTCCGCTGGTTATAGGCTATATGGATTTTCACAAAATCTAATGTGGCGCCCTCTAGCGGACAAAACATACAGATTAAAAAAATAAAGTTAAGATAAATATGGCGTGTTTGGTATCATTTGAAAGCTCTTTACTTGTACATTTTGAATATATATATATATATATATATATATATATTGCTAGCATTTGCTTGTGACTTTACCTGTATTCATGGGCTGGTTGCATATAATTCACATCTTTTCGTTCATAGCTTCTTTACTACTTATCAGAATAAGACCACTGCAGTACCATTAGAAAGGCCTTGATATTCTCTTAGTTATGAGCTATATAGCTTGTCACCAAATTTAGTATTGCGCCCTCTAGCGGACAAAAAGTTCTATGTTATTATAAAATTAAAATAAATATACCGTATTTGGACGTGAAAGAGCTTCACGAGTACTTTATGCTTGTACATAATTACAAGAATGCTTTAATGATGTTAAATATGAGCGATAAGAGTAAAGCGCGGATCACGGGGACTGTGAATCGCTTTATGCAATGTAGAGCAGTGTGAACATTAATAAAATAAGTAATGTACTAATGAAAACTACATAAGCTGGGAGTAACTCCACGCGGTGAAGGCGGAAACAGTTTGATAACTGGCTAAAACCCCCATAAAAATGTCCTCTGCACTGTATGCCTTCGGTCTTATGTTATTATATGTGCTTGAAGATGTAATATGTCAAGTACCTAGTTTTTATTTATCAATATAACTTTTGTTAATATTATGCGCCACAAATACACTTTAACACCAAAATAGTACAAATAATAAAAAGTAAAAAATCTAAAACCCAACTACGACAAAAAACGACGCTGAAAAAGTATAAAACAAGATTTTCAGAATACTGAACCGAACAAAATTGGTAATGTTGTTGCAAGTAAATGGACACAGTAGACTCTACCAAGATGCCTTCGTTGTAAATTGACAATAATGTCATACAATACTATTCTGAAGTATGCAATATTCACTATGTAGAGATAAATTTTCATGTTTGGTAAGGCGTAGTCACACGTTGTCAAGGTGCTACGGTAGGTATATGTAACGTGTGACTACGCCTTTCCAAACATGAAAATTTATCTCTAGGTACATAGTGAATATTGCATACTTCAGAATAGTATTGCATGACATTATTGTCAATTTACAACGAAGGCATCTTGGTAGAGTCTACTGTGTCCATTTACTTGCAACAACATTAGCAATTTTGTTCGGTTCAGTATTCTGAAAATCTTGTTTTATACTTTTTCAGCGTCGTTTTTTGTCGTAGTTGGGTTTTAGTTTTTTTACTTTTTTTCAAGAATGAAATTGAGGTTCGCCGTTCGATATTTAAAATTGATGACTGTTATACTCATAAGAAGACAAGGCTGAATAGCGAAGTGACCTCTTTTGTCATTGGGCTGAACGCATAATGTCTATTGCCAGTATGATGGTTAGACTTACGCGAACTTTTTGAAAAAGTGAAGAGTTTTTTTTTTTAATTACTTGCCACCCTATGGCTTTTCTAGCTACATTATTACCTTTTCTAGCTAATTTGTCACCTATAAGCCCCATTTGGGGGTAATAAGGACCTACTTACCGAATATGAGAGATTAAAAGGTATGTACATACCAAGTGGCCCTGTCTTTGGTATGAATTACGAAAGTTTTGATAAGGATTATGTACGATGTTTTAGTTTGTAGAAAGTTTTGGTAAGTAGTAGATTTTGGTGAGAATTACGGAAGTTTTGGTATGTAGTAGTTTTGGTCAAAATTACGGACGTTTTATTAAGAAAAACGTAAGTTTTGTTACGTAGTTAGTTTTACACAAAATTAGGGAAGTTTTGGTAAGTAATAGATTTTAGTATTTTCGCTTCGTCGCCCATACCCCAATGTTTGAAGACTAAAATCTTCAACCAGTGCGTCCTACCCGTCATGACTTACGGAGCTGAGACGTAGACACTAACGGTCAGACTAGTCTATAAATTTAATACCGCTCAGCGAGCTATGGAGCGGGCTATGTTGGGCGTCTCTCTGAAGGACCGCATCAGAAATGAGGTGATCCGACAGAGGACCAGAGTCACCGACATAGCTGAGTGGATTAGCAAGCTGAAGTGGCAATGGGCTGGTCACATATGCCGCAGTACCGACAACCGATGGGGTAAACGAGTCCTCGAATGGAGACCGCGTCTCGGCAAACGTAGCGTAGGACGCTCTTGGGCGAGATGGAGCGACGACATCAAAAAGGTGGCTGGTAGTGGCTGGCGGAGAACTGCTCAGGATCGAGCTTGTTGGCGTGCCATGAAGGAGGCCTATGTCCAGCAGTGGACGAGTAGAGGTTGATGATGATGAGGTTTTAGTAAGAATTTCGGAAGTTTTGGTATGTTATAGGTTTTGGTAAGAATTACGGAAGTTTAGGTATGTAGTAGGTTTTGGTACGCATTACGGAAGTTTTGGTATATAGTAGGTTTTGTCCAAAATTACGGGAAGTTTTGATATGTAGTGGGTTTTGGTAAGAATTACGAAGTTTTGGTAAGATTTACGAAAGTTTTGGTAAGAATTAAATGAGTTTTATAGTGATATTGGCAAGTAATATTACGTGTAGTATTTAATTATTGACCTACATATGTAGCGTGGTGATACGTATGTATGTTATGATTGGAATCTAAGAAACATCATCATCTAACTAACCTTTTCCAATCGGGTTCCAGTCTAACCGGATTCAACTGAATACCAGTAGTTTACCTGTTTTTTATTTTATTTTATTTTAGGAATCATGAAACCGACAATTTGTTATTAATTTTTATAGTATTTTATTGAGTTGAAACTATTCCAATATCATTTGATGAAAGAAGCCATGCTCTTGGTACGGACGACAGCAGCTCAAGCTACCCGAACCTGTCAAATATTCCCAATAAATCTTGAGCCTTAATGCTTTAGCGATAAAGTTGAAAATCTAATAAAGAAATCTGTCCAATTGTAGTAACTTGGCGTGCTGTCGTCAGTAAGTATATGCAGTTCCCATTAAAGCTTGAATAAAAACTACATGTGTGGAACTTACCAGCAAAATCAAAAGTCATTTTCTTATTAAGCCTGGACCCGTGCTTCTTATCGTGGAGAGACTGTTGGTACTTTTCTAACTTTTCTTTCTCAGTGGCGTTCAACCACACGCTGTTAGCGCTGAAGTAGTCGCTGTCATCGTCCGTAACGTGTGTGCGACGCTCACTGGAAACATACAACAAGTAGAATAACTTTGATCACAGTAATTTGATTCATGAATACGAGTCAGCAGAAGAACAACAAAATAGAGAAGGCACTCATAGACAAGACATTAAACTTTAGAAGTTACAGCCTACTTTGAATGTTGGCCCTGTTCACGGCAATAAGGTCTATATTATGCTGTTTGGTGAATTGTTTAAAAAAAATAGGTTAAAAAACTAAAAGACATGCTTTTAAAAAATATCAAACTAAAACATTAAAAATAAAAAAAAAGCGTGAGGCGCTTTGTGCCATAATTTTTGTATATAAAGCGCCTCACGCTTTTTTTTAAATTTTTTAGTTTGATATTTTTTAAAAGCATAGCTTTCAGTTTTTTAAACTATATTTATTTTCAACTTTTTAGTTCGATATTCTTTAAAAAAAAACGTACGAACGTACTTATTAAAAACGGTGGGACATTTTACAGTAACGAGACGCTCACTCGTAGTCCAAAGAGTTAGAGACGGACAAACAAACAAACAAACAAACAAGCAAGCAAGCAAACGTACAAGTGAAGCTAATAAAAAGCATGTAAAAAACTCTCGCTACGTCTGTTCTCGAATAACATTTATTTTGCACTAAACTGACAATTTTAATGAGTAAACTGTATGCTCGTTGTTTGAATGTATGTATGCAGTATGTGTATGTGATTTTTTTTTTTTGATATGGCATCTCGTAGGTGGCTACTAGGAGACCGTAACTACTTAATCGGACTTTCCTGTGGATGCCTTAATTAAAATTAAAGCCTCCAGCCAGGGGCACTTAAAACTAAATTAAAATTAGGCGACTACGCACTAAGGGCACCCCCTGTGGGGTACGAATCTCGGCTTAGGGCGTCGCTAGAGAGGACAGCAAGGGACGGCTGGATCGAATGTGATGTGTGTGTGAGTAAGAAGACTACTTAAAGAATTGTTTCTCAGCCCTTTTAGACAGGCCCCAATTCCCTTGTTAACAAACTACTAACTAAACTAAATTTAAGTTCAGTGCATCTTTTTGTTTCTATTTCATTAAGAGAAGGATAGAAAATAATATGTCAGTTTAGACCTGTCGAATTAGTCCGCGCCTGACGTAAGTTAATGTATTTTTGTTCGCCATGTTTATAATCGCGTCTAACCTACCTATGGAGTATCTTAATTTGACAGGATTAAACTAAAATGTTATCTTCTATTCTATTGTCAATAAAATAGAAAGAAAAAGATGTACTTAATAATTAACTAAAATAGCAATAAACTAGGTCCATACCTTGTGCGATCATACTCAAGCAGCCGGTTCCTGTGTGACACAGCGGCTTCCCATCCCTTGGGTCGGCTACGTTCCATCAATGTCTCCTTCAGCTTAGCAGCTCCTTTGGTCTTTGTGTTCAACTCTCTTTGCTCTTCCGGTGTGCACACCTTAAATAACAGAAAATGCCTATTTAACTTTATGGCGGTTCGGGCTATTCACTGCGCAGTACCTCACCCAGCACCCCCACTAATCACTTCGGGGTCCAGTTTAAAGCAATGAGGAATTGGATTACAGTTCACTCATCCTCCATGGAAATGGGGGGATCCTCTGAACAGACGAGTGTTGTCTAGCAGGCACTTGCCCCATGGTGGTGCTGACAATACGACAATAAATTAAACATCGTGTACCTCAACACATTCTCAGTCTACCCATAAAAAATCATATAAATATGTCGATTACTTTAGTCACAGGAAATTGTTTTTCATTTTTCACATTTTCTACATGATGCACATATTAATAAGGAAGCGCTTACATGTTAATGACCGCCGCATCCTGCGGTACTAGACTAATAATAATGGCGCGAAAAGAGGAAGTCGATACGGGAACGCGCTGTCGCCGATCGGAGGTCAGTGAATCAGTATTTTTAAAGGATGTTCTATTTCGTTTGGAATTTTATGCGATTTAGTTTGTTTGAAATTTTCCTTTTTTTTTTATTTTTGATGCTAGGTTTTTTTTTATTGTTTAGGATTATTCCTATGAACCCGCATTGTTCGTTTTTTCATTTATTATCGTATTGTCAGCACCACTCTGTATGCTAATTGCATTGAAAACTCTGCTTGCGAGATGTAGGATCTGTGTGACGTCAATATAACGCGTTGTTTGCCTGTGGCGTTTGTAGATACCGCCACAGTGGATTTGTCGCTGCACAGAAACTCGCATCGTATTCCGATTTTCGATCGCGTTGAACATACTGCGTGACCTCTGAGCATAAGTGAGCTCTACTCCAAGGTCAGAGATGGCGAACCAATAGCACGCGGGCCGTTGGTAGCATATTATAACAAAATAATTTCACCAAGGCATAATTTCAGAAATTTCATTAAAAACTACCAATGGGATTTTCCAAGTTGTTTTCCGCCCCTACGAACGCCTTCCATAGATACACAATAATAATAATATTTTTTTTTCAGTAATCACACACCAAGACTGTTTATTAGCACATCATGCCCGCATGAAATTTTTAGTTGGCAAACATGGGCGTATCCAGCTTCTGGCCTAGGGAGAGGCAAGTAAGGAGTTGAGGAGTCGGGGGGGCAAGACAAGGCTGGGGGGCAAGCCATAGCTAGGGGAGGCAAGTTATCACATCTACATGAAACATTAGGTATTTGTAGTGTAGTGTGTAGGGCAAATAGACGAAAATGCTCTTGTATACGTCCCCCCTTATACTTTGATTAGTCATTATAGGGGAGTTACTTATTTCATTTCTTTATTTAATTCTATTTTAAAAATCTAAGGCACTTATGAAACGTGAGGAGCTTGATGAGACTTGTAATATGGCTACTGAACATGAAGAACTTTTACCAATTTTGCACACTTTCAATAATAATAATAAAACTTTATTTAATTCCACAAACCACTTTCTGATTAATAAACTAGTATAAATAAAAGTTCTTCTAAAATAAATTCATTTATATTATGATCAGATAAAATTTCTTAATGTTGGTTAATATTTTGTTGTGGCTTATATGGACGCCCTTCCGGTGAAAGCCTCCTCCAAGGACTTCCATCGTTCTTTGTGTCTAGTCAATGATATCCAATTTTCTCCTGCCATCTTTAATTACTTACCTAATTCCAAATAATTATGCGTAATTTCAATTTCAGCACTAAATTGTTGAGATTGTTAGATTTGTAAAAAAATAATTAAATTAATTATTACCAGATTTCCACAAAACAGACATGGTCCTGACCCCTCTTGCTTGCACACGACGCGGCCGCATTGAATACAGTTGTTGACCAGCTCGTGTTTAGACGCCTGGCAGTCGCAGTGGTGTCTGCCTGTAAAGTATTGAAATGCTTTAGTTAAAACCACCTTATCTCTATTAGACAACGCGTAGAGTGGTTAAATGTTTGACTGCTGCGCTGCGTGTCGCGGGTTCGATTCCCGCACGGAACAAATATTTGTATGACGTACAAGTAGTTGGGCTGTGTCTGGTTGTTTGTGTATGTGAGTTTATATGTTTGTAAACGCACCCACGGCACAGGAGAAATTTCTTGTGTGGGGCAACATGTCCTATATCACAAAAAAAAGTTTATCGAAAAATAACTTTAATTTAGACAAAATAAAGTTTAGTTTATGCTATAACTTCAAATATTTATACCCATAACATTTTCAATAATGCTAATCTGTATGATATCAACTTAATAAATCTATACTAATATATAAAGCTGAAGAGTTTGTTTCTTTGTTTGAATACGCTAATCTCAGGAACTACTGGTCCGATTTGAAAAAAATATTTTTGCGTTGGATAGCCCATTAATGCAGTAAGGCTTTAGACTGTGACCAATAGGATCGGAACATATAAAAACAAAACCGGCCAAGTGCGTGTCGGACTCCGCATAAAGGGTTCCGTACTATTGATTTGTGAAATTAAAGGATTTAAGTTATTTGTATGAAAGATTACGCGGTAATAAGCGGTTTACGATTTACGAGGTAGTAAAAAAAACTACTTACTAGATCTCGTTCAAAACAATTTTCGTTGGTAATTTTTATATCATTTTTGAAGACCTATCCATAGATAGTTTATTTTGGAGTTTCAGTTCTAAGTATGGGGAGCCCCCAATATTTATTGTTTTATTTTTGCATCTAAATCTTAATGCGGGTCACAGAATACATCTACCTACAAGTTTGAACAGTACAGCTCTTATAGTTTCGGAAAAAATGGCTGTGACATACAGACAGACAAACAGACATGAGGAATATATAAGGGTTCCATTTTTTGCCATTTGGCTATGGAATCCAAAAAATAAGGGATTATTTAAAAGTTTAATCTTTCAAATGGCGTGTAGTAAACTAAGTTTTCAAATACTACCTTTCAGCAGCACAACCTGAGCGTTCTTCCCCTCCTGAGAGTACAGGTTCACATACTTGGTCTTCTTTTTGGACTTGCTATCAGTCTCAGCTGGCTCCGGTGGCTGTAGTGGTTCCGCACTAATGAAGTCAGCTTGTTGCTTATTCTTTGATATTTTCTTCTTCTGCTGCTTAGGTAAGGAGGTGCCTGAAATATTTGAAATTATAATTTTCAGTATTTATTTTATTATTTTTATTACATTTAGTTTATTTTGGTTGCAGGATGCAAATTTTTTCCAATTTTTTTTGTGAACTTTTAGATAGAGGTTCCTAATTGTTTTTAATCTTTACATACTAAATATTCACATAATTAAGTTAAAAGTTTTTCATTCTTTCATAATATGTATATGATTATTTTGGTCTTAGTATTCTACATAATACTTGTTATTTAAATCTTGTTGGTTGGTTATTAATCACTTTATAATGGAGCAAGAAGCAATCAATAGACTTTTTTAAATAGATATATTTAGTGTGATAATATTGTGCAATAATATGCATTCTTTAATAAATATATTAGGTGGAAGTGACTAGTACTATAATAATTATTAACATTTAAAACAATTTTATAAATAAAAATATACCTCTACTTGGAAATTTCTTCTTGCAAAGTTCTAAGAAGAATCCTTTATGTTGAGAGTTATCAAAGTCCAGTAAAGTTTTCATGTATTCATTCAAAGCACTTTCACTTTCAATCGAGAGAATGTACCTGAAAAAGAAAATAGCCTTAAATAAAAATCAAGGTGTTCCTGGTAGCGAAATAAATATTTAAAAAAAACAATAGGCTTAACTTTGTGTAGTTTATAGCTGGTTATCTTACTTTATTAAATCATCTGGTACTTCAAAATCTAAAATTTTGGACAATCCTTCACTGACCCACTGTTCCATAGTGGTCAAAGTTATTTATTATGGTATGAAATATGATGATATGTTAGGAAAATATCTTTATTTACGTGAAAAGGTGTATTTGTGGCACTTCTGCACTTTTTCGTTAACCAGATGATTTTGACTTTGACAGCACCGAAAACCGAAAAGTAACAGTTGTATTTATAGAAATAGCTTGGAGATAGCTTAGCTAGTCATTAGTGTACAAAATAAGAGAATAAATTCATAAAATAAAGTTCCGTAAACTATTTTTCTGCACAAGGCAGAAAAAAAGTTTATATTGAAAAATTGCACACCATATGTGTTTCTAGTTCCACTTTTTTTATCCAATACTAAAATAAAAATAGATCATTAATTTATCTTATCTAGTATCTCTATCTATCTGTTCTAGTAACCGAGCCAAAATAAATAATAAAAAAAAAAATCCTTTTCTGTCACGACTGTCACACTCACTGACACTCAATGACTCAAATAATTTCTGTCAAAACTGTATTAGACAGGCATTCAATAGATATAATTCGATTTTTGAAAAATATAAAGGTAATGTTACACCGTATAAAGTTTTAATTCACACTTTCATTTGTTATAAAAATGCAAAGTTATCAAGTCAAAGGAAAATCACAAATAAGTTATAGCCCAACATCATTTGTTTACGTAATTTTGTAACCTAGATGTAGTTAAGAAATGGTATTTTCTATTTTTTTCAGGCATAAATATGTCTATTTCACCATTCTTGCGATCTCCGTTCACGGATTTAACGGGAGGTATTCATTCCCACCAAATGCTGGGTCGGTGCCAGAAGGAGGAGGCTCGGTACATGGATTGCCTGGAGGCCTACGGTCTTGACCGCGGAAAGGTCAAGTGCGCGCATTTGTTTGGTGATTTCCATGAGTGCCAGACATCAATGAAGCAGTTCAAACGATTTATGGTATGCAAAGACAATAACAGTTACAATAGACCCCTGTCTATTGTACTTGATTACGATTTATAAACCGCATAACAAACAAAATCGTAATCAGATACATTTGTCCTAGTGGTCATAAAACGCTCAGTCTGTAGTGTGGTATGCCTGCGTATCACAAGTCAGTCTACAAGAGAAGTCACATCCACCAAAAGAAAAATATTTTGTAGACAAATATGTTGAGTAATATATTACAATATTGAAAATCTTGTTATAGTACAATAGACCTGACTTCAGTTTATTTATGCATAAATTATTTATTAACTAGCTGTGCCCTGCGGTTTCACCAGCATAAGCTTCGAGCCGAATGAGCTCAGTTGGTATAAAATAAGCGCCTGTTAAAATAATGGGAGCAATATGTAGTATGTCCGTGTTTGCTCCCGTTTCCGCAACATTTTTTGTTACTGCTCTGCTCCTATTGGTCATAGCGGGATGTATAGCCTATGTCCTTTCTCACGCTCTAGACTATCTGTCTATCAAATTTCATTACAATCCGTTCAGTAGTTTTGGCGTGAAAGCCGGACAGACAGACAGAGATACTTTCGCATTTATAATATTAGTATGGAAATTTACTCAATAATTAAAATAATGTTTTTCATAGATACACAAATTATCTTAAATGTTGTAATAAACATGTATTGCTGAGAAGTTTTACGACTATCTGTCTATCAAATTTCATTACAATCCGTTCAGTAGTTTTGGCATGAAAGCCGGACAGACAGACAGATATACTTTCGCATTTATAATATTAGTACGGAAATTTACTCAATAATTAAAATAATATTTTTCATAGATACACAAATTATCTTAAATGTTGTAATAAACATGTATTGCTGAGAAGTTTTACGACTATCTGTCTATCAAATTTCATTACAATCCGTTCAGTAGTTTTGGCGTGAAAGCCGGACAGACAGACAGATATACTTTCGCATTTATAATATTAGTATGGAAATTTACTCAATAATTAAAATAATGTTTTTCATAGATACACAAATTATCTTAAATGTTGTAATAAACATGTATTGCTGAGAAGTTTTACGACTATCTGTCTATCAAATCTCATTACAATCCGTTCAGTAGTTTTGGCGTGAAAGCCGGACAGACAGACAGATATACTTTCGCATTTATAATATTAGTACGGAAATTTACTCAATAATTAAAATAATATTTTTCATAGATACACAAATTATCTTAAATGTTGTAATAAACATGTATTGCTGAGAAGTTTTACTACTGTCTGTTGAGAGGTAATGCCGTTAACAATTTTTTAGTGACAATATTTATCAAATAAATAATAAATAACATTTAAAATCAAAAAGAACTTCCCTTTTTTGTAAAAGAAATATCTATCTTTTTCTGATCAATTGTCAGGTATGTGTTAGTTTGTCTGTAATTACCTAATCAAAGGTATTTTGTTTTTTAAATTTTGTGTGTATGCTAGGTCAACTGATTTGTTTACTTTAAATTTACAGACCAGGGCTATGGATACTAAATAATAGGCAAAGTAGTCTGGATTACATTTCAAACTCTTGACCATATAAACTATAATTTATCCATTTGTATTTAAAAAGAAATTTATAAACAAGAAACTTGTAAAAATTTAAATAACTAATCAAATTATGCTTTCAAATTTTTCGTCACTTTTATCAATCTATTTAAATACGTAAAATGTTAGTCTTGTAACTTCAGCCAATATTATCAAAAAATTATAATTAAATCATAAAATCTCTACCACAGGTTTAATAGCTTGTACTTAATGTCATCATGCAAAAAAATAAATGCTGAAATATTAATGCAATTGACAATCATACAAAAAAATGTGTTTTATGACATAGGTAACAGGTTTGCTTTACACAAAAAACTGCAATAAACTGAGTGCTATAATAATTGGAAAGCAAAGCATAATTATCTCAAATGATCTTATGCAAAAATTCAGACAAAAATACAAATAGATCTTTTTTTCATTTCTTATGTTTCAAATTGCCACTATAATTTTGCTATATTATGCTAGATGGCATCACAGAGACATAGGATCACAGTTTTTCTATGATTTTTTTTATGTGCCCCTCTATTGTATCTTAAATCCATTTGATTGTGTTTTTATGTGCCCCTCTATTACATCTTAAATCCCTTTGATTGTATTTTTGCCTTGTCTACCGTTTTGGTTACTTACTAAATTCAGGAGTTGTAGAACACAACTTCTTCATCTATAAATTAGCTGTGAAATGAAAACTGTTTGTTAACACTTTTCTGTCATGGGTTGGACTCGGCTGATGATATACAACGACGGCGGATATCTATTCACTAGCGACCCGCCCCGGCTTCGCACTTGGACAAATGATATAGGTACCTAAGCTTCCTCAACAAACGGTGGCCCTTCAATAAAAATAATGTCTACTGTGCCGCCCGTCAGCCAATATCTGACTCTGCTAGATACATCGACCTTATTGTCCATGGTTAGCTAGTTCCACCACCTTCAAACAGAATTAAAGCCTACCGGGGTAGCAAGTTTGTTCGAAATAATGGTCTCCCGCTCCGGCCCACTCACTCCACGGTTTAGGCAGAGAAACACTAAAGCAGCAGGCGGCGGGCAGGAGCGCGAGCGGCACGCGGATTTTTTCTGGTGTTTAGTTTTATTATAAATCGTGATATCTCCTGAATGACAGCCTCCGTGGCGTAGTGGTAGCGAACGCGGCCGCTGCGCTAGGAGGTTCGATCCCCGCGCAGTGCAAATATTTGTGTTCGTGAATACGAATATTTGCACTGGTCAGGTCGTGCCTCGGAAAGCACGTTAAACCGTTGGTCCCGGTTGCCATAAGAACATCAAATGGCAGTCGTTACGAATTTTTGGAGCCCTCAAAAGTCCAACAATTCGTCTAACTGCAATGCTTCGATATCGCCTTCGGGTTGTGGAGGTCAGACGGCAGTCGATTCACGGAAAATATCGAAGTTTAGCCAAAATCAGCAGTTACACTGTTAAAGCGGACCCCAAACTCTAAAGCTGAAAAAGTTGCGATTGAAAAGGATGCGACTGGGATTAAAGTAGAAATGATGGTGATGATCTCCTGAATGAAACAGCCAATTCCAATAATTCAAAAAGATATCTGCTACTACTAAAACTACCTTTGATGTGACTTAATTTATTTGTATAAGGATTAATAATAAGGAACAAATAGTGGGCTCTGACTTCGACTGGCATTTTAATTAACTTTTCAAACATAAAAAAGTAGTCATGATGAAGAAACTATAGTAGGTAGACATATGGTGTCGTAGACTTTTTGTAGACATATTTAAGGTCTACAAGACTGTAGTACATTATTTTGATCTATCTCATAGGGTTCAGCCAGTGTTTGCAATGTAAGCTAAAAAAAATGGGTTTATTTTGCGACATGTGTTAGAAACCTCAAAAATTATCAGTGTTCCTCTTATAATATACTAGCTGTCCCGGCGCGCTTCGCTACGCTCCTGTCCCGGCGGGGATGTTCGGTTCCCGGTGAAAAATAGATGTTGGCCGATTCTCAGCCCTACCCGATAACCCGTCTAAAAAATCTCCATTAACAAAATGCCATTTATTAAATTCATTTGTTACAAAAAATGTGATAAATGAAGAAGCACTCGACCCGTTTTGTGCAAACTTCACATAAACCATCTACTAAATAGTCCGAACAAACCCTGAAAATTTGGTTTGGATAGGTGAGCCCGTTCTTGAGTTATAAAGTGACAACGAAAAATGCCACTTATTTTTATATATCTATTCAATTTACACTTCAGTCTTAAGTAACACGTGGCCGGCTACGCTAACACCAAAAATTTAAAAAGTGGAAATAATTGAATTATACGGTAGTTCGTTCACTATAAAATAAATTTAATTAATTTTATAGCGTCAACAACACGTGGTAATTATGCTGTTAAAATGTAACTTATATGATACGTTCGTAGATTTACCATAGCAGCGCCATCTATTGATTACTTAGTCAACCCAGTCGAAAGGTATCGACATCTATTAGAATCATTTGGAGTTAACAGATAATTGTGACTGTCAAATAATAACAGACAAATAATTAGCAATAAATTAAAATTGCGACTATAATTTGAGATTTAAACTATCCTATCTCTCAAGTTCGATCGAACTGCACATGGTGTGCGAATTTTATTATAATCGGTTAAGTGGTTTAGGAGTCCATTGAGGACAAACATTGTGACACGAGATTTATATATACTAAGATTATGCATGTTATTGTTACGAATGGACCTTATGTCGATGGCATAAGGTTCAATATCGCGTGACAAGCAGTGTGTCACTTTTAAGTCCTATTTCCCTAGATCTAGACATTTTCCAGGCACAATGTAAAAACGCATTACTAGACTTAGGATGGCCTATCGAATGGTACAGGTCTCAACAGTTTTGTCAACAAAGTGTCGACATCGAAATTTCTAGAAACCCGTTTCCGGGAATTATCGTAGGTACTTACCTGGCCGGTGACCTCGAAGTTATGTGCTATTATTATTACGTCTAGAGGAATCTGGAATGTTCGATCAGCTGGCCTATATAAAGCGCCGTGACGCCGACGCAGAGTCAGTCTACATTCGACTAGCGATACGAAAACAGCGACAGTTAAGAAGCGATAATTGAGAATACCTACCGCGACAACTGTAACGAGAACTGTAAGTACTACGTGAAGAAACATCTGTAGCGTTATTGTGTGTTTACGACACGGACTTCGTGGACGTAAGAGAAGACTTCGGTGCAACGTCAGCGACATTCTACTTGTCATTGCCTACAATCGACTGTACCTTCGTTGCCAATAAACTTTGTAACCCTTAACCGGCGTTTGAGTACCCCTAGCCCGTAACAATTGGTGTCAGAAGCGGCATGCCGGTCACGCCAAGGGAAGACGAAAGAGTTCGCACGCGACGACAAGCTGCGATGGATTTGGCGCGTCAAGAGGAAGAATCCGTCGGCATCCCCGCACCCGGAGTAGATGCGGCCGTCGTAACACCGACGAATGTGAGTGCGCCTACTACCACCACTATTCTCGGAAGCAGTGGATGCGATTTATCGGCGTTGCTGGCCCATTTGACGGTGCAAATAAAAAGTATGGCAGAATCCCAGGCAGAAATCCAGGCACAAATACAACAATCTCAGGCAAAATCCCAGGCAGAAATCCAGGCACAAATACAACAATCTCAGGCAAAATCCCAGGCAGAAATCCAAGCAAAAATAGACAAATCCCAGGCAGAAACCCAGGCACAAATCATTAAAAGTGTAGCAGAATCCCAGGCAAAATCCCAGCAATTAGTATTAGAACTTAATGAAAAGTGGGAAACAACCAAAGAAGAGGTCAACGAGCTTAAAATAAAAACAGCACAACAAGATGCCCGCATGGACCAGCAAGAAGCTCGTATAGAAAAACTAGACAATACCATCATGGAGTTTGGAAAAGAAATAGACAGAGTACAAAAAGGAGTTATTAAAGGCGTGGTACCCGTACCCACTGCTTTGCCGACTTTCAAGGTACCTCATTTTGACGGAACAACGTCATGGGTGGCCTTCCGTCTACAGTTTGAAAAGGTCGCAAAAGGCAACAATTGGGACGACGATCAAGCCGTAACCGCCCTTACGCTTGCTCTGCGTGGTGAGGCGGTCCAAATCCTCGAAAATATTTCCGGCGATTGCAATACTCTAGCCTGTCTGTTAGAAGCGTTGGAGTCTAGATATGGAGAGAAACACCTGGAACATGTCTACAGGGCTCAACTCCGCGACCGCACACAGAAAAGCAGTGAGGGTTTGCAACAATGGGCATCGGAAATAGAACGTATTGTCCGGAGGGCGTATGCTTCAACGCCGGGAGCAATTGATGCTACTACGGTGCAAGCTTTTACTGATGGAATTCGGGATGCGGAAGTCAGGGCTGCGGTTCGTCTGGGGCACCATCAGACTCTGAAGGCAGCCTTGACACACGCTCTGGAGGTGGAAGCAGTACGCCAAGATGGCCGACCACAACACCGTATTCGTGAGGTAACCGCACAAATGAAACCCCGACAAGGGCCAACATGCTATGGGTGCGGTGAAAAAGGGCATATTCGGATCAATTGTCCCAGGAAGGCTAAGGGAAGAAGCACTTCTGGGACACAGGTGGAAGCCGAGGATTTAAACTAGGAACAGCCAGGGCTATGGGGCGAGTACTGGCTGGTCGACATGTAGCCCCCATTATAACAGTATCACAAGTGGGTGACGGAAACAGTCTCATTATAGAAGGAGAACTGAATGGTAAATCCTGCAGTTTCACATTTGATACTGGTGCATCAAGAACCATTGCACGACCGGAGCTATTTCCTCGGACCATAGTATGGAAAAGAGGATCTTCACAATGCCGATTACAAACCGCCACTGGCCAACCAGTACTCGTCCTTGGTGAAACGAACGTTACCTTGAAAATGGGTGATAAGACATTTACGCACCCCGTTTTAGTAGCGAATATTACAGATGATTGCATAATAGGACTGGACTTTTTGAAGAAACAGCAGTGCGTCCTTAATGTAGCAAAAGGAGTATTGAGTTTTTCAGAACAAGAAGTATTTCTTCAAGGTGGAAAACAAGGGTCAGTGTACTGTTTAAGGAGAACGGTATTACCACCAAGATCAGAAACCTTAGTAGATATTAGACTATCACCAATAGGATGCCGTAAACGTTGCATTATAATAGAAGATTCTGGAGATCACCCAGACTGGATAACAGCAAGGACACTGATGATGATTTCCGATAAACCAAAAGTACGCATTATCAACGTTAGTAACAAAGAAATAATTCTTGAAAAGAATTGCATGGTGGGTGTGTGCGATCATGTAGCATCTTTGAGAAAAACAGAGACTCACCAAAAGGAACTTGATCAGAAGTGGCAGGAACATGTATCGACACTACTCGAAAATTGTAAGGGCAATTTGAACAAGTTCGAAAGTCACAAAGTTAAGCAACTGTTACACAACTTCCATGACATCTTCTCGAAGATCGACGGTGACGTGGGAAGGACTGGGCTCGTCAAACACCACATAGATACGGGTGATACACAGCCGATAAGACAGAGACCACGTCGTATCCCCTTTGCAAGAGAACAGGAAGTCGCGGAAATGTTAAGAGATATGGAGAAAAACCGGATTATAGAAGCATCCACCAGCCCTTGGTCATCTCCAGTAGTCCTAGTCAAGAAAAAGGATGGCAGTACAAGGTTTTGCGTTGACTACAGGATGTTGAATGATGCCACGAAAAAGGACAGTTATCCTCTGCCACGTATAGATGACACTTTGGACTTGCTAAGTGGCATGAAATGGTTCTCTACAGTTGACCTCAAAAGTGGTTACTGGCAGGTGGAAATCTGTCAGCAGGATAAAGAAAAGACCGCTTTCACCACTGGTCCTGGGAACGGTCTCTGGCAATTCAATGTCATGCCTTTTGGACTGTGCAATGCTCCAGCTACATTCGAGCGCCTAATGGAGCGCATTTTGGTGGGGTTGCTTGGTGATGCATGCCTGGTCTATTTGGATGACATCATCATTATGGGACGAAACTTCGCAGAACACCTACGCAATTTGGAGAAAGTGTTCCAGAAACTGCGTGAAGCGAATTTAAAACTCAGTCCTAGTAAGTGTACACTATTCCAGAAAGAAGTTTGATACTTGGGACACATTATTTCGGCGCAAGGAATTCGAACAGACCCTGAAAAAATAAAAGCCGTGTCGAAGTGGCCTACCCCTCGTAATAAAACTGAGGTACGCTCTTTCTTGGGTCTGTGTGCATATTACCGTCGGTTTGTGAGGAACTTCTCCGAGTTAGCGAAACCGTTGCATCGTTTAACAGAGGAAAAGTGTCAATTTGAATGGAACTCTGATTGCGAACAGGCATTTGCTCTACTGAAAACTCACTTGTGTGAGGCTCCTGTACTAGGTTACCCTAGTAGGGAAGGCCGATTTTTGGTAGACACAGATGCCAGCAATGTGGGTATTGGTGGAGTTCTCTCTCAAACACAAGGAGATAGGCAGGTCGTTATCGCATATTTCAGCAAATGCCTTTCCAAGCCAGAAAGAAATTATTGTGTTACCCGCCGAGAACTTCTAGCCGTTGTTAAGACCTTACAACACTTCAAGAAATATTTGATTGGAAGGCAGTTTACACTTCGTACCGATCACGCTGCCTTACAGTGGCTCCTCCAGTTCAAAGACCCAGAAGGACAAGTAGCAAGGTGGATAGAGCAGCTGCAAGAATTTGACTTTGTCACTGAACATCGAAAAGGCAAGTCACACAATAATGCTGATGCTTTGTCTAGACGACCTTGCGAAGAATCTTGCCGACATTGTGCCAAACAGGAAAAGAAAGAGAACGTAAGGATTATCCAGGTAAACGCTTTGGATGAAGACTGGGATAATCAATCATTGGAAGACGCACAAAAGGAAGATGGTGACTTGAAAACAGTAATCGAATGGAAGAAACGTGGCCAAAGGCCCACTTGGAGTGAAATATCAGCGCTTAGCCCAACAGTAAAAAGTTACTGGGCTCAATGGGACAGCCTGATAATTGATAATGGAGTCCTCAAGAGGAAATGGGAATCACCCAGTGGGCAGGAAGTCACCTTACAGATAGTTGTTCCCTGCGATAAAGTCGCGTCAGTGCTAAGACAGGTGCACGACGGAGTATCCGGAGGACATCTAGGAGTAAAGAAAACCCTGGAGAAGGTGAGGAAAAGATTCTATTGGGTGCATTGCCGCGAAGACGTAGAGGACTGGTGTAGAAAATGTGTAGCCTGCTCCTCAGTAAAGGGACCGCAAACGAGGGCCAGAGGTCGGCTGAAAGTGTATAATGTTGGTGCACCGTGGGAAAGAGTTGCTGTCGATATAGCTGGGCCATTCCCTGTTACTGAAGAAGGGAATAGGTATATCATCGTCATGTAAGACTATTTCAGCAAATGGCCAGAAGCTTTTGCAGTACCTAACCAGGAAGCTCATACAGTCGCCAAAAAGCTAGTTCACGAGGTGTTCTGTCGATTTGGCGTTCCCTTGGAGTTACACTCTGACCAGGGTAGAAACTTCGAGTCTTCACTATTTCAAGAGATTTGCCAACTACTCGGGATACATAAGACTCGTACAACACCGTATCACCCACAGTCAGATGGAATGGTCGAAAGATTCAATCAGACGTTGGAGAATCATTTGGCCAAAGTAGTGGAAGAACATCAAAGGGATTGGGACCAATACATTCCACTCTTTTTAATGTCATACCGCTCAGCAACACATGACAGCACAAATTGCACACCGGCGAAAGTCAACTTCGGCCGAGAAATTAGACTACCCATAGATGCACTAACCGGAACACCTCCCGATACTCCTATCCTAGCTGTCGACTATGTGGCCGACCTGCGGCGTAAATTAGATGGAATACATGAGCTAGTGAGAGAGAATGGTCTGAAAACCAGTGAGAAGATGAAGATCCGATACGACCGCAAAGCTAACGTGCCCGGATTTGAAGAGGGTACTTTGGTATGGTTGCATAATCCTATAAGGAGAAAAGGAAAGAGTCCGAAATTTCAAGCCAAATGGGAGGGTCCGTACACGATAGTAACCAGAATAAACGATGTCACCTACAGGATTAAGAAAGGGCCTAGAGGGAAGCTGAAGATCGTACACGTAGACCGCCTAGCTCGCTATTATGGATCAAATCATGCTCGGGACGAGCATGACTAAGAAGGGGCAATGTTACAAATGGACCTTATGTCGATGGCATAAGGTTCAATATCGCGTGACAAGCAGTGTGTCACTTTTAAGTCCTATTTCCCTAGATCTAGACATTTTCTAGGCACAATGTAAAAACGCATTACTAGACTTAGGATGGCCTATCGAATGGTACAGGTCTCAACAGTTTTGTCAACAAAGTGTCGACATCAAAATTTCTAGAAACCCGTTTCCGGGAATTATCGTAGGTACTTACTTGGCCGGTGACCTCGAAGTTATGCAGTATTATTATTACGCCTAGAGGATTCTGGAATGTTCGATCAGCTGGCCTATATAAGCGCCGCGACGCCGACGCAGAGTCAGTCTACATTCGACTAGCGATACGAAAACAGCGACAGTTAAGAAGCGATCTTAAAGAAGACCTACTGCGACAACTGTAACGAGAACTCTGAGTACTACGTAAAGTAACATCTGATAGTGTTATTGTGTGTTTACGACACGGACTTCGTGGACGTAAGAGAAGATTTCGGTGCAACGTCAGCGACATTCTACTTGTCATTGCCTACAATCGACTGTACCTTCGTTGCCAATAAACTTTGTAACCCTTAACCGGCGTTTGAGTACCCCTAGCCCGTAACATTATATACATAAAAACCTTCCTCTTGAATCACTCTATATATTATTTTAAAAAAAAACCTATCGAAATCCGTTGCGTAGTTTTAAAGATTGAATCATACAAAGCGACATAGGGAAAGTAAAAGTGACTTTGTTTTATAATATTATGTAGTGAAGTAGAAAGTACTAGAATGGATCATCAGTCGGTATCGGAGGAGATACTGAGAAAAGAAATGAAGATATTCTGAATTATTGGTTTTTATGCTTATTTGCGGTGTACGGAGGACGGGTCTGAGCAGCTGTGTTGCGATGTGTGCTGGGTACGATGCGCTAAATGTTGTTGTGTCGGGTGTTTGGTCGTGGAGGGTTTCCCTCTGGCGCAGCATAGTTAGTCGTATTGTTGGGTTTAACATTGCATCATCTCGCTCAACTGTGTTTTTTTGAGTGAATAGGCTCTTAATAAACTAGCGCGCTTTACCATCAACGAGTGCGCCACTGCTTACCATCAGGCAGGATTGCAGTCAAGCACTAATTTATAAATATAATAAAAAGAAATAGGTATACATTTCTTTCCACATAATGGAACTGGAGTGTATGTATACTTCAAGGAAACTAATATTGGACGCAACACAACAATAATTATTTTATTACTTTTGCTATGCTGTGCTAGTCTTTCTGTAGTAGTCTTTTAATTCTTAATCTCTTTTCAGGCAATGCGCAGAGAACGTGACAGACAAATCGCGGAAGGAAAGCTGAAGGGAGACAACCAATATGTATCACCGAAAATTGACAGTTTCTAATGTTATAGAGCTTCTTCTTCCTATAGTCATTTTCAATTTAATCACAGAAATACTGTAATACTGGTGTAAATAAAATAATTTAATCAACAACCAGAGATTAATTTATTTAATACATTTAACTGCACCCTTTGATGTCTCTAGACTAGCCTTTGACCAGTGTGTGTTGCCAGTGATGACATAGGTACGGAACTGAAACGTGGTGGCTCACAATGGGCCTCATACGAAGGCTCAACATCAGGCATACAAAGGTCGATGGAAAGAGATGCTCGGAATTTCTCTGCGCGATCGAAACAGAAATGGGGACATCCACAGAAAAAACAGGCACCGATATAGCTCTACGAGTCGCTAAAATTAAGTGGCAGTGGGCGGGGCCCATTGCTCGTAGAACCGACGGATGGCCGATGGGGCAGTAAGGTTCTGGAGTGGCGGCCACGTACCGGAAGACGCAGCGTAGGGAGGCCCCCAACAAGGTAGACCGATGACCTGGTGAAGGTCGCGGGCAGCACAAGACCGGTCATCGTGGAAAGCCTTGGGGGAGGCCTGTGTCCAACAGTGGACCTCTAAGATAAGCTGAAGAAGAAGAATTGCGTAACAAACTATTACTAATCAAATGTTCCAAAAATGTGTCTGCTTAACAACCTGATATAACGCAATAAATATTGTTAAACTGTCAAAACGAAACCCATTGCTATTGACAGCTGATGTCACTTTTGATTAAACGTCTAATCATTTTGTTGTGAATGGACTCTACTAGACGAACAGATGCCTGGAATATATATCGCAAAAGGACATGCTACCTTACTGAATATACATCCAGGTCATGGCGGTTCTTATGTTTTATGGAGACATTGTTTTTTTTGTTTTAAAAAACGTTGCCCCACACTAGTAATTTCTCCTGTATTGTGGGAGCGTTTACAAACATAAACTCACATACACAAACAGCCAGACCTGTGTTCCGTGCGGGAATCGAACCCGCGACACGCGACGCAGCAGTTGATCGCTCAGCCACTGCACCAATCGTGTCGTCAAAATTTTTAACACCCTTGATCGTAAAGCTGATGTAATCCCACCGGTTTTAAATATGTAAAGCGGGCCATAACAAACGCGTGTGTTATCAAAGCAAATAGTTAAGTTATAGTCCATACAAATTCCATAACAGCATTATTTGTCATTTCAAATAATTATGGAACTGATCGCCGCCGCGTGGCTCTAGCCAGTAAGCAGCGCGCTGTTCCATATTTGAAATGGCAAATAATAATACTAATGGCGGGAAAGCAACAGTGTGCATTCACAGATTGAGTTTATTTAAAATAACTGATGTCCTATTTGAAATAAACAAATTTGTATTTGTTTGTATTTAAATGAGTATTTGTAAAAAAAAACAGTTTATTCGGTAATTTAAAAACTTGACTGCATGCTCTAGCATCTTTGCCAACATTTTCACGCAGCTACGGCAGAAAATAAACCTCGCGCCATTTTTCTCAAATTTTCTTTTCTTTGTACTTGTATTCTGAACATCATTTTTTCTGTTTCCTCGCTAGTGTGTTAAAAATGTCGTACGATATACGTGCGTATTGGTTATAACATGCTCGGCTAAATTACACCCTCGCCTTCGGCTCGGGCTGAAATTCCGCTTCGCAAGTTATAACCATCATTACGCACTAATATCGTAATGTACTATTTAACACCCATTATATTATAATAACTGCCCATAAGCTGCATGTATTAGTACCTAGGTATATTAAGCCGTCGGTATTGGTATATGAAGGCTTTCAAGTAGTGCCAATGTTATGTCATTATCATCATCAACCTTTTATCGTCCCACTGCTGGGCACAGGTCTCCTCTCGTAAATAGAGAAGGATTGAGCATAATCACCACGCTTGCTCAATGCGGGTTGGCGATTTCAGACTTATACCTAAATGTAAATCATGTGAATTGGCCCTTGTTGCTCGTGAATGATTCATTAAACCTCTTTCCTTCGATATTATTCCTGGCTGTATACAAACAATAAATTTCATAAAAGTAAATAAAAACTCATGTTCTACTATCACATTTGGTGCCACCTATACCTTTATATAATTTTTAAATTTGTGAATTAATAATTTGGTCGTTAATTTAAACAAGACCTTTGAAAAGAAACAAAAATGCATGATATTTCGCCATACTTTCGCTCTCCGTGGACGGATATCACAGGAGGAATCAATTCGCACCAGATGCTGGGCCGTTGCCAGAAACAGGAGATGGCACTGATGGACTGTTTGGAAGACTACGGGATAGATCGTGGCCTCGTGAAATGCAGATATTTAATAGACGACTTTAGAGAGTGCCACACTATGGCGAAACAGTTTAAGAGATTTATTGTAAGTTTACTATCTTAAGTAATTGTCGAATTCTGTAGGCATAACTGCTGTAACTGGTCATACCTGTTGCGTTGCAAATTAATTAATTAAAAACTTTTATCCGTCAAAACAAGCTGTATGCTGCTAATATGGGGATAGGCCGAAATTACAGAAAGCTACCGCTAATAAACTAAAAAGCGCCTGAATTATTTACCTGCGTTGCAATTTACGTCAAAGTATCTTACATTTTCATACAGGCGCTTTCAGTGTAGGGACAGTGGTTAGGCAGAGGCACTTTGTAAATTTCATCACACCTGCTCTCAAAAAACGGTGAAAGAGAAAAAATAGCGAAACCGATATGTCCTTACCAAACAATTCGAAGACATGTCTTGTGCCATCTACCGAATCGCGCTAGGCCGTCGTGGTAGATTATAGTCGACTCGTCTTGACCCCAGAGACCATAGATTTGTGTTTTCATTACGACCAGTTTTGCGTGTAGTACAAAATAATGTGCTAGTATCAAAATGATTTCAGTCATACTAACAGGGTTGCTAAATGCACGACCGCAGCGCCCTCATTTATTTTCATGATTTTATACGTCTATTACACATAAATAACGATATATATTTTCCACTATATTGTGTTACTCTATGTCATTGATTAACAAGCATTTGGTTTAGCAATTGGTTAATATCTTGTAGTACCTACCTGCACTAGAACTGTAGAAGTTTAGATAGTATTAGGCCGATTCAATACAAACTATAAAATAATTAAAGAAACGTTTTCTCAATGGTTAATATTCTTTTTTATTGTCCATTAAATTTCCATTGTTTGGCAAAGATGGGAGGTCTTTGCCAAACTTGTTCTCTTACCACCTTTCTGTCTTGAAACACTGCTGAATGTTTTATGTATTTTTTAGGTGATGCGCAAGGAGCGTGATCGTCAAATTGCAGCCAAGAAGCTGACCGGCGACAAGATGTACGTCAGCCCTGTCATCGACAGCTACTGAACTCCATGAAAGTTTTTATCGTTGCATCCACAATTCTTGTGGATTTAAAATTTATTACTATTTAGTTGGCATGTATTTATCCACCAAATAGTATTTGAAAATCATTTTATACAGGCCTAAGTTTTGAAATTACATATCGTCTTGTCCTAAGTCGTTTCGGAATATGATAAACTAGTGAAATAAATACATTGTACGTTCATGCAAATATTTTTTTTTCTCCAAAGACCTTGCTGTGTTTTAGCAACCTTTACTGAAAGGCAACGAGTTCAATACTGTCTTACTTACATATGTGTCGAACGAACAATACGCTCATTATAGTTATTCGTTGATTAAAGCTTTACAGATTTATATCTATCGAAGTATATGAAGTTCAATACTCAATACCTTCACAATTTTTTGTTCGCAAGAGTCACGGTCGTTCAGCCACGTTTTTGTATGGAATTTTGGCGCCAAACTAAAATACTATTAATCATTATGTACCGGTCTTATGTACGTTGATCGATAATGAATTTAATATATATTATTATTTATTTATCAGGAGTGCTCCTACGCAGATGTAGTCTACATACATAGGAATGGCGTGACTTGTTTTTTGAGAAGCTGCGTTGTTTGTCATTTATTCTTGAATTTTGTATTTATTTATGAGGGGCCTGAATAGGTGAAAAATAGCACGGAAATGATTAGGTTTTGTGTTACAGATAAGTTTATATTCAGGCTAGGTTGTATTAAGGGTTCAGAAACCATTTTATGTGCATTTAGGTAGGCCCCTCTACAGCTCGTTGCGTATTGGGAACGGAATACCGGGAGTTTCGATTTCGATTTATAAATCGAAACTCCCGGTCCCGACTACTTAATAATAATATTGCAATTCTGAGATAGAGATAACAGGATCTGGGACGAAACAGAATGTTCTCGTAGCTTAAAACGTTCAAATTTTGTGGCAGCATCTTCTTCTTCTGCTTCAGCCTATAGAGGTCCACTGCTGGACAAAGGCCTCAAGGTCCCCCTTTCCACGATGACCGGTCTTATGCTACCCACATCCATCGACTTCCCGCGACCATCACCAGGTCATCGTTCCACCTTGTTGGGGGCCTCCCTGCGCTGTGTCTTCCGGTACGTGGCCGCCACTGCAGAACCTTACTGCCCCATCGGTCATCAGTTCTACGAGCAATTTGCCCCGTCCACAGCCACTTAATTTTAGCGACTCAAAGAGCTATGTCGAAAACTTCGGTTCTTTTTTTTTAATCATTATAAACTAGTGCTTGTCTGCAATCCCGCCTGATGCTAAGCAGTGATGTATCATTCATGGTTAAGCGCGCTAGTTTATTAAGAGCCTATTCATTAAAAAAATTGAGTGAATAGGAAGGAAGATGGCATTTGAGGGAGGTGATGCAATGTCAAACCCAAAACACGACCCACGATGCTACGCCTGAGGGAGATTGATCTGGAGACCCTCTACGATAAACCCTCCACAACAACATTTCGCGCATCGCACCCGGCACACATCGCAACACAACTACTCAGACCCGTCCTCCGTTCGACTTCACCAGGCATCATGCCGGAACACGACGAATCGCTTGGCGGCAAGTCTTTGTCTGGTTGGTGGTAACTTCTGCCGGCAGCCGATGTTATACCCTACCATCTAGAACTCCTGCGGATTTCCTCATTTCTGATTCGATCGCGTAGAGAAACTCCGAGCATAGCTCTTTCTATAGCCCTGTGTGTGACTCTGAGCCTTCGTATGAGGCCCATTGTAAGCGACCATCGTCGCAGTATCATCTCTGCGAAAAACAAATGTCAAAAATTTGTCAAAATGTACGATTCATTCAACGTTTTTTGTCATATTCAGACTTGAGGTTAGGTTACTTGACCTGAGGACACGGTGGAGGTCTACCCGGCTTGGGTAGAGCACCGCTGTGTCCAACGACACATCGGAGACAACATCGAACTCCCGGCCACCGTCGGCCACTGTAGGCACGGGCTTGCAGTTCGCCACCCTGTAATGACCAGACCCGAGTCGACGGCGCGTTGTGTTTCTCACGTGCCTCAAAAAGATTTCAGCATATCGTGACGGGGTCCACAAAGACCGATGCCTCCTGGGTCAAAGTTGCGGTTTGGTAAAAAAAGCCGTGGCCTTGGGCCATAGGCAAGTGAAGAAATATGGGTGGGTTTTAGTCAGTAAAAGTCTGACACGCCCTTCCGCTCCGCCCAGAGCCGGAGAGGTCATTTGATGATTTCCCAGCCTAAAAAAAGGGGTTGGGTTACGTCACTTGAACGTTCTTAAAATGACGAGATCTGGCCCTCTGATTAATGATGCAAATTCGCATCTATTTGCAACATCCATCCAACGTTAAATAAAACATATATTTTTAATACAATATGCAAATCAAATCCAATTAAAGATTTGATAAATTATTTCAAACTACCAACTAAATGGAATAGCAATAAGCAAAAAATGTTTATCACGTTTGGCTCACAGGTAGGTGGCGGTATCCAACTAAATGCCGATACTTGACATTTGTTCCGAAAAATGCTAATATATTAATTGTAAAATAATTCTCGTCATTACCTTACTCAATGAAGTTCATCGACCGTCTATTTTAGTAACGAAATATATTCGAAGGTTGTATCAGATCACGCCAAGGTAATGCCACTGAGAGTCCTTTAAAGAACAAAAAATATTGCTTGCGGAACTGATTAGCAAAGTTCCACGACCTCGTTTAGATTTTTTGAACCATTCAGAACGGGGTTCGGGGTTAAATTTAATTTACCTACCAATATACCCATATTGGTAGGTAAATTAAATTTTTTAAAGGCCGGACAACCACCCCTGGCTCTTCGAACTCGACAGAATGCAGGGTATGTGTTAAAAGGTATCAATTTTATTACTAAGATAATGATCAAATGAGGACCGACGTCTTTTTTTTTGGATACTCGAACTTCTATTCAGATGTCCTGGTGCCATTGTCCGATTCATCGCCCGTGATTCACCACCTTAAAGATCACACATGTACCACGTGTATTCAGCACCATTGGGTAATATTATGACATATAATGAAATCCTTCAGACTTAATTTGCCCATGGCAGCCAACCCCAACAGATTCATCAGTAGTCCAGCCTTTAGCACGGAAAAGGATCGGCAAGCCCGGAGAGAGATCATGATTGAGACATGTATGTGAGCAGAAGTCTAGGAAGAATGTGAGCATATGTGTAGCACAACATGTGAGCAGAAATCTCGCAAGTTCTCAGTCCAACACAGCCTAGGTCCAGAGGGCCCAGGAAATTCTAGGCGAGGACTATGCTAGGTTTTCCCCTACGTGATCGAATCAGGACTGAGGAGATTCGTAGAAAAACAAAATTCGCCTACATAGCCCAGCGGATTAGCACTTTGAAGTGGCAGTGGGCAGGGCACGTAACACGTAGAGCTGATGGCTGATGGGGCAGGAAGGCTCTGGAATAGCGACCACGTACCGGCAATCACAGCGTCGGATACCCACAAACTTGGTGGTCGGATGACCTGACCAAAATCGCAGAGAGCTAGAATAACAGAGGACAATTCTCGTAATCTTAAGAAGGGTCACAATTTGACAAGATTTTGACGTTTGATTGTCGCCGAGACGAGACTACAACTAGGATTATGAACTTTTTAAATTACGAGAATTTGCCTTTTGTAGGGTTGCACTGAGTATCGACAAAAGTCAAAAAAGTAAAGTTATTTTTCCCTAATAAGCTTCGATGAATTTCATTTTTCCTTAATAAGCTTCTATGAATTTTATTTCTCCTTAATAAGCTTCTATGAATTTTATTTGTCCTTTTAATAAGCTTCGATGAATTTTCTTGAGTCACTTATATTTCAAAGAATGAAAAAAAAAAAGTTGTGCTTGGTCTTAGACCCAAGATCCAAACGATGAGTAAGTGTCTACCTCTCTTAGAGCACGTTGTCAGGATGTTACAAAACTTATGCAAGTTAATAGTACCTACCTACGAGTACGGTGCTCCTGATCTCAGGCCATGTGGACTTGCTGGAGTGGTTTATATGCCCGTTCACCTAGACCTCGAAAGACCTAAAGAATGCCACTGATGCTGCAACCAACTTGAACACCTTCGCGGCACGGGCTATATAATAAAAAAAAAACAACGATATACAGTATCATCGACATGAAGAAGATAATAAAAACCCTACAGGACTCCCATCCTGTACTCTCCTCTTATAACTCCACTAGCGGCCGCCAGCGACTTCGTTCGCGTGGAGTTAGTTATGCTCCACTCCTATTGGTCTCAGCGTGATGCTATATAGCCTAAACCCTTCCTGAATTAATGGGCTATCCAACACAAAAAGAATTTTTCAAATCGGACCAGTAGTTCCCGAGATTAGCGCGAACAAACAAACATACAAACTCTTCAGCTTTATATATTAGTATATATAGATTTACAGACGACAGCACATCGAGCTACTACAATCTTTCAGATTTCCTTATTAGATTTTCAATTTTATCGCTAAAGTACTTATTAAGTACTAGCTTTCCGCCCGCGGCTTCGCCCGCGTGGAGTTCGGTTATATCGCGCTTTTTGGATTTCCCTCGGGAACATCAAATTTTTTCGGGAAAAAAGGTAGCCCATGTCTTTTCTCAGGATCTAAAGATTGTCTGTGCCAAATTTCATTAAAATCGGTTCAGTAGTTTTGGCGTGAAAGCCGGACAGACAGACAGAGATACTTTCTCATTTATAATATTAGTATGGATTACCTAAGGTTGTTTGGGAATATTTGACAGTTTCGGCACCCTAATTGCGTAACACACTATTGGTGATCCCATTACAATTTTATTTTCATTTACTTTTCATGGTAATACTTAAAGGTCCCTAGTAACTCCTACTTTTAGTATGAATACTACCTTTTAAACAAACGTATGCCGCACTTTATTTCATTGCTTGAAATAGAGACTCAAAAAATCGCAATCCCGCCTGATGGTAAGCAATCGTTGATGGTAAATAAATGGATTTTAAAAATAAATGGATATTTATAAATAAATGGATTTTATTTTTTATTTTATTTTTATTTAAAGCGCGCTAGTTTACTAAGAGCCTGTTTTCTCTAGCCTTGAAGACACTTAGATTGTAGTCAGACGGAAATATCAGTATAAAAGACGAGACGAAACGCTTCGTCCTGATCGTAGTGGTGTTAACAACGTAGGTGGATACTCGCCGTACGACGCGATGCGGCGACGGGTCGTCCGATGATGGAAAGGAGATGGCGGAATTAAGTCATGCAATTCCCTCGCACGCTCTCCAAAATGCATCCTATTATTTAAAGAACACCGACTGGCTGGCTACTCTTCACCTATGCTCCAGGCTTTGGAGACCGTTTTGCACCAAATCTGGGTCGTCAATTAGCCTCTTCACACGTCTCTCCACCGAATCCAAAGTTGCCAGGTGGCATTTTGCAGCACCAGCCCAAATGTGGCTGCAGTACTCCACACACGAACTGACCTGTGCTTTGTATAACATTAGAAGCTGTCCTGGTGTGAAGTACCGCCGAGCCTTTGCAATAACGCCAAGTTTCCGGGCAGCCACCTTGGCTTTGGACTCAATGAAGTGCCCAAAGTTTAGGTTCGAGGAAATCTCAACTCCTAAAAGCTGAAGGCGGTCGGTGGACTCCAAGAATATCTATATTCCGAAAAGTAGGCGCCAAGGTGTTTGGCGGCATTGAATGCTACAAGACTTCGCCCCATTCGGAGACTGCCTGATGCGTTGCCTCTATACACGCATAATATAATAGCGATGAATCGCTCAATACAATCGCTCACTCGTTGCTCGTTGCACGCTAACATTTCGAGTTATGACAATGAGTACTTTATTGACAGCCTCCGTGGCGTAGCGGTAGCGGACGCGGCCGCTGCGCAAGGTGGCACGGGTTCGATCCCCGCACAGTGCAAGTATTTGTATGCATGAATATGAATACTTGCACTGGTCTGGTCGTGCCTCGGAAAGCACGTTAAGCCGTTGGTCCCGGTTGTCATACAAACATCTAGTGGCAGTCATTACGGGTTGTTGGAACCCTCAAAAGTCCAACAATTGGTCTAACTGCAATGCTTCGATGTCGCCTTCGGGTTGTGGAGGTCAGACGGCAGTCGCTTCACGAAAAATGTCGAAGTTTAGCCATTTCAGCAGTTGGAAAGCGGACCCCAGACTCCAAAGCTGAAAAAGCTGAAAAGCGTTAATCCCAGTCGCATCTGATGATGATGATGACAATGAGTACTTTATAACTCTTTACGACACTGACGAGGGTAGCTTTAAAGACATTTTTTTTTAAATTTTAAAGTATAATTAAAATAAGACAAAAATAAAAATGATAATTCCTGTCTTAGCAACACTGTATTATTTGAATACAATGCCCGTCAGACAAATTCATCTCCCGGCGACATATCAGGGACAAACGCTAATATTTTATGCATGCTCGATCGATCCTGATTTACGAAGTTTTGATACACTGTACTGTGTTTTCAAACTTTCAGGTACCTAAAATTTTTCCAAGAAAAATATTTCATTGAAAAAAACTATGCATGTATGCATTCACCAGAAGTGATCATATCAGGAATGAACCATAAAGTTTTGAGTGTCCCGTCCAGAACCAGTCTTATACCTAACCGTCTTTGAACACTCTTTTTGTTCTGAAGCAGAACTCCCTTCGCCCTTCATCAGTAACAAGTACTAAAGCAAGAGGTCAATCACCACCGAGCTCTTTCCTTGCGACTATTTTTTTAAATTGGCACTCATTTCTATCTCATCAATGCTTTAGATAAGAAGTACCGTAGACCGCAATCCGTTACTTACGGTTAATCTATCAAACTTTTCTCAATTTCAATACGTTATACAAAAATAGGTTAGGCACCTACAAATGACAAGCTTGAGTGGTCAACCTATACCAAAGCCGAGCGTTTCATTCGTCCGGCTCTGAGGTGCGACATTATAATTTCAAAATCTAGTGTTTTTGTGGGGCTCGGCGCCGATTGGAATATTAACCATATTTAAATAAGAAATAACTACATCCTCATCTCGCATCTAGTCTGTGTTACATTATATAATATGATCTATTAAAAGTCCAATAAAGGTCGTTGCGGATTCACTGCGTTTCTTACAATTTGACCTTAAATGCATGGTCCAGTGTCATTAATTTAAATGATGCAGATGGCAATTAATAGCGTTCTTTTTTTAAAGAAAAAAAGAATGAATTTTCTCAGGTTTTTTTACAATGTAGATACCTTCTTATATGACATGTTTAACTCAGCCAAAAATATTTAACAGGAAGGTGAAATAATTGTAGGTACAGGGCCAAAAAGGGCTTATAAAAAAATTATATCTGCACAATGACTACATTTTTTTTTAAATAAAGAACGTTGCCCCGCGATAGGAATTTCTCCTATATCCGTGATGCATTTACAAAGCTATAAACTCACATACACAAACAGCCAGGCCCGGTACAACACATTGTAGGCCATACTTGTTCAGGCATATGTAGGCATAGGTATTTGTTCCGTGCGGGAATCGAACCCGCGACACAAGGCGCAGCAGTCTATCGCTCAGCCACTGCACCAATCGTTTCGACTTCTTATTTACTTAAAAAGTATGCATGCAAATCGAATTGAAAATACAGTTTTCAGGGACTGTGTTGATATGAATTCAGCCGAACGATTCTTTAAGAATCTAACCGTAAAAAGTTAATTGAAGGGAGATATGGGTCAGGGTTGCGGGTTGATTAAACAAGAAACCGTGGCCCTGGCCTATAGGCAAGTGAAGGAACACGGGTGGGTTTTAGTCAGTAAAAGTCTGACACGCCCTTCCGCTCCGCCCAGAGCGGGAGAGGTCATTTCATGATTTCCCATCCACAACAAAATAATGTAGTTTAAAAAACTAAAAAACATGCTTTTAAATAATATCAAACTAAAAAGTTAAAAATAATTTTTAAAAAAGCGTAAGGCGCTTTTGTGCCGTAATTTTTGTACATTAAGCGCCTCACGCTTTTTTGCTTGATGTCGCGAACCTGCGTGCTAGTTGCACAGTAAACTCTGCTTGCGAGTTGTAGGATTGCGTGACGTCAGTATGACGCGTTGTTCGCATGTAGTGTTGTAGGTACTGCTATAGTATAATTGGGTTGTATCCTAAAATATAATTTAATGTCCATCAGATAGGTTTATAAAAAATATTGAACACGTATTTTTTATTTTTTCTTTCATTCAAATACTTAGGAAGATATTATATTGATTTAAATGTCGCATGACCGCCGTGGTATATTTTGTACCACGGCGGCGTGACGTAATTAGCACCCACTCTGTAACTTTAATACGCTATATCTTAGCAGTTTTTGGTAATTTCTTCAAAATAAAAAATACGGATCTTAATTTTTTTATCTATACTAATCTATGAAGCTACATATACCTACCTACCGAAGCACCTTGACAACGTGTGACTACGCCTTTTCAAACATGAAAATTTATCTCTACATAGTGAATATTGCATACTTCAGAATAGTATTGTATGACATTATTGTCAATTTACAACGAAGGCAACTTGGTAGTCTACTGTGTCCATTTACTTGCAACTACATTAGCAACTTTGTTCAGTTCAGTATTGTGAAAATCTTGTTTTATACTTTTTCAGCGTCGTTTTTTGTCGTAGTTGGGTTTTAGTTTTTTTACTTTTTATTATTTGTACTATTTTGGTGTTAAAGTGTATTTGTGGCGCATCTTCTTCTTTTTCAGCCTATAGATGTCCACTGCTGGACAAAGGCCTCCCCCAAGGCTTTCCACGCTGACCGGTCTTATGCTGCCCGCATCCATCGGCTTCCCGCGACCTTCACCAGGTCATCGGTCCACATTGTTGGGGGCCTCCCTACGCTGCGTCTTCCAGTACGTGGCCGTCACTCTAGAACCTTATTGCCCCATCGGCCATCGGTTCTACAAGCTATGTGCCCTGCCCACTGCCACTTAAGTTTAGCGACTCGTAGAGCTATGTCGGTGATTTTGGTTCTTCTGCAGATCTCCTCATTTCTGATTCGATCACGCGGAGAAACTCCGAGCATAGCTCTTTCCATTGCCCTTTGTGTGACTCTGAGCCTTAGTAAGAGGCCCATTGTGAGCGACCACGTTTCAGTTCCGTAAGTCATCACTGGCGACACACAGTGATCAAAGACTTTACTCTTGAGACACTGTATCTTGGACGACGAGAAGATGTAGCGTAGCTTCCCGAACGCTGCCCAGCCGAGCTGGATTCGACGAGACACCTCTTTCTCGAAGTTGGACCTACCTAGTTGGACTGTTTGTCCCAGGTATATATACTCGTCAACAACTTCGAGTGCAGAGCAGCCAACTAGAATTGGAGTGGGTGCGACATGAGAGTTCGACATGATCTTCGTGATATGGCTCAGGAGGGATATCGGTATGCAGTTTTTCAGGAGAATATTGTTACCTTTTTTGAAAAACAACACCACCACGCTCCTGAGCCACGCCTTAGGCCTTTCGCCTTTAAGTATGACGGAATTAAATAGCTTCTGAAGCGCTTTAAGAACCGGTTGGCCACCCGCTTTCAGAAGCTCAGCCGCAATTCCATCATCTCCAGCCGCCTTATCGTTCTTGAGCTGTTTCAGGGCCATACTAATCTCGTACAGGCTGACGTCCGGGATATCGTCGGTGTAGTGTCGGGTTAGTCTGGCTCTAGGATCATTAGCCAGGCTTACAACAGGTGCGCGTATTGATGTGTATAACTCTCCGTAGAATTTCTCAATCTCACCCTAAAGCTCGGGCTTAGAAGTGATGATCCTACCATCCCCAGTCTTCAGCTTCGCAAGTAGGCTCTGTCCAACAGACAAATCTCGTGCAAACACTTTGGAGCCTTTGTGCCGCTCAATAGCCTCTTTAATACAATTCGTATTAAATTGGCGTATATCGCGAGTCAGAGATTTTGAGATTTGTCTGTTAAGGCATCTGATGCGCGAAGCGTCATCAGGGGATTTCAAGACCACCTCCCGTCTTTCTTCCATTAGCCGACGGGTGAGACCGGAGATCTTCTTCTGTCCTTTTGAACGGAGGGTTTTGTAAAACTTGGACCCTACCGTTTGGAGAGTTTCCACAAACCTGTTGTTATAGTCGTCCACATCTACGCATTCACCGTTGCATTCGAAGCGATTTTTCAGTTCGATCTGAAAGCTCTCGGGGTTTTGGAGTAGGGTTGACGCTGGGCGGAGCGTAGACTTCATAAGTCGAGAGCGTTCGAGCCTAATATTGAGGTTCAAGATGCCTCTAACAATATGGTGATCACTCCCGGTTTTAACCGCATGGATCACGGAGACATCATTGAACACTTGCCTTCTCGTTGACGTTATGAAGTCTATCTCGTTTTTGGTCTGACCATCGGGGCTAATCCAGGTCCACTTGCGGTGCAATGGTTTCTTGAAAAAGAATTCATCGCAAAGAGTCCTTCCTTTTCCATGAAATCCATTAGCATCTGACCTCGGGGATTCCGATTTCCAACTCCAAATTGCCCCACTTTCGTCTCGTCCGCCTCTCGCATGCCCAGTTTTGCGTTAAAGTCCCCCATGACAACAGTGTAGTGGGTTTTGGAGGAATGTATGGCTCTAATGACGTCCTCATACATAGCCTCCACCTCATCGTCGTAGACGGCGGAGCGTAGACCTGTATAACCCCTAACGAATATCTCTTGGTTATTCTGAGTACAAGGTACGCCACCCGAGTCGAAAGGCTCCCGACTTTAACAACGCTGTTCACGAGGGACTTGTGGACAATAAACCCTACGCCACCCTGTGACAGCTGGTTGCCTTCCCGGAAATAAGGCAGGTTGCCAGACTTCAGGATTATCGAGTCCTCTCCCTCTCTTCGGACTTCAGATAACCCCACAATAATAATAATAATAATAATTTAATTTATTAAATGACAACAAAGGTCCAATGGTTAGTAACTTAACTTAACTTATCAACTAAGGGTTAGTAATACTTAAAAAACTAATCAAGATTGCCGCACAAGCAATGCTAACCAGTGTCTTAGCACTGGCGCATCGAGCTTGTCGGCCATGGCTTGTAGGATGCTGTTGGCGCTGGTCCTAGTTCTACCGAGCAACGAGGCCGCCCTCTTTCTCACGATGGCATAAAAATCATCCACTCGCGCCAAAGCGAACATGCCCGACGCACTGCAATACCTAGGCAACCCCAACAGCACCCGAAAACCATTATTATATTGCACACGCAGGGCGTCTAGAGCTTTCCGCGTACAGCTAACCCACAGACCGCCCGTGTAGAACGACTGACAAAACGCTTTGAACAAAGCGATTTTGACCCCATCACTACAACGAGCAAATCTGTGGGCCAACATGTTGCATCTAACTGCTAGCGCCCTGCGTTCGCGTTCAATGTCTACTTGATCTTTGAGGTCCACAGTCAAATAATGGCCTAGGTACTTATATTGAGTAACCCTATTTAGTGGCTTCCCCTTTAGGCAAATTATGGGCTCATAACGCATCGATTTCCCGGGGACCTCAAAGATCAAGTACTCACTCTTATTAACATTATATTGCAAACCGTGAGTAGCAGCAAACCTCTCACAAACACGTAACATCTCTCTGATTGAGCCAGCCGTTGGGCCCAGCAGCACCATGTCATCAGCATAACTAATATTATTGACACTAATGCCATCTATCTTGCATCCGACTGGTTTGCTGCTAAGCTCAACGATCAACTCATTCACGTACAGGTTGAAGAGCCTAGGAGAGGTTAATCCCCCCTGCCTAACTCCACACTCCAACCTGTACGGTTCAGAGAGAGTACTACCCCAACGAACCTGATTACATTGGTTCGAGTACCAGTATTGAAACAGGCCCGTCAACTCCTGAGGTACGCCCGCCCCCCCGACCTTTTCCCAAAGGACATCATACGACACTAGGTCGAAAGCCTTCGAGAGATCAAGGAAGCAAGCATATACCGGAGTATCTCTATCCTTATAATATTGGACGGTCTGCTTCAGACACAGAATAGCACTCTCAGTGGAAAGCCCAGGCCGAAACCCGAACTGAGCGTCATGCAACGTGATATATTTATCCAAATGCCTATCAAGCAGACCATCCAATACCTTAGCAATCACAGTGGCTAAGGATATAGGTCTGTAGTTCGCCTTATCCGACATATCCCCGGTCTTATTCTTAACTATAGGTACCACTACCGTTCGCAACATATCATATGGTAGGTACGAGTGACTGACGCAAAGTGAGAAAAACGTCGCCAGCACTCTAGGCAGATGAACCCCGGCGTATTTGAGGTGCTCGATGCTGAGACCGTCGTGACCAGGAGACTTACCACCGCCCATACTTAGGATTTGTCTCCTCACCTCCTTAGCCGTAAAACGAATTGGTTCATAATCACGACTAATCCCCTCAACGATCCCCCCCTTAGCCGGCCCTAACTGAGATGACACCATAAAACGTTCCCTGAACATGCTAACTATTGCTTCAGGCGAACTACATTCCCCCACGCTCACGGGGCGACCCGGTCCAGTTCCCAGTCTATTCGTTGCCTTCCAGAATTGAGGAAAATTTTTAGTAGCTCTGTGTGATGCTATTATGTCCATTTTAATCTGGTCCTGGTGGTTCTGACACCAATTAAGCCTGCTTCTAAAAATCTTCTGGCTAGTCCTCATCTCCTCCCATATCCTCCCGGACTTGGGCTTATTGTGAAGCAACCAAACCTGAAACCTAGACCGAGCCTCCACATGAACGCCCTGGACGTGCCTATTCCAGCCTGCCACTCGCCTAACCCCTCGATGTTGCTTGCCTTCCCACGCCTGCACTGATGCTACTGACAGAACATTCACAATCTCACCATACATACAGTCCAGAGCACGCCTATGTTCCAGGCTACTACACATTCTATCACCACACTCCTGAAATAATTCAGGATAGCAGACAGTCCTTAGCTCGCAGTTACATAGGTCACGATACCCATTGATCTGCATCTCATCCCGGTCCCTCCAAACCACTTTATTAATTCTAACTGATTCCTGTGACACTTTCGGCACAATTATATTTAAATCACATTTAAGTATCACGGGGAAATGATCCGACCAATAGGTATCGCGACCTACGCTGACACCTCTCACAGTTTGCCTAGCAGATTGCGTCACGATACAATGATCCAGCCATCTTAGACTACCATTTATGTCACTTATATAAGTAACTACATCCGAATTAATGCCTAATTTTTCAACGTCGGCACACAACCACTGGTTATCCCTACAATAGCCACTTAGCTCATACCAAAATGGCTGGCATGGATGGGCATTAAAATCTCCTAATACATATACTGCTTCAGTGTCATTATTCTCAATAATGGCACTAACTTCACCTAAGCAGTTTGAGAATTCCGTGAGATTTTCTATACTGTCCGTCGGCATATACACACATCAAAAGTGTCTAGGGATCAAGCATTTTTATGCGGATTTCTTGAGATTGAGATGTGGCTTTGTAATAAATTTATGATTTTATAAATTTATATGGATCCTTTTTGGTGCATTTCATAATTTGAATCAGGAACTGTGAATCAAATTCGAGTAAAAGATGAAAATCAGCTGTCAATATTTTCCCTATAAAAACATACAACGCATTGAAGACATTATTAGTGCTACTGTTTCCCTACTACTGATTAAAACCAACGTTATTATGGAGCGGCGACGTCATTTAAGCAGGGAAGAAATGCTCAGAGCCGTGGGAATGATAGAAGCTGGTTCCCGGCAACGTACTGTGGCTTTAGCTCTGAATACAAGTCAGAGTGTTATCAGTCGACTTTGGACACGTTACCGAAGCACTGGTACCGTGGCTGAGCGCCATGGAGGACGGTATCGCTGCACCACACGGAGACAAGACCGATACATTCAAATCTTAACTCGAAGAGCTCCAACAATAACCGCCATGATGTTAGCCGTGAGGCTTCATCACTCTTCAGGGAACTTAATTAGCGACCAAACAGTCAGAAACCGCTTGCATGAAGTGAACCTTCATTCCCGAAGACCGCTACGGGTACCACCTATAGCAATGCACAATCGTAGGATTCGATATCAATGGGCTCTTGAACACAGAAATTGGGCAGAAGAACAATGGCGTTTCGTGTGCTTTTCTGATGAGTCTCGTTTTGGTATGAGACCGGATACAAGACGTATACGACACTGGAGAACCCCTGGACGCCAACAGCGATTAAAATCCTGCCAGGAAGTCCATCCTTATAGTGGTGGAACCATCATGGTATGGGCGGGTATTTGGATCGGCGGAAGAACTGAGTTGATTTGGATCAGAGGCAACCTCAACGCTCAAATTTATGCTGAAACGATTGTATCAGACGTCATCGTTCCTCTACAAGTGCAAATCGGTCCCTTATTTCAGTTAATGCATGATAATGCACGACCGCACACCGCAAGAGTTGTAAGACAGACTCTCGCCGCAGCTAACATCAATGTCCTGCCCTGGCCTGCTCAGTCGCCAGACTTGAACCCGATTGAGCATGCATGGGATATGCTACAGAGAAGAGCTCTGCCGAATATGGAGGGTATCCAGTCGCAAGAAGACCTTTTTTTGTTGTTGCAACGAACATGGGCGGCCATTCCACAGCGTGATTTGGATGAACTCATTTTGAGTATGCCAAACCGATGTTCTTGTGTTGTTAGTGTTCGCGGTAGAAACACGGATTATTAATTGTTTAAGTTACCCAATAAAATTTTAGAGAAAACTGTTATTTCAGTCTTTTTTTCGAACTTTTGTGTTAGTGGTTCAAATGTCAAATATCCCTTTATTAGGAAAATGGCAAATTTCTTTATTAATGCAAAGGTGACTTGGTTTATCGTTACTGTGACAAACGAAAACACTTTATTTGATGAATCCTTAAAGAAAATTTTAATTAATATCAATCAGGAGAAAAGTTATTGCAAAAATATATGTTGATCCCTAGACACTTTTGATGTGTGTATATGCTAAATATCATTATAGTGCGGTTGTCACTTAAAGTTGCTGTTATAGCTACTAGGCGGTCATTTTTACATTCAACAGCACTCACCATTTTAAACAAGCCCCTACGCCACAAGATAGCTACCCCACCATAGGGACGCCCCTTGAGAATTCCAGTGGAAGTGTCAACTGCAGAGTTCCCTACGTACTCAAAATCTGTATGTATGGTGTCAAGAAAATGCACATCATGAGGCAGAAGCCAAGTCTCCTGAAGAGCTATGACATCCGCCCACTTACACAAATCTCTGACACTATCCACTGATCTTTTTACAGACTTACAATTAAAAGTAACAAATTTATTTATAGAATTACAAGCAGTAGCCATTATGATCGTTTTTGATTGACACTCGATTCAGAATTAGATCTGCCTTGGTTTCTAAAAAACACAAATTGTCTGAAGTGTATACCCTCCGGCCAAAAATCATCATTCAAAAACAACGATAACTTGCTTTTATCAACAAAAACCTTATACGAATTATAACTACGTTCAAACTTAGGTGTGATTTTTTCTAATGTCACGGTTGTTTGCGTTCTTTCATGAATGTAGTTTATTATGTCCTCATCACTAGCCTCCTTACATATATTAGAAATGTAAAGGGGTACCTTTGCCCATGCTGCTCGAAACTTCGAATTACAGTCATAAGTAGCTCTTCCCGTATTACTAATAAACTTATTTCGTACCCTCTTTTTATTTGTCACAACAATCCAACCATCATTTTTATTCCCTACTACCCAGCGCAACCGGCTCAGTTCTTCCTCCAGTTCGACAATCTTCTCATCGGTCCGTAGTGTGCGCGTGTTATATATTGCCAGGGCCAAAGGTCGTCGTTGGTGATGGTAGCCGGATCTCTGCCGGAGATTCTTAGCACCCCTTGCTCCGCTGTAACCGAGTCCGCTACCGTAGACTGGAATAGCGGAGCTGCCGGGGACTAGGGACCTGAGCTGTGTCGTGTGCATCATTGGGGGGGTTTGCCATAATCCCCATGCTTGGCAGGCGGGTTGGGGATCGCAGTGGTTTGATATTCCACAGGAGAAGCGCTGCTGCCCGCTTCCCTGGTGAGAGTTCCCTTAGTCGCCTCTTACGACACCCACGGGAGGATATGGGCTGGTGTTATTCTAAGCCCGGCACCACACGGGCGGGCTTGTGGCGCATAATATTAAGGAAAGTTAAATTGATGAACTAATTACCGCTCATATTTAACATCATTAAAGCATTCTTGTAATTATGTACAAACATAAAGTACTCGTGAAGCTCTTTCAAGTGATACCAAACATGGTATATTTATTTTAATTTTATATTAACATAGAACTTATTGTCCGCTAGAGGGCGCAATACTAAATTTGGGGACAAGCTTTATAGCTCATAACCAACAGAATATCAAAGCCCATCTAATGGTAATGCAGTGGTTTTATTCTGATAAGTAGTAAAGAAGTTATGAACGAAAAGATGGGAATTATATGCAATCAGCCCATGAATACAGATAAAGTCACAAGAAAATGCTAGTAATATATATATATTCAAAATGTACAAGTAAAGCGCTTTCAAATGATACCAAACACGGCTTATTTATCTTAACTTTAGTTTTTTACTCTGTATGTTTTGTCCGCTAGAGGGCGCCACATTAGATTTTGTGAAACTCCATATAGCCTATAACCAGCGGACAATTAAGACGCTTCTAATGATATGTCATTTGTCGAATTCTGATAAGCAGTTTAGAAGTTACGAGGGAACAGATGAACATACATACATACATACATACATAGCCTGTCAAAATCATAACCCTCCTTTTGCTTTGCCGTAGTCGGGTAAAAATTATGGCACAAAGCGACAAACTATATTTATTACAAAACTAGCTGCCGCCAGCGACTTCGTTCGCGTGGAGTTAGTTATGCTCCGCTCCCATTGATCGCAGCGTGATATTATCTAGCCAAAAGCCTTTCTGGATTAATGGAATATCCAACGCAAATAGAATTTTTCAAATCGGACCAGTAGTTCCCGAGATTAGCGCGAACAAACAAACTCTTCAGCTTTATATATTAGTATAGATTAGTATAGATAAATCGACTGTTTCGGATTGAAGCTTCACGTAGGTAGATTGTTACGTGATCGCTCGCTAGGCATTACACGAACGAACCGTAGGGTAATTGCGTAACACACTAACAGTAGCAATGGGTTTCATTTTGACAGTTCAACAATATTCATTGCGTTATTTACTTTGTTGAGCAGACAGAATTTTCGAACACGTGGCGCAATGTATTAGCAATTGGTTTCAAAATTATTCCAATTTTTAGTAGATAATAGTGTGTTACTCAATTAGGTTGCCGAACGATGGTTATAATTAAGTGACGTTCAACATCAAAATCGTATGGTTAATAGTTACAGTTACTAATCACTAGTTACTTTAAGCAACTTTTATGAATTAAGCAATGAGGTTCAGATTTCGATTTCGATTTCGAGATCGGACACCACATAGAAGTTCTTCTGTTGCTGAATAGCGTGCTTACTTACGCCACAGTCTAAACATTTTTATACTGTGCTTACGCAAAGTCTAACCAATCTACCTCACGCTTATTTCGCTCACGTGTGGAGTCGTGTTTGTTCGTCCACCGGGTAAGCTTTTAACATAATTTTATGTTGGGCTTTAATCTAGTGTTGGGCATATACAGACTGTAGTATAGATACATACAGAAATATCTTGATCTCAACTCGCAGAGACCCATTTAACGGTGACCCCAAGGAGACCTCCCAGTTGGTGCTGGACTTTTGTAGGACATGGAAATAAAGGTATTGTTGATTATGGCTATGGCTATCTAAAGTGAACAGAAGGTTAAAACTGTTCAAAATCTTCTCAGCATTAGGTAGTATCTTATCTCAACGACAATTAATGTCAAAAATTTGGAATTTTTGTTTTCTATATTATAAACTATTGCTTGACCGCAATTCCACCTGATGATGCAATCGTTGATGGTAAAGCGTGCTAGTTTATTAAGAGCCTATAATATTCACTCTATCCTTGAATACACTTAATTGTAGTCCGACGGAAACACCCCTGCTGATAAATTGTCCCAGTCCCTCGATGAACGCTGTATAAAAGAAGAAGCGAAAATTTGTGGTGTCAACAACGTAAGGGAGGAAACGCCGTACGACGGGTCGTGCGATGTCCGAATTCAGATTGAGTTGGAAAGTTCTACTATGTGTGTCTAGGCCTATAGAAAAAGCACCTGCTTTATTAATCCAATATAATACTATACATTTATCATTTCAGGTTACCCTTGTCTAAAAATAAACTTCTTTCATGTCACGTACATCACACTTCGCAGTTTTATTGATGAAATCCCACATTTCATTAGTATTGGTTCAAGCTTAGTTATCTGCTATTCTCATTCCTTAAAAGACCTAGCTAGCTATTGCATCGCATTCTTGTACCTAATTAAGATGATCCAAAATAGAACCTGACCATATCACATTCAAATTTATTATTAGTTTTTGTATGTCGTGATAGCCCACTGACGTCACCTATGAGATGAAGCCTTTTGCCCTGCAATGGAATATTACACAGGAGATGTTTCAGAAATGTATGGAGCCTGGGCCAGCACATTGTACACTTAATGCTAGGTTTAGTTAAGCTATAGTTAACTGTTTTTAATGTTAATTTCCTATATTTTGGCTTAGTTTTTAGACAGATTCAATTTAACTCGGCCAAGGAGGCAACACAACTACTAATAAATATGGTGGTCAGCAATAAGCGAAATAAGATTTTGACAGTGACATTTGATTGACGTGTCATGTATCTAAGGCTATCGTATCTATATTATCTACCATAAGACTGCGAAACAAACAAAACATGAATTCCGAATATACGGCCCATTAAATAAACACAATCAACTCAAATCAACACTCGACATGAACACAACGGGAAAATAGAACTGTCAAAGTCGCCAATCAAACGTCATAACCACTGTCACCTTAGTAAAGGGTTATTTCACTAAAAAACGTTTCAAATATTTAATTATGTATACTTGTACTTGTGTGTATTATGTAATCAAATTAATTTAGTAATATTTTTTATGAAAATATTTATTTTTTTCCTTTTTATCTATATAGCGTACATAGTGGTGGCCCAAAATGAAACATCTCCTTTACTATTTACGTATCCGGAACTGGCCAGTTACAGAACAATAATAAAAAAGTAATTTTGGCATTTGAAAATGGAACTCTTTGGCTGAACAATACAATTTGGGTCCTGTAGCTGTCCTTTGTTTTCCTCTGTGACGTCATTTTGAAAATTGGAGGTCTTTAACACCATGGATTTAACTCCAGGAAATTTTCATGCTATAGGTAAGTGTTTAATGAATTTAATCGTGGGCGGTCTGTGCTCATGGACGTATTTAAGGAAGGCCGCCCTAAATGTTTTAAGTAACGTTTTTAGTAACTGACGAAATAAAACCATTAATTTCCAGTTTTGTCTTATAAATTTTATAAAATAGTCAATAAAATCAGTCTAAGGTATTTGGCATTGTTGTACAAATTTTAAATGAGCATTTAAAAACACGTTTGAGACTAAATTTTTTGCATAACTAAATAGAAAATAGGCAAAAATTTTAGAAACAAAAAAAAAATAACGTTTACGGAGCTAGTTTAAAAATACAGAGCTACAAGAAGTGTTTGTAAATTGTGTTGGTACCATACGAAAAAAAATCGAAACTAATTCATGGTCCGACTGTCAATGTTACCCGAACCAATCAAAGTTACCCAGATTGCCGTACCCCAAACTATCTAATATGTATTCCGAATCAACCTTAAGCTGTAATGCTTTTTTTTTTAGTAGTATGGCACCATCGATGACCGATGATTCTGCCAACCCCAAGGTGGAGAGAAATAAAGCAATATAATATTACTAGCTTTCCGCCCGCGGCTTCGCCCGCGTGGAGTTCGGTTATATCGCGCTATTTAGATTTCCCTTGGGAACATCAAATTTTTCCGGGATAAAAGGTAGCCTATGTTCTTTCTCAGGGTCTAAAGATTGTCTATGCCAAATTTCATCAAAATCGGTTGAGAGGTTTAGGCGGGAAAGCGTAACAGACAGACAGCCAGAGTTACTTTTGCATTTATGATATTAGTATGGATTAGTATGGATAGTATGGATGAATGAAGAAGCCGCTGATGCGTAAAATATACACGTTTTGGAGTTACTTCAATCCATTGGTTCCAGCGTATACAAAAGTGCATCTGGCAATTATTTTGAAAAGTAATAAATGCTATAATATGAATGCTTGACTTTGTTATTCCGGATACATAAATAACAGCCCTCGTAGTAGACTGGTATTATTATTTTAGTATTTTAAGGCACTACGTGATCATTCACACGTACAGACGACAGCACATCAAGCTACTACAATCTGTCAGATTCCTTTATTACATTTTCAACTTTATCCGTAAAGTATTAAGGCTTAAGGTAACTTGGGAATTTTTGACAGTATCGGGTAGATTGACCTGCTGTCGTCCGTACCTACCTACCTAAAGGAGTTAAGGACGCACAACTCGGAGGACCAGTTTTTTCCATCCCATGATATCCTAAAGAAATATAAATAAATGGTTACATAAGCAGTTTAAATGTCAATAAGATTTATTGACTTTATTAAAATAATTAATACCAGAAGGTGGAATGCCACTCGAAGGTGACCGCCGCGATCTTTCTGCCTCTATCCTAGATGACCACACCGGGGCCCCCAGTCAGAGACGTCAGACTTAATAATTATATGTGCAACGACCTTATGAAAAAGAAAGGAATTTATTGTATTTCGTTTTTTATTTGGGTGCCAGTACCAATACCATGATAAAACCAAAGTTTAGCTGAGAACATGATAGTTTGATAAGGCTATTGTTAGATAAAATGTTATTGGAAGTTGGTACCTATACATATACCTATCGTATATTCACCCCAAAAATCTCCCTAAGGTGATAATAAAAAGTTTTAAATACAGTGAGTACTGTAATATAATGAGAGCACCGGTGGCCTAGTGATATCAGCTAGAACTTACATATCGTGGTCGTGTCGGTTTGAACCACATCAGGCTCGTGTCGGTTCGAACCAAATCAGGCACTTTACTTTGTGTAAATTATTTCATCACCACTGCTCTCAAAACGGTGAAGGACAACATCTTGAGGATGTCCTAGAGGTAAAATTTCGAAGACATGTGACATCTACCATCCGGCACTGGGCCCGCGTGGTAGATTACGGCCTTCTCTCGGCCTCTCTTGTGACCCCGTAGTAGAATTACATAGTTATACAAATAATATACATGTGCAAGCGGTGCGCAGGCTGCCGGAGCAGCTCCAATACAGTTCTGTCGATGATTGCCGGGAGGCGGGAGGCTTTTACTTCCCATAAATCTGACTTTACTGATGATTACCTACTGTAGCAGGCGGCATGTTGCAGTGTCCAGTAACTCTTGTCTTATGTGTGCCTGTACGTATTCTTGTTGCTGTAGGTAGGTATGGGTGATATAGGCTACCTGAAATAAATGCTTTTTAATTTATTATTATTTATACATATAAAAGTTTGGTTGGCTGTTTTTGAATAAGCAAATATTAATGTTCCTTTTTGTTTATTTAATTGCGCTTATCCAGTTAGATTCTCGGATGCGTTGCCGCGTATCCACTTTAGACTGGATTTTTGCGGTGGTTAAATAATCTGAAGATAATATCTTGACCACAGAGACCAGCTAAATTAAAAAAAACCGGCCTCAATGTAGCGGTACCTACAACCGCCACATAACAAACACGCGTCATACTGACGTCACACGAATTCTACATCTCGCAAGCAGAGTTTACCGTGCAAATAGCATACATACAACTTCCCAACTTCAACCATTCGGAAAGTGCCCGCCAGACATAACACCAGTCTGGTCGGAGGATCTTCCCTTTTTTATGGAGGATGAGTGAACTTTACTCGCTATTCCTCATATCTCCACACTCAGTGTAGGGTTCCGTAGTTTACCATCCGTCACAAGTGTCCCCACCTAAGTTGACATACTAAGTGACGGTGATAACTAAAGAAAGAGTTCTAGCGGTACCCACAAACGCCATAAATAAACAACGCGTCATACTGACGTCACATGAATTCTACATCTTGCAAGCAGAATTTACCGTGCAACTAGCATACATATATCTTCCCAACTTCAACCGTTGGGCAAGTACCCGCTAATCATAACACATATCTAACAAAAAACCTATTGAAAGTTGTAATATCGAAAACTGTTTCACCACAACGTTTTTACAGTTATAAATCAATGTAGGCACATATGTAGGTACTAACGTAACCCATCTGCACTGTCGACGGAGTCATAATCGAAAGTCGGTTAAAAATTAATCGATTTGAAAACAGAAAGTAGTTGGTTGGGTGCGGGAAAAAATATTACATGTGAATGTGTGAGTGGGAAAGGAGGACTTACATTAATTAATATTACTGTTATATCAATGAAAGATGTTATGTCTTCTGTAACCAGCAATGGTCCATTGGTGTATCAATATTATCATCTCAGCTACATGAAGTCCACTGCTGGATATAGGCCTCCTCCAAGGATTTCGAAAAAGAACGGTTGAACGCGGCCTGCATTCAGCGCTTCCCTGCGATTTTGGTCAGGTCATCCGACCACCTGGTCGGTGGGTGTCCGACGCTGCGCTTGCCGGTACGTGGTCGTCATTCAAGAGCCTTTCAGCCCCATCGGCCATCGGCTCTACTTGCTATGTATCCCGCCCACTGCCACTTCAAAGAGTTAATCCGCTGGGGTATGTCGGCGACTTTTGTTCTTCTACGAATCTCCTCATTCCTGATCTGATCACGTAGAGAAACACCTAGCATAGCTGTATTCAGTATTCGTAGCCATATATGAGACACATGCCCTCATAAACGCTGCTTAGAGTTAAGTAAGATTAAACATACATTTTAGACGTTTGCACGTTACTTAACTTTAATCATAGTTTACGAATAAAACCCTTAAACACTGTGGTATTTATTCATAAAGGATGATTAAAGTTAGTGACGTTAAAAGGTCAAAAATGCATGGTTAAAGAATCGTTAATCACTAGTTAACTATAAGCAGCGTTTCTGAATAAGGCGGATTGTGTATAAACAAGTTGCTTTACTATAACTAACGTCATACTCAACAGAAAGCAGACCGGAAACAGTTATAACTGCGATCGACATAAAACATTTTAATGCGTAGATTTCCGAATACTTTAAAAACGTTGACGCATAACTTTATAATCTGCTTAAATAGGTACCTACTACCTGTTACAAACAAGAAATAAGATCGATCAAAGAAAAAAAACTATTAAACTAAACTTCTTTGACGCATCTTTAACCCTTTTGAATTGTTATTCCGTTTACCCCAGAAAATCCATCCTAAGGATGCTCGGAACTCATGTACGAGAATCCATCACGGAATTTATAGGCCTGGAGTGGATTTTCGCACATGCGATTCCGCGTATCCACCCTAGGGTGGATTTTTGGTATGGATAAACGAAATGACCACTTTTAAATAACAATTTCAACCTTTGGACTCAAGATGGCGCGACTGATGATTTAAATTAGTCGCCGTCCATCATTTATAAGACTTTTTATAGTATAGTAAATTAAATTGTAAGAACCCAGCCTGATTGCGCAATTATAATAGTTCAATAACTTCCGTGAGATTTAATATATTCAACATTCAGATCACGCAACCGTATGGACGGATAAATTCATTAAATATTTTTGTATGTGACGAGTGTTACTACGAATTGTAAAATGAATCACTTTGTTAATAGTCTTGTTTAATGTGGTGTAATTATGGCTAAACTAATGGTTTGACCGCGTAAGTTTTGATCCTGTGGAAATATCAGAATAAAAAGTATCTTATGTGCTATTCCTGGTTGTTAACCATATGTACATACCAAATTTCAGCCCAGTAAGAATATTTTGCGTTTTGATTTGAATTTCTTCAGATACTGAATACGTTACTAATACTTTATTAGATCTTTTCATTTGTATGGCAGTAAGGCGTGGCCTGTACGTGAGCGACACAATCAGGAGCTGCGTGTCACGGAGATGAATATGCTGCGGTGGATTTGTGGAGTTGCGTCAAAAGACCGCATTAGAAACTCCCGCATCCGTAGCAGTCATCATTTCCGTGACATAGCAGACAAACTGCAGAAGGGTCCCCTACGCTGGTAAGGTCACGTCTTACGAAAACCAGCATGTTGCGTGGATTACAAACGTCTTGCCATGGCGCCTCCATGCCGGAACAAGCGAGGTAGACCAAAGAAGTGCTGGCTTGACGTTGTAAGAGATGATATGTGTGCCGGTAATCTCACACCACGGGATGCTAAAGATCGCACAAAGTGAGAGGAGAGAGGCGTATGAGCAAGAAAGAGGTCCCCGAGCTCCAACGCAAAAGCCGCGCATGAAACCGGGACTAAACGCTGAGATGATGAGATGACTGAATGGATTATTTTATGTATATTTGCTTAAATGTATATCTATACCTACATCCTCAAAAACTTTCGCATATAAAGATAATATTAGTACGATTACTTAGTACCTAAGTGACAGCCTCCGTAGCGTAGCGGTAAAGGACGCGGCCGTTGCGCAGGGAGGCGCGGGTTCGATCCCCGCACAGTGCAAATATTTGTATTCATAAATATGAATATTTGCACTGGTCTGGTCATGCCTTGTAAAGCACGTTAAGCCGTTGGTCCCGGTTGCCATACGAACATCTCATGGCAGTTGTTACAGGTTGGTTGGAGCCCTCAAAAGTTCAACAATTGGTCTAACTGCAATACTTAGATCGCCTTCGGGTTGTGGAGGTCAGACGGCAGTTGCTTCACGGAAAATATCGAAGTTTAGCCAAAATCAGCAGTTAAGACTGGTAAAAGCGGACCCCAGACTCCAAAGCTGAAAAAGCTACGGATGCGACTGGGATTAACGCTGAGATGATGATGACTTAGTAAGATATTTGGTACCGATTACCTTTTTTTTCCGGGGTGGAAATCCTCATAGGATGTCCGCCGCCCTAGGGTGGGCGACGGGGTCTGTCAGACTTTTACTGACTAAAACCACCCCGGTGTCTCTTCTATCACGAGCGCGCGTGGGACAAATTATACATTATTATTAGTAAATTCTTCCGCAGCCCCCACACTCTCGTGCTGGCCCGGTCAGTCCGGGCCTCGTCTCCTGCACGGGGTAGTGGGGTGTTAAGCTACCTCGTGCATGCGTGCTCGCGCGCGCCTCCGCCTCGGGGTCCATCGAATAGGGGACGGGGACTTCCCCATGTCCCTCGCCCCTGGACCCATTCATGGGGGGCGGAAGAGGGCGTCGTCCGCCCTTCCTCGGCGCCCGGTGCGTCTTCTGCGGCCCGGGAAGGGAGTTGAGATCTCCCTCTCCCGTTCCGCAGCTTCCTTCTGCGACATCACGTCCTCGCAGAAGGACACCACCGCGTCCCACGACTCTGTGCTGCTGGCCATCCTCCGCACTACTGCCGGCAGCGTCAGGTCGCCTCCTACTTCTTTTGTGAGGACACGGCGCTGCTCCTCCCAAACTACACACTCGGAGAGCGTGTGCGACGCAGTGGTGGCACCGAGCGTCCGGTTCCCTGCCTAGGCGACACAGGTACTTGCCGAAGCAGCCGTGGCCCGACAGTACCTGCGTCACCCTGAACGACAGGGCCTGCCTTCTCCCGAGTCAGTCGTCGAGTACTGGCCGGATCGTCTCGACGGTAGCAAAGTTGAAAATTCAGTGCATCTTTTTTCTTTGTATTTAAACTTCAACCCTTGATCAATGGCCCTTGTGGAAGAGACACCACAATTTTGCCAATAACACGTGCGAACTGTTGATAAACTGTTTAGCGAGAATTAAAAGTAAAAATATATTTAAATTAAAACTAAAACCGGTGGATTACTAAAATTATTTTTGAAAACATCTCTCGTTCTATTTCATTAAGAAATGGTCAGTGTCTGACGTAAATTGATGTATTTTTGGTCGTCATGTCTATAATCGCGTCTAAACTGTCTATGGAATATCTTAATTTGACACTATGAAAATAAAATGTTATCTTCTATCCTTTTCTTATTTTTTTTTATAAATTATAAACTAGCCCTTGACCGCAATCCTGCCTAATGGTAAGCAGTGATGCAATCGTTGATGGTAAAGCGCGCTAGTTTATTAAGAACTTATTCACTCTAGCCTTGAAGACACTCAAATTTTAGTGTAACGGAAACACCGCCGTCGGCAAATTGTTCCAGTTTCAGCACTACGATCCGGAAGAAGCGTCTCGCTTCTTCCGGATCGTAGTGGTGTTAACAAAGTAAGGGTGGTAACTAGCCGTACGACGGGTCGTCCGATGGTGGAACGGAAATGGGGGAATTAAATCATGCAATTCCCTCAAACACTCACCAGAATGCATCCTATAGAAAACCGGAAAGCCTGGCTACTCTACGCCTGTGCTCCAGGCTTTGGAGACCGTTTCGAGTTAAATCTTGGTCGCCAATCAGCCTCTTCGCATGCCTCTCCACTGAATCCAAAGCAGGTGACATTTCGCAGCACCAGCCCAAATGTGGCTGCAGTACTCCACACACGAGCGGACCTGTGCTTTGTACTACATTAGCACTAACTTAAAATTAGTTTCAATTTGTGAACTAGGGAATGGGGCCAACATAATTTTGCTTGCTTTAATTTCAAGCAAAACACGTTTGACCTCATTTTATACCGTGTTTTTGCAAATAAATTATTTCATTTTATATACACACAAAATATATTTTTAATACTTGAATTGACAAAAAATGGTAGGTTGTAAGTAGTTGCATGATATTCTGTCGTCTGTACATATTTTTAGACCAAAAATTTGTTGTAGAGAAGAGAAGAAGAATTGCTTTCGGATCAAAGAACATGCAATGCCCGGTAATTATCTCATACATTGGGTTTAAAAAATATCACGATTTTTATAAGATTCTTTGATTTATTATGTCTCTTTTTAATTATGCCACATGTTATGAAATCGATGACATTTTTTTGATTATGATACTTAATATTATTATGATAGGATAATAATATTAATATTATTAAGATGGTATGATAATTTTATGACAACCTATCATCATCATCATCATCATCAGCCCCTACTCGTCCGCTGCTGGACATAGGCCTCCTTCATAGCACGCCAACAAGCTCGATCCTGAGCAGTTCTCCGCCAGCCACTACCAGCCACCTTTTTGATGTCGTCGCTCCATCTCGCCCAAGGGCGCCCCACGCTACGTTCGCCGAGACGCGGTCTCCACTCGAGGACTCGTTTACCCCAACGGTTGTCGGTCCTGCGGCATATGTGACCAGCCCATTGTCACTTCAGCTTGCTAATCCTCTCAGCTATGTCGGTGACTCTGGTCCTCTGTCGGATCACCTCATTTCTGATGCGGTCCTTCAGAGAGACGACCTATATTATGTTGTATTTCTTGATACTGTGAATGGTATATTAACGCTGTGCTAACTGTAGGATTGTGAGGTTTTAAGGGCAGTATTGGTGGTCCATGTCTGTCAAACTGTCAAAAGAAGGAAGGCTGTGTTAAGAAGGTTATAACAGATGTTTTAATGGTGACAAATCGGTATTGCCTACACAAGTACATACAAGCAAACGTCAAGACAGGAAGTAAAAAAACAAAAAAAAAATGTAAATGATCATCGAAGATATGCGAATTACACACGTTCGGACCTGTGCGAGCGCTTGCTTGTTTATTTTTTTTTTTTTTGTAGCATTGACGAAGATCAGCCGCTAATATCATGCGCAGGGTGATAAAAATTTTCACCGCATTTTCTCGTACCGCAATGAGACTTCCTTAGATCAACCAAGAAATGTGCGAGTAATATAATTTGTGAAAAACTCATTAATATAACAGAACATCATACCTGTAATCCCTGAAGGATTTAGGCAGAGGTGTACGTACCTGTAGTACACACCCATCTCGCCAGATACGTTTCAGTCCAATGTAGGTAATAGAACTTTTGTCATCAAGCAGGCATACACGCTACCTAGAAATTCCAGATGGAAAACGCTATCAAAATCAAGAGTCATTTTTTCAAATAGGCTGAGAATCAGCACTCGTTGAACGTCAATATCACATAAGACAGTCCCCTAAAACGCCCGCCCTTCGTCACTTCCTAAAGCTTTCGCTGGGAAGAAGTTGCGGAACAAACAGTAGCACAGCTGTGTGTTCAGTTATAACAAAAAAAGAAAACAACAAAATACAGAACATTAAACGAAATTATTTATCATAATATGCAAGCTAGCCACAGCAAAGCTAAAAAAAAATGTTACTAACACATTTTTTAATCTCTGTCTATGGCATGATACTCGTAAACAGACCGCAGAGGCTGCAATTTAGTAAATCCAAGGTAAATCAAATAAATACATAAAGAATAATATTTTTTTTTAATTTTTCACTATGTAGAAGTAGGCCAGTCGGAATATGGCCTTGTTTCTTGTAAGTGGTTATGAGGTTTGCTTTTCTTACTGCTTAATTTCTATAAGTACTCCCTTATGAAATAACCTACTACTACTAAATTACTGTTCTGACAGCCTCCGTGGCGTAGCGGTAGCGGACGCGGCCGCTGCGCAAGGTGGCGCGGGTTCGATCCCCGCACAGTGCAAATATTTGTATGCATGAATATGAATATTTGCACTGGTCTGGTCGTGCCTCGGAAAGCACGTTAAGCCGTTGGTCCCGGTTGCCATACGAACATCTAGTGGCAGTCGTTACGGGTTGTTGGAGCCCTTAAAAGTCCAATAATTGGTCTAACTGCAATGCTTCGATGTCGCCTTCGGGTTGTGGAGGTCAGACGGCAGTCGCTTCACGAAAAATGTCGAAGTTTAGCCATATCAGCAGTTGGACTGGTAAAGCGGACCCCGGACTCCAAAGCTGAAAAGGCTTCGGATGTAACTGGGATTAACGCTGGGATGATGATGATGACTAAATTACTGTTCTATATCAACTGTAAGTATGAAGTTAGTATCCTATAGGAAATACGATATTCAGGAATAAATCTCCTGGTCAGCCGAAAGATAGATGGAGTAAGCTTGAGTGAAAAGTGAAAAAACAGCCGTGCAACAGTGTCAATCCCAAGAATAAAGTTGAATTGACAGCAAACTTCACCTTAGTTTTTACAGTGACTCATCTAAACATCAATAAAATAAATGCAGCATTTTTCCTTCTGAATGGGAAAGCCTGAAATCTACGCGGACAAAGTCTCTAAAAAAAAGTACCAATTTCCTATAAAACACGACGAAAAAAAAACATCATGCATAGTCACAAAACAAGATTGATCCTTTAGGCAATAATAATTTATCTTTCGACAGAGAGGACCAATTTTTTATTAACAGACAGCTTGAATGGACCTGATGACGTAGTTTGAAGTTACACACTAATAAATACAGCTTTAGGAGCACCCTGCGGTACGGATATTTGTAAAGCTCAGTGGCCTGGCGCCCCAGTTACGATTTGAGGGGCGGCGCGAAGGCACAACTACCGCAGCGCCGCGTTACCGCACGCCACAGAACGATAACTATCGCAACAAACTGTTCGAAATTTAAATATAGATATCATTATTAATTTACTTTTGATAGATTTTTTTTTAATCTTATCAAGCGCATATTTACTTTTTCTAGTGCGTAGAAAAAAAGTTAACTATTGGAGTTTAAATTTTGAATTCTCTAGTGATGTTATTAATAAGTGATTTTTATTGATTGAATGAATTTTGGGCGCCACACAGATCTAATTTTGAAAAACCTATATGTTTATGAAAAAGTTAAAATCAAAATGTTTTACACAAAGTTTAAGCACTACATAATATTTTGTTTGATTAAACAAATGACTATGATACTGTATGTGAGTGGCAGACCGACGGACAGTGACAAAACTAAATTATTTACGGACGAACAGTTGAAATATTTAGCGCTAAGTGTGTGTTCTGATTTGGAGTTTGATATACATGTGGTAAGATAATTTTTCATTAATTGTTTATTGGATCTAGCATAAATCAATTTACTACTCAAGTTTTATGAATAAACTGCACTATTTGATTTAAAAAAAAACCTGGTGTGTATTTACGGCCATTTAATATTTAATTCAGAAAAACTCACCTAAGAGATGATTTTTGGGTATTATTTTCACACATTTTACTATAAACGTTATTTTATCTAGATTAAGTAGATATATTTCTCACTAAAAATGTTAAAACAATTGCTAATGATTATCTAAATAATTATAAAACAGTTCTAAAAAGAAATGCATAAAACTTATAGCAAATATTCCAATTATTGCCAACAACGTTATTCACAGATAAGCTATAAGATACAAATTAGTGAAAATTAGTATGGATAGATCAGACAGATGGACAGCCTCCGTGGCGTAGCGGTAGCGGACGCGGCCGCTGCGCAAGGTGGCGCGGGTTCGATCCCCGCACAGTGCAAGTATTTGTATGCATGAATATGAATACTGGCACTGGTCTGGTCGTGCCTCGGAAAGCACGTTAAGCCGTTGGTCCCGGTTGCCATACGAACATCTAGTGGCAGTCGTTACGGGTTGTTGGAGCCCTCAAAAGTCCAACAATTGGTCTAACTGCAATGCTTCGATGTCGCCTTCGGGTTGTGGAGGTCAGACGGCAGTCGCTTCACGGAAAATGTCGAAGTTTAGCCATTTCAGCAGTTGGACTGATAAAGCGGACCCCAGACTTCAAAGCTGAAAGGGCTTTGGATGCGACTGGGATTAACGCTGTGATGATGATGATGATGATGATGATACAAATTAGTGAAAATCATAGTTACAAATAGAAGCCTTTTTTACATTTTACTGATTTTTGTTTGTCAAAAAAAAAAAGCAAAGCTCCGGAAAATTTTTGGGTATTTTCCATTTTTTGGTAACATCTCTCATTCGTTTATTATTTATTCTGACAAACAATTGTTGCTTGTTTGTTATTATTGTTACTAACCATTGGACCTTTGTTGTCATTTAATAAATTAAATTATTATTATTGCCCGACGTGTAGTTTCTCTGTGCGATCGAATTAGAAATGAGGATATCCGTAGAAGAACTGACAACATAGTTGCTGACATAGCTCTTCAAGTAGCTAAAATTAGGTGGCAGTAGAAAGGCACATTGCTCGTAGAACCGATGGCCGATAGGGCAGTAAGGTTCTGGAGTGGCGGCCACGTACCGGAAGACGCAGCGTAGGGAGGCCCCCCAAAAAGGTGGACTGATGACCTGGTGAAGGTCGCGGGAAGCCGATGGATGCGGGCAGCACAAGACCGGTCTTCGTGGAAAGCCTTGGAAGAGGCCTTTGTCCAGCAGTGGACCTTTATATGCTGAAGAACAAGAAGAAGTGTGTCAGGCAAACATAAAACAACATCCAAGGCCCTACTATGATGTTTGAAAACCTTCAACTGCATTTTAAAATGGATATTGTAGATTTTTTGTATAAAATTCCGAAATCTTATTTACGTTTTGTTACAATATTATTAATCAGATCAGCCGATTTTATGCTCGTTGCACAATCTACTGACACAAATAAGTGCATAAAAATATTGATAATTAGAACTGATACAGCTTAAACATAGGCTAAAGGTGATTGTTATCAGCGATCACTGCTGACTGGGATAGCCAGTACTGACTGTATGAGTTAAGTCACCGATAGCAGCCAATCAATAAGCCGAAATATCGACTCCATTACGTGCCCTCTTATTGTGATAACAATGATAAAATACTTACAGGCTGAAGACTATTTTTTATCCTTTATTAAAAAGATTTTTTTTTTTTTTGACAGTTCTAAAACATTCATTGCCCTGACATTTTTCGAACCTATGAAGCAGTGGATTAACAATGTCGTTAAAAAAATATTTAGATTGAGATTGTTAGTATATTGAGAGGAGCAGAAGACATATAATTTAACTTCTAGTTTTACGTGATATGTTTTTTTTTTCATGTCATTACTTATTATCCAAGTTATTGAAAAAAAAAAAACCTACCTACCGGTTGAGAGAACTGAACCTATGAATAAAGCGCAGTATTTGCTATTTGTAGAGTCTGGTTGTACGGACGACACCAGGTCAAGCTACCCGAAACTGTCAAATATTCTAAATCGACCTTGAGTCTTAAGAGGGGACTCTAGTGTCGAGATATTCGGAAAATAGGTATTTGAAGAAACTATTGCCGTCGCGCTGCTTCCAACCTCTCCCGGTAAAGTGCGAAAAGGATAGTTGCAGCTCAGGCTGATTTTACCCACAAAAACGTTGACCAAAAGTCGTTTTGTATTCCGCTGTTTTCTTTTTCAAAACACGACAGATCTCACTTATTTTTATATCAAAATTTAGAGGAAGAGTATACCTATGTTTCTATTATTTTCTTTTTTGTCAAAAACTTATCACGTTTGCCTAATTGTTGTCGGAACATCGCGGTAAAAATGGGATATTTTTCGGGATTTGAAGCATCATAAATTTTTATTAATTAAGTTTCAGATAAAATGAAATGATAGAGGCACGTGTAATCACGGTGTAAAATTGTAGAAAAAAATCATCATCATCATCATCTCAGCGTTTATCCCGGTTGCATCCGCGGCTTTCGCGTTGGAGCCCGGGGTCCGCTTTCTTACTTCCATTTCGCGTGATCTTTAGCATCCTGTGGTGTGAGATTGTTGGCACGCATGTCATGTCTTACAACGTCAAGCCCGCTTGTTCCGGCCCGGCGGAGGCGCCATTGTAGAATAAAAATAATTGCTCTAAAAGCGTTATCCATGAAGAAAACAGCGGAATACGTTTGTATAGAGAAAGCACCACTAGAGTCCCCTCTTAACTCCACCTGTATATTATCGTCCAGCACTCTGTCGGCATTGACACTGAAAGAAATAAACTTCAATATACTGTTTTATTTTTCGCCATTTAGTCAAATGACGAAGTCAGTGACGCAAATTTTACGACCTACGTGCGAATAGAGATACCACGTAGGTATGTACTTACGAGATTAGATGTAGGTACAACGAGTTCAGGAGATAAAATCTTATGAAATAATAATTCTCCTGCCCTATTGTATTTATTACTAGCAGCTCGCGGTTTCAGCCATATAAGTTTTGACCCCGATGAAATATCGGGAATCATAAAATTATTCGATAAGCTATAAACTATCTCAATGCCAAATTTCACCCAAATCCGTTTAGTAATTCTTGCTTGAAAGAGTATCAAACATCTTTTCGACCACAGAAACTAGCGGCCGTCCGCGACTTCGTTCGCTATTATGCTCGGCTCCTATTGGTCGCAGCGTGATGTTATATAGCCTAAAGGCTTGCTGGGTTAATGGGCTATCAAACGCTCAAATCGGACTAGTGGTTCCTAAGATAAGCGCGTTCAAACAAACAAACTCTTCAGCTTTATATATTAGTATATAAATCATACTAACTGCGCCCCCGGTTCCAGTTTCGGTTCCGTAGATTAGCGTAATAAAAAGTATCCTATAGAGTTAATCCTGCTGTATTAATGGATTAGAGAAATAACTGGTGAGAAGTTCTCTTGGCAGTTGAAGAGATTACTCTCTTCAACTGCCATGAGATTCGAAAAAAGTTGTCAAATGTAAAGAAACCATAGTCCTTAGTCTTTAACTTGACTTGGTTGATCGATCATTAAGAAGATCTATGGCTCGTACTAGAAATTAATTGTTCATATGCTCTCGACTTAACCAATAATTCATACTTTTCTTACTGTTCGTAGCAACTTGCCCCCTTATGCCATCGACTGGCTGGGCACGCCACAATCCGTCAATCCGTCCTCTTTGAGGAGTGGCCAGAGAGGCGCCACGGCGCCCTCATCTTCCGCCTGACGCAGGTCCTCACCGGACACGGCTGTTTCGGGAGGTTCCTGTTCCGAATAAGGCGGGGGGAAACGCTAGGGTGTGTGGATCGCCCACTGTGTAGATCGCCCTGAGGACACGGTGGAACATACGGTGGACGTCTGCCCGGCTAGGGTTCCCGGTGCCCGGCCCGCCGTGTCCTCGTGGCAGCAATCGGCGCGATCTCTCGCGTCCGACCTTGGTCCAGGCCATGGTCTAGAGCGAGAGTGCATGGCAGGCCGTCAGGTCGTGTAGTCCGTGAGGGAGCGGGAATCCCAGTACCCTCACGCCTCTAGCCGCAGGTGAAACAAGTGAAACTTTCATTCCTGTACTTTCCTGTAGCACCTTACCTGCATTCTTCCCCATGTAGTTACATGGGAAAGAATGCAACTTGTCAAACTCTCATTTATTTTTTGTTAGTCTATTTTGTGTCAAATCTTGTCTGCTGGGCAAATCTTGAGTGTTTTCTGGTCATATTAACACTGAAAACCGTATCAGATTGTCACACAACCGTCGCCTCCGAAAGCGATGTCTAGGTATCCAGTGAACAACGCTTTGCCCATCACTCCGGTGAATTCACTTGTTGCATGATTTAATTCCCCCATCTCCTTTCCACCATTGGACAACCCGTCGTACGACGAGTTTCCAACCTTACGTTGTTAACACCACTACGATCCGGACGAAGCGTTTCGCCTCCCCTTTTATACCGTGTACATCGAGGGTCTAAAACGATTTGCCAGCGGCGGTGTTCCGTCGGACTACAATTTGAGTGTCTTCAAGGCTAGAGTGAATAGGCTCTTAATAGACTAGTGCGCTTCACCATAAAAAAAAAAATTGCTCAGGCTCTGATTTTTAAACAGTTCATAGATAGTGTTTAGCCTAGTTTAGAATGTCTTTTCGTGATCAGGATTGACCGAAACATATTCTCAAACTCTATTGAGTTAGGCACGTTGTAGCTATGGTGTCGTGACTAGTGAAGCTTTTAAATGTGACTCGTGCACGAAAATTATTCTACAGACGACGGCACATCAAGCTACTACAAATTACTTTAATATATTTTTTCAACTTTATCGCTAAGTCTAAGTCTAAGGCTAAGGTTCCGGGTAAATTTGATAATTGAGGGTAGGTAGACTTGTTTGCAATTACTTTTTGCTGTTTTTTTTACGTAGTGAAGTTAGGGTAAGATTTGCAATAGCTAAGTAGGTATGCACAGCGACATATCAAGGTATACATTTCCTTAGCTTCTTGCATTTTATAGGTTTTTCGTAAAATCAGAGGTCAACTTATACTGGTAATGTACAGCTTGATGTGTAGACGCGCGTACAGCTCCTACAACGGTACGAGTGTGACAACAAAACAATTGAAAATGCAACAGACGTTGTATTTTGTTTGTAAGTTTATGTCATGCAGGAGAAATGGATTCTCCCGACATATCGATGAGTATTGAAGCTGAATCTACACCCATTTAAAGATGAGGTACACATAGGACACGCAGATGAATACCTACTTCAAACATCTCCCTATCGGTCAGAGTAGACTTTAATCGATGCGGTTCTGGTGAATGTCTAGCGTAACATCTAACTCTGAGCACATCTCTGTTTAAAAGAGGCTCTGATGCAAAATCTGCCTCTATCATAATCATTTAAAAATATTGCTCAAACACTGGCTCATCAGAGAAAAAAATATATGCAGAGTTTTGACGACAGCATATTAAGCTACTACAATCTGTCAGATTTCTTTATTAGGTTTGCTACTTTTTTTTTTAATAATTATAAACTAGAGCGCACTAGTTTATTATGCCAATTCACTTAAAAAACTTAGTGAATAGGAAGAAAGACGGCAGTTGAGCGAGGTGGTGCAATGTTAAACCCAACACCACGACCAACGATGCTACGCCAGAGGGAGATTGATGTGGAGACTCTCCACGACCAAACTCCCGACACAACAACTTTTGACGCATCGTACCCGGCACACATCGCAACACAACTGCTCAGACCGACGTAGGTATGGCTTCACCAGACATCATGCCGGAACTCGACAATCGCTTGGCGGCAAGATTTTGTCTGGTGGGTGGTAACTTCTGCCGGCAACCGATGTTATGGCCTACCACCAAGAGGACTTTACCTCACGTTAAGGCTCAAGGTCGATTGGGAATATTTTACAGTTTCGGGTAGCTTGACCCACTATAAAGTACGGAGTACGGATGGGTGTTCAGTGTTACAAGCAGTTGCTGCTGGTAGCGAGTTTGCCAACTAGCCGTTACAACAACACTATACTAAAGCTTGTAAATTTAGTCCTAGATGGCAGCTGCATACCTAGAACTGTTGATCTTACATAACCCATAGAAAAAATAACCTGAAATAAATCTTAGTCTATGAAGATCAGTTTGATAAGCCAGGATATTAATCTCGACCTTAAAAGCATTAGGTCGTAGGTATAGGTCCGACGACCTATAAGTACATCTGTACATACGATCTAATGCTTTTAAGGTCGAGATTTATTAAGCAAGAGAATTTTTACAGTAGTAGGTAGGTAGCATTCTAATCTAATTCGTTATAATTAGAATGTCCTATATTACCTCTAGTTTCGCAGCCTCGTGGTATTTCTGTTTGTTGACAAACTGTGCATCGCGGCAATGATTCAATCGCGCATATTGGAACGTATCGTTTTACGTCCCAAACAAAGGAGTACTTCCACTTTCATACCTTGATCTATGATAACAGACCTTAATTACATCGTAATAGGTCGTATTTTGGTAGGTAATGCCCTCGTATCCGGAAGTTTTCTAGATGCAAAGACATTAAATTATAGTACATATTTTAAATCTCTTTGGTTAGACGCAAGGATTCTTCAAAGCATTACAAAAAACATGGGTGGATCATTTTATTTTTTATCAGTCTGGTCTAGGCACTCTAGATTTTTATTTTCAATGTCTGCAATAGTATTTATCTAGCCATTTAGGATTTTTTTGTATACAGATAAATTATTTTCCACCAAATTAGTGCAAATATTTTCAAAAGTCATTTTGGTGAGTCTAAAAAGATTCATTTTGCCTTTCTGTACACACGAATCCGACTCAGCCGGGCAGCGTTCGGGAAGCTCCGTAGTGTCTTCTCGTCCAAAATACCTCAGTCCCTAAAGACAAAAGTCCAATGTGTGTTACCGGTGATGAAATATGGAACAGAAACGTGGTCCCTCACTATGGGCCTCGTAAGAAAGCTCAGGGTCGCACAGAGAGCTATTAAATTAGCAAAGTATTCGGAAATCTACGCATCAACATGTTTAATGTCGATCGCAGTTATAACTGTTTCCGGTCTGCTTTCTGTTGAGTATGACGTTAGTTATAGTAAAGTAACTTCTTATAGACCATGGGTCTCATAAGAAAGCTCAAGGTCGTACAGAGAGCTATGTAGAGGGCTATGCTAGGTGTTTCTCTACGTGATCGAATCAGGAATGAGGGGATTCGTAGAAGAAAGAAAGTCGCCGACATAGCCCAGTGGATTAGCTCTTTGAAGTGGCCGGGGCACATATAACGTAGAGCCGATGGCCGATGGGCTGAAACACTCTTGAATGGCGACCACGTACCGGCAAGTGCAACGTCGGACGCCCACGGCGCAAATCGTAGGGAAGCGCAGGCTGCATCCAACTGTTCTTTTTGGAAATCCTTGGGGAAAACGAACAAAACTGTCTCCAAAACCTGGAGCACAGGCGTAGAGTAACCAGCTTTTAGGTGTTCTATAGGATGCATTATGGTGAGTGTGCGAGGGAATTGCATGACTTAATTCCCCCATCTCCGTTCCACCATCGGACGACCCGTCGTACTGCGAGCTTCTACCCTTACGTTGTTAACACCACTACGATCCGGACGAAGTGTTTCGCCTCCTCTTTTATATCGCGTACATTTGGAACAATTTGCCAGCGGCGGTGTTTCCATCGGACTACAATTTGAGTGCCTTCAAAGCTAGACTGAATAGGCTCTTAATAAACTAGCGCGCTTTACCGTCAACGATTGCATCACTGCTTACCATAAGGCGGGATTGCAGTCAAGCACTAGTTTATAATTTATAAAAAAAGAAGGCCTCCAGTGTCAGTCCAGCAGTGGACTTCATGTAGCTGACATGATGATGATGAGTGGATACTGAAATAGGCATTAAAAAAGTTAGCAGCCTCAAAACTCTAACTCTATTTATATGGTATACTTAAAAAAGAGTATTACATATATTCTATTCTGAAACTCAATAGCGTTAATGAATTTAGCCATTTAGGACAGCTTAAACAGAATACAAAAACACTTTAAACAAGAATTACAATAGATATTAATGTATTACTAAAGCAAGCAATTTAAGACTTACCTTTTTTGTTTCAGACACAGGAGATCTGCAAAAAAAACTACTGGGGTCAGTATCCTTCAATAAATATTATGAGTGCATAATCGTACACGTGTAATCAACTGCTACTGATAACAGAGAGATTGTTATTAAACCTGAAACATGAACATTGGATAATCTCTCTACAACGTGTAACGGAAAGGGTACTTAATACAACATCAATTATTGTTTTTGCAAAACCCGAAACACGTGTCCAGTATTTTTAAGTAAATAATCTATGTACAAAATTAAAAAAAAAAACTATAATGAAAAACCACAAAGTTATGAGCTTGATGTTCTACTTGGTCGTTCGAACAAAAATATGGTCAAAGCTCCGCTCGTGCGGGCGAGCGCGGTGCGTTGACTTCTAGCGTCTACTGTTGCGCGCGCGCAAGTACCTAGATACCTATCGTATATGTATATGTATAGTACTAGATATCTATCGTAATCTGCGTGGGGTGCTCGGTAACCACACTACAACATTTCTAAATGTATTTGGGAAAAAATATAAGAGGGTATAAAAACAAACTATATATAGGTTTCGCATAACCAAAAAATAACGTTGTATATAAGTACATACATACCAAGGTCATGTTTGAACGATACCAAACGATATTGAATGTTGTATACCATAAACATAGCGACGCTTGAAAGGCAATCATATCTAAGCGACAAAAATTCGTAAATTGAGTTTTAAACACCATTCTAACCGCCAGATTTTTCTGCGTCGTTTGGTGTATATAACTCAATTTACGACTTTTTGTCGCTTAGATATGATTGCCTTTCAAGCGTCGATAGACATTATCTTATATGGATTGAGTAGTGATGGTTCAGTGGTAGCGGCTGCGACTTACGAGTTGTCGGTCGTAGATGCGAACCCGACAGGAGTCTTACATGGTGTGAATTATTTCATCACCACTGCTCTCAAAATGGTAAAGGAAAACATCGCGATGAAACCGGCATGTCTAGAACCGAACATTCTAAGACATGTGCCATCTACGAACCTGCATTGGGCTGGCGTGGATGATTACTGCTCACTCCCTTTCACAGAGAGGTGGCCATCATCTTAGCAGTGGGAACAATAGAAGATGATCATGTTATGCTCTAAAGAGTGGTGCTGACAATACGACAATAAATGAAAACACGAACAATGCTGGTTCGTAGGAATAATCCTAAACCATAGAAAAAAACCTAGTATCAAAATTAAAAAAATTTAAAATTCAAACAAACTAAATCGCATAAAATTGGAAATGGTATAGAACATATTTTAAAAATATTGGTTCACTGACCTACGATCGGTCACAGCGCGATCCTGTATCGACTTGGTTTTTTCGCGCCATTATTAAAAATTATTAAAGTTTTGGTACCGCAGGATGCCGCGGTCATTAACCTGTAATCACTTCCTTATCAACATGTACATCATGTACAAAATGTGAAAAATGAAAAATAATTTCCTGTGACTAAACTAATGGACATATTTATATGATTTTTTATGGGAAGACTGAGAATGTGTTGAGGTACACGATGTTTAATTTATTGTCGTATTGTCAGCACCACTCTGTATATACTTACCATGTTACTGGCAAATTAATTAATTTGTACTAATACAACTTTAAAATGGAAATCCCAGTTGAAAAAATTAGCCTGTATACACTGTTTTATATAGAGATCAGTTGCAGTTGAATTCTGTAACCTTCCCACTGTGAAAAGTTACGTGGAGTGAGCAGTCCTTTCAACTAATACTAAGGGTTACACTTTATGGGCACGCCAAAATAGCGACGGTAAGTCCCCTCTTGAAAGAGTGCCCAAAGAAGCGCCACGGCGCCCTCACCTTCCGCCTGATGCAGGTCAGTGGTCCTCACCGAACACGGCTGTTTCGGGAGGTTTCTGTTCCGTATAAGGCGGGCGGAACCGCCAGGATGTCACCAATGCGGGGATCGCCCATGGACACGGTGGAGCATACGGTGGCGGTCTGCCCGGCTTGGGTTGAGCACCGCCGTATCCTCGTGGCAGCGATCGGCGGTTATCTCTTGCGTCCGGCCCTGGTCCAGCCATGGTCATGGAGCGACAGTGCGTGGCAGGCCGTCACCTCCTTTTGCGAAGTAGTGATGCTGGCAAAGGAAGAGGCGGAGCGCGAGAGGGTGCTGGAATCTCAGCGCCCTCACGCCTCTAGCCGCTGCAGGAGACGCCCGTGTCGGGAGACAACGTCGGACTCCTGGCCACCATAGGCGCGGGCGTGCGGGCGGCGAGCAGTGAGCAGCTCGCCGCCCGGTAGGGACCAGGCACTGGTCGACAGCGCGTTTTGTTTAACGCGCGACTTAAAGAGATGTGAGCCAATCGTGACGGGGTCCACGAAGACCGATGCCTCCTGGGCCAGGGTTTTGGGTTGGTTAAAAATAAACTGTGGCCCTGGCGCGAAGAAATATGCGTGGGTTTTAGTCAGTGAAAGTCTGACACGCCCTTCGTCTCCGCCCCGAGTGGGAGAGGTCATTTGATGATTTCCCATCCCGAACAAAAAAAGGGTTACTATTGACAATATTGACAGATCGCTCTAACCTCACTTCACCCAGTTTTTCATGGTGAGATTTTTACCGTATCGATAGGCTTGTCAAATCCGACGGTCTGCGATACTTTACCACTAAAAGCCTTACAACTGGTAAATCTTTTAATCTCCCCAGCTCCCGATATAAGTATGCCAAAACGGGAATCGCAGATACGGATACGATGTCAGACGAATACGAACATAAGGGTCCAGGTAGAACCATCAGAGAGCATGCAGCTCGTCGCGCTGGTGCCACAAGTGAACAACGACAGCACCCTTATTACTGATGTAAGTACATACGAAATACGTCATCGTCTTTATTTTCATTCAGTCAGCTGTAAGACGTTCACTGCTGGGTGTAGGTCTCCCCAAGCAGCGCCACTTAATTGATCCATCTTTGTGAGAGTTTACGTTACGTTTTCTGGTACGCGATCGCTACACTAGAACCTTTAGGCCTCATAGGCCAATGCCACTTGGCATTTATTGGAGCTATCGCTTGCATAGATCCCCTGCGGATATCTTAATTCGTGATTTGATTACGTAGGGAAACTCCAAACATAACCCATCTTCATATATTGCCTAAATTACCAGCACGTCTCTTTCTTTCATCCAAGTATAAATTCATCTCTTTTACTAAAACACTATCTCAGAGTTCACATCGAATCGGTGAAGAAAAACATTTGAGGAAGCAGACTTGTGACGTCCTAATGGATATCACAAGTCAGCTTCCTCAAATGTTTATGCGCGCCCAGCGAGGTTTAATAACCTCACTGGGCGCGCATGGCAGATTACTTGCCACTCCCTCTCACCGAGAGATAGCCTATGTCTCAGCAGTGGGATAATTAAGCCACGTTACGAATTTTCTGCCTTCCTAACCATCTTTTTCTATTTTCAAAGTCCATTAACATACAACAACAATTTCCTTAGTCTCTTCATCGGTCTATTTCATCATCATCAATAGTCTTAGACGAAGCTGCATTTCATTCGAAGCGAATCTATTCATTCTTGGCAAATAGGTTAACTTATTCATATTTGATTTGAAGCCGAACTACGTCACTACGAGCCAGTTAACTTTAGAGATAAAAAAATATACCTAAAGATAACCAGCGACCTATGTCACTGTATTTTTCAGTGCGCAAATTGTTTTTACGGTTTCCTTCCTTCTCTTAAAAATATTTATTTATTAAACTTACACTTAGTTTAACAAGTGATAGCATTCAATTATAAACAGGAGAAATCTTTTAATTTTGATAGCATTAACAGTTAACCAGTTACCAAATTAGGCACAACCTGTATCTTGGTGACCCCAACTGTTTTGGTTTCATATTCCCTCGATATATATAGAATGTAAGATAGGCGCACGTTCGGTATATTGAAATTGAAATACGGAGAGAAACCGCCAGCAATCACTCCCAAATAATGAAGAGGTTGGCCTTACAGGGAGCTTCAGTCGATGCACTCTTGGTATGCTGAGTGGATGGAGGCTTTCACCAGATGTTCACTTAGCGCTGATAAGCTCACCGGCCGGTGGCAGTTTTGGATTTCGGTTGCTTAATGTTTTTCACCAACCAGGATTACGGAGAGAGAGCAAAAGTATACCGATGGGTGAATGGAAAAACTTCTTACGGTTTATTCGTTCTCCATTCCTTGATGCCGATTGGATGCTCCGCCAGGCAATGAGGTTGAAGGAAAAAAAAAAATGCGGGAATATTTGAATATGCTTGCTTATTGATGTATCTAATTGTTATGTGCATTAACAGCAACACTAAACATAGTTACTGAGTTAGTTCTGCTTGTCCAGTGAAGCATTACTACGCTACACTGAAACGTCTGAAAGCTTCTGTTATAGGACGTGGACCATAACTTTTCCACGGCGCGCGCCATGTGGTCGCGGTGTACCTACGTCACCCGTTTTTGATTTTTTGATTCTACGACTTTCTGGTGTCCTAAAGATTTTCTTTGCCGTTTACACACAAGCGTGGTATGCGCGATATAATTATACGAGATATGTAATTATAATTGGTAATGTGGCACTCGCATTTTCTTCGTACAGCTCCACAGTCGCACCTGTTTCGTGATGTAACTAGTCGAGGACCTTCCCTTTAATTACGAGAAGTAAAGAACACGCCATTCGTTTTGTCAGAGTTCCAGGACAATGGGCTTAAAATTCTTACTGCATATTTAGATACGAAATGGCGTACTTCTTTCTGTTGTAACACTACATTAGTATTAGTATTAGAGGTAGTAATTTTGTAGTATTTAGTCATTAATTATCTTATGCTAAGGAATGTTATTATTCGTAGGCTAATGGTCAATCAAAGGTTGTCCATTCCAAGGTTGTCTGGAAGAGATCGCATATAAGCGATAAGGTGCTGTATATTTTGAAGTGTATTTTTAGTACATATGTATGTATTTTCTAATGTACAGACGACAGCACATCAAGCTACTACAATCTGTGAAATGACTTTATTCGATTTTCCATTTTATCTCAGAAGCATGAAGGCTCAAGGTTGATTGGGAATATTTTACAGTTTCGGGTAGCTTGACCTGCTGTCCTCCGTACAAATACCTGAGTAAGTATATATTACTAAACCAGCTTCTGACCGCTACTTCAGTTGCCTGCAAAATCTTTTATCTTCTACTCACTCCGTCGCATTTTATCATCTGCCCGTAGTGTCATTTCCTTTTCGGTTAGCGCTCTTTCTTACTCTTTCTTTATGCTTCTTTCCCAAGCGTGATACTAAAGCCTTCATCAAGAAATGAGCTTTAAAAGGAAAGGTTAGCGCGTTTAAACATTATTTATTATTATTATTAAATTTCTTCAGGTGTATTATAGATTATACTGCAATGCCTTCGCGTTTGCTTTAGAAGTTCATAGAAGAAAAGATTCACAACATTTTACTTTCAAGATGAGTTTAAACAATTTTATTAAATATTTTTATTACATAGGTATACTTAATTTTTAAGATTACTTAGATAAATTCTTATTATTGCATTTATTACATGATAAAGCGTTGTCACTTCGAAATACAGTTAACTTCTGCAGTTTTTTTTTTCATTATCTACATTCGATTCTTTAACATGTTTTTAAATATTCATTATAGTGCACTTTACTGGTAGGTAATGATCTGGTCGTGCCTCGGAAAGCACGTTAAACCATTGGTCCCGGTTGCCATACGAACATCTACAGTCGTTACAGGTTGTTGGAGCCCTCAAAAGTCCAACAATTAGTCTAACTGCAATGCTTAGATATCGCCTTCGGGTTGTGCAGGTCAGGCGGCAGTCGCTTCACGGAAAATATCGAAGTTTAGCCATACTTAGTAGTTAGAATGGTAAAGGGGACCCCAGGCTCTAAAGGTAAAAAAAAAAGTAGCTTCGGATGCGACTGGGATTAACGGTGAGATGATGATGATGAGTGAACTTTATTATAGAACGTAATGTTGTTTGGATCCCTTTTTTCTGTAAGGGTTCTGTTCAAGGAACCCTTATAGTTTGTCTTCGGAGATATTACGATGTTCTCATGGTCAACCTTGGGCCACGCTTTGATTGCCGTATCGCCGTTGTCTCTGGACAGCCTTTAGTTTCGAGAGGCTCTGAGACTGACGAGTGGCTTATAGCATGAACGGACTGAATATAGTGTTCATTTTGTAGGCCACTGGTGGCTGCACCGGTATCCGTAAAATAACCTAAAGTAACAACTCAAAAGATAATGTTAATAACGATAACAAAATAAAAACAAAGCCTTTATACAATAAACAATTATCGGCAAAAACAATTGGATAACATTCAAAAGTAGGTATCGATAAATTAATGAGAAACAAACACAACCTACGTATTTTGGCGGAAGTCATTATAACCTAACAAACTAAAAAAAACCCTGCTGTTACAGCGTATGAATAGATTAGGAAGCATTTCAGATTTGGTAAAATCATAGGAAAATGTAAAGCGTTCTTCCAAGTACCTACTTCCTTCCTATTCACTCAGTTTTTTTTTTTTTGTATGAATAGAACTAGCGCGCTTTACCATCAACCATTGCATCTCTGCTTACCATCAGGTGGGATTGCAGTCAAGCACTAGTTTATAAATGTTAAAAAAATATATTATGTATATTATAAATTACTTCATTGTTTAATAAGTAGTATCATAAATGTCCTCATGTTGTGGAGAAGCGTTCCTTGTAGCGGTAAAATAGATGAATATGACAAATTGCACCGTAACTTACAGTGCATCCTGTCATATTCGTCCGTAAGTATTCACTTTCGCGCTGGCTCTTCGCTATCAGCGTTAGAACCCGCATTAACGCGCGTATGCGGATAAGTATGTAGTTCAAATTTATGTGATAGCAGAAATATTAGAACGTGGCTGACTTTTATGAATATGGGAAAACCGAAAAGAAAAAACATGTAAGCAACATTGTGACCAGTGCTTGTGCTAACGTTGCTACTACGAAGCTGTTATGGACTTCCTCATCATCATCATCTCAGCGTTAATCTCAGTTGTATCCGAAGCTTTTTCAGCTTTGGAGTCTCGGGTCCGCTTTACTAGTCTAACTGCTGATTTTGGGTAAACTTCGATATTTTCCGTGAAGCGACTGCCGTCTGACCTTCACAACCCGAAAGCGATATCGAAGTATTGCAATTAGACTAATTGTTGAATTTTTGAGGGCTCCAACAACCCGTAACGATTGCCGCTAGATGTTCGTATGGCAACCGGGACCAACGGCTTAACGTGCTTTCCGAGGCACGACCAGACTAGTGCAAATATTCATATTCATGCATACAAATTTTGGACTGCGCGGGGATCGAAACCGCGCCTCCTCGCGGAATGGCCTCGTTCGCTACCGCTACGCCACGGAGGCTGTAGATGACTTACCTACATGACCAAAAATAACGAATCTTACATCGGCAATCTTACGTGGAAAATATTACTGTTGTGCTAGTAGGACATTAATTTATAGAGAAGTAAATTATTTTCAGATAGACTACGTTATTTTAGATCCTATGGATGAATACGGTGAGATAAGCAGATCTCCTCAGAAAAACTACACGTTATGGAGTACAATACTCAAGGAGGGTTCACCTGTAGTATGGCGAGGAGGCAACAAAGTGCCAGAATACAAAACATCTATGGTTAATAAAACATACGAAATTAAGGAGTTTTTACATCCAAGTGTGGATGGTTCGCATGTCTTTGGACAGTTTACTTGGAACGCCAGTGGTGGTAAGTCTAAGTTTCTATCGTTATTTACCAACTAGCGGCTGCCAGCGACTTCGTTCGCGTGGTTTAATTATGCTCCGCTCCTATTGGTTGCAGCGTGATGTTATATAGCCTAAACTTTAGGCTATATAACATCTTTTTGCGTTGGATAGCCCATTAATCCAAGAAGGCTTTAGGCCCTAAAGCCTTCTTGGATTAATGGGCTATCCAACGCAAAAAGATTTTTTCAAATTGGACCCGTAGTTCCTGAGATTAGCGCGTTCAAACAAACAAACTCTTCAGCTTTATACATTAAATATAGATTAGTTCTAATCTGAGGAGCAATTCTCGTAATTTTGAGAAATTCCCTACATTTTTGACAAACTTTTAACATTTGTTTGTCACTTACATAACACTGCGACCACATTTGGGACGTTTTGTTTTATGAGAATTATTATTACCTATATTAATTGAAATCTGAAAGGTCAACTGAAAGCTATAAATATAATTAAAAAAAATATATGAACTCTTGTCTTTGTAGATGGCGACGTATGTTTCGACGTTATCAACTTTTGCAACAAGAATCCATCCTTTAGCTTCGCCAAAGTAAGGGTATGTATCATCAGCAACAATACTTAAAAACTGGTGTAGATCAGGAATGCTCTTTGATATACGCACATTTGTACCTGAAGAACAGCTGTTTATTCGCCGTGTATAGGCATGGTCGTCATGGGGGTAGCTAGGGCCACGTACTATAAACTGCATCCATGACGACCTTCGTTGATAAATCCTTGAGCTTCTTTGCCTACACTGGAAAAAATTATAGTAAAAATTTATGACATCACAGCAACCAAGCTGAAATGACTAAGGCGCATAGTAAATAGACAACGCTACGCCCGCGACCAACAGACTGCTTGATGGCAGAAATGCAGTCGGTGGTGCACTATTTGCATAATCAACAATATCTGTACTGTTCTTTGATATACAATATGTAAAGAAAACCCTGTCCGACCCATAAGGATTGTCATATACGGACTCTACGGAGACTGACGTGTGCCGCCCTTAGCAACGGATTGCCTAGTTACCATTGTTATAAAAATTATGTCAAGGAATAAAGAGCGATTTAAAGTAGATATGTTTATTTAATAATTTGGCGACGAGAATGCCCACAAACTCTAAGGAAAAATATGCGAGGGTACGTTCCTGTCTACGAGGAACCCTTACCAAAAGTTCAAATTACATAAATACACACGAAAATTTTTCAAACGAAGAAGTCGATTCTCGACTAGAAATTCTGAACCATACATTTAAGAAATTTCAAGAAGTCCAAGAACAAATTGAGTTGGAAACCGAAGATGACTGTTTACAACATGAAATTGAATACAGGTACGAATTTGAGGAAAATTATTCCGCTATGAAAACGAAATTGTTGACATTAAAAAAATCAAATATTTCAAGAACAGAGACAAGTTTGACTAACATACCAAGTACGAGCAGGATAACTTCTACATTAAATCAACCTATCAAAATTAATTTTCAACCTTTTCAAGACAAGGAAAGCTTCCAAGGATTCACCAAAAGGCTTATAACTTACCTACTACTTAACAACATTACTGAACCGAAAATAAAAGTATACATTCTACTTACTACTATATCCCCGGAACTTCATGAAAAAGTTTATCATCTGTGTTCACCTGACGATCCATTAAACAAATCCTTCGAAGAACTAACCCAAATACTCGATACATATATAGACCCAAAACCCAGCATTTGGGCTACACAACATAAATTTATATCTCGAATTCAAAAAGAAGATGAAACTATCGCAATGTATTCATCAGATCTCAAAAGACTTGCTACTAATTGTGAATTTGTCTGTCAGAATTGTAAGAAAAGTACAATGGAAAACTTTTTAACCCTACAATTTATACGTGGAATAAAAGAAGGAGAGATACGCACAAAAATATTGCAAGACCGAAAAACACCATCTTTTACGGAATTAGTGACGATGGCTACAACCATGGAAATAGGAAAGTCTGACAATTTGAAGATCACAAGTGACATACAGCACTTTCATAATTCAGCAATGAACAGAATGTCAACACCATCCAGTAGCAATAGGTCTCCCGGAACAAACTCAAAACTACTACAAAGAAACACAAGTCAACCAATTACCATAAAAGATTTAAAAGGTAAATGCTTCCGATGTGGTAAATCCGACCACCGAGCCAATGACTGTGGAGCAATGAATACAACGTGCAGAAAATGTCAAAAACAGGGTCATTTGGCTAGAGTTTGCCTTCGCAGAACAAATGCAACTAATGTTTTAAACGATTCTACAAGCACAATTAGTAATGAAAGTACCGGACAGATTAATTTGATCAAAAGCGAAATATCCGAAAAATATATGATACCAGTTAAAATTGAACATGAGTATATACAAATGGAATTTGATACGGGAGCTACACTATCTACAATGTCATTGAAACAATTCAAACGCATGAATATCAATAAGAAAATTTACAAAACAGACATGAAATTAAGAACATATACAGGCGAAATAATTAATCCTCATGGAGTTACATATGTTAAATGCCAGTACAAAGGCCAAGTCTTCTACGGTAAACTTTACATTATAAACAATGATGTTGATGCTATATTTGGCAGAAGCTGGATGAAAGAAATAAATATAGAATTGGCAGAAATACGAATGATAGAAACGGACAAACTATATCCAGTTAAATTAGATCAGTTGTTTGAAGAATATTCAACATCAGTTTTTAAATCCGATTTGGGTAAGATCCCTAATTACAAAGCTCATTTACACCTAAAGGACAATTCTCAACCGATTTTCATAAAGCCTCGGAGAATTCATTATGCCCTTAAATCCAAAGTAGACGAAGAAATTCAACGTTTGTGCGACACCGGAGTCATTACCAAGGTAGAACGGTCAGATTGGGGTACACCCATTGTACCAATTGTTAAACCAAATGGATCAATTAGATTATGTGCTGACTACAAAGTTACGCTAAACAAATTCATAAAGGATGAACAATACCCGATTCCTATAATAGAGGATATATTTACAGAAATGAATGGAGGTAAACTATTCTGTACCTTAGATATAACACAAGCATATCTCAATATGGAAATGGACGAAGAAAGCGCCATGTTACAAACCTTAAGTACGCATAAGGGTACATACAAAGTAAATAGATTAATGTTTGGAGTCAAAGTAGCACCAAGCTTATGGCAAAAATTTATGGATCAACTTTTACAGGATATTGAAGGTGTCAAATGCTTCTTTGATGATATTATAATTCAGGGATCCTCAGAAGAACAATTATTTCAACGACTTAAAATAGTATTACAAAAGCTGAAAGAAAGTAATCTCAGAGTAAACAAAGAAAAATGCAAGTTTTTCAAAAGAAGCATCAACTATCTGGGACATACAATAGACAAAGATGGATTACACAAAAACCAAGATAAGGTCAAAGCTATTGTTAAGACAGAGCCCCCAATTAATGTCAATGAATTACGTACATTTCTCGGCATGGCAAATTACTACAATAAATTTATAGCAAACTTAGCATCCATTACAAACCCTTTGAACGAATTATTAAAGAAAAGACAAAAATACATATGGACAAAGAAATGCCAGGAAAGTTTTAATAAAATAAAAGAAGAAATTTTAAGCGAAAAAGTACTGACATATTTCGATCCAAGAAAACCTCTTGTTTTAGCTACAGACGCTTCACCGAGTGGCTTGGGAGCTGTGTTATCTCATAAACTACTAGATGGCACAGAACGTCCGATTGCTTTCGCTTCAAGAACCCTTACTAACAGCGAAAAAAATACAGTCAGATAGACAAAGAAGCTACAGCAATATTTTGGGGACTTAAGAAATTTTTCCATTATTGTTACGGCCGAAAATTTACCCTGATTACAGACCATAAACCACTGACTTCAATCTTCCATCCGGAACAATCGTTACCAGCATTGAGCACAATGCGTTTATTTCACTACGCACATTTCCTCTCCGGGTTTGACTACAACATCGAATATCGAGCTTCTTCAAAAAATTGCAATGCAGACTATCTATCAAGGTTTCCAGTTGAAATAGTTAAAGAAAAGTCAATAGATCAACATACATCGTTTCAACTCAGACAAATAAACCAATTAGAAGTAACTCCAGAAATAATAGCACGTGAAACACAAAACGACACGGAATTGAAAGTGTTATTAGAAGCGTTACAAACAGGACATTCACTAAAAAATTACGGATACAACGACAATGAACTAACACTTCAAGACAATTGCATTTTGAAAGGCACGAGAATATTTTTACCATACAATCTGCGGTCTCGTGTCCTGGAAGAACTCCATTCAGGACATATTGGAATTCTAAAAATGAAATTACTTGCGCGTAGCCACGTTTATTGGAAAAACATCGACAAGGACATAGAGAATGTGGTCAAATCCTGTAGATCATGTCGATTACAGCAGAATTCACCAGCGAAAGCAACTCTACATCATTGGGAAGAACCTAATGCTCAGTGGCAAAGAATCCACGTAGACTTCGCTGGACCTATTAAGGGCCATTATATATTTATAGTCGTGGACGCTTTTACAAAATGGATTGAAGTAATCCCCACGAAGACCACTACTACAACATGGTGTATAAACACATTAGAAAATATTTTTAATATATTTGGAATGCCGCATATATTAGTATCCGACAACGGCCGCCAATTTACATCAAATGAGTTTAAAATTTTTCTCAAAAATTGTGGAATTACACACAGAACCACCGCCCCATATCACCCGTCTACCAATGGTCAAGCTGAACGCTCCGTACAGACTGTTAAAAGAGCTTTGCGGGATATGGAGGGGGAGAGTGGTAACTTCTCAGATAAAATTATCACAGTTACGTGTCGCCTGAGACGCACCCCAGGCCTAAACGGAAAATCTCCTTATGAGCTTATGTTCGGCCGTCAGATTAGAACGCGCTTGCACGCAATGCTTCAATCGCCGTCAATCCCTAGGAGAAATGTGGTTTCAGTTCAAAGAGAGCCAAGGAAATTTACTACCGGGGATAGGGTACAGGCAAGAAGCTATAATAACCCCCATGTCAAATGGGAATTTGCCACAGTATTGCGCCGTATTGGCCTATTACATTACGAGATTCGGACAGATAGTGGCTTGACTTGGACCCGCCATCTGGACCAATTGCTGGCTGCACCCCAGGTGTGTCAGCCAGGAATCGCCACCGAGGTGTGTCATATACGGACTCTACGGAGACTGACGTGTGCCGCCCTTAGCAACGGATTGCCTAGTTACCATTGTTATAAAAATTATGTCAAGGAATAAAGAGCGATTTAAAGTAGATATGTTTATTTAATAAGGATAATAAAGGTTAGGTAAACACTTGACCAAATATAATATAAAATTTTACATAATCATCACAGTAACAATAATAATGAATTTTGAAATAATCTTTTTTTCCCGGGTATTAATTCCAATTTCCCCGAAATTTGGTCATTTTAAAAAACTGACAACACCATTTGTGACGGAGCGAATAGCGATGCGACCACGTGCCGCATGCCCCGCCCCCCTTCACCCGCGCATACATGCGCGGGTGAAGGGGGGTGGGGCTATCGGGTTGTCTACCGCACATGCATTAAGTTACCTCGCTTTTTCGAAATAATATTTATTTTTTCTGGGGGATTTTTTTTAAGTTTAGCCCAGCTTTGTAGGCATTATTAGAATCAGTTAACGATACCTAACAATACCTTCACGGATCGGACAGTGTTTTCTTTACATATTGTAGATGTTGGAGTGTGTAAAGAAAAGATCACGAGGCATATAAGTTTAATGCTAACTAATTATGCACAAAAATGCAGCTGGCAATTCCTTTCTCTAGATTTTTTACTCAGTTATTCGCTATAGGTCGGGCGGTAGGCTCGGTGGTAGGCCATAACATCGGCTGCCGGCAGAAGTTACCACCCACCAGACAAAGTCTTGTCGCCAAGCGATTCGTCGTGTTCCGGCATGATGTCTGGTGAAGCCGTACGGAGGACAGGTCTGAGGAGTTGTGTTGCGATGTGTGCCGGGTACGATGCGTCAAATGTTGTTGTCTCTGGAGTTTGATCTTGGAGGGTCTCCACATCAACCTCCCTCTGGCGCAGCATCGTTGGTCTTGTTGATGGGTTTAGCTTTGCACCACCTTGCTCAACTGCCGTCTTCCTTCCAATTCACTAAGTTTTTTTAAGTGAATGGGCTTAATAAACTAGCGCGCTTTACCATCAACGATTGCATCACTGCTTACCAACAGGCAGGATTGCAGTCAAGCGCTAGTTTTTAATCATTAAAAAAAAAAGGTATTACACCGTCTTCAATGAAGTGCACTATGGCTATTGACTTAAATACCTAAGCACACTGACGCGCGTTCGATCTAATCGATGCGTCAGAAATAGTTATGAACAGTTGAAGACTGTACAAAAGCCATACAAACTGCCGTAACGAGTTGTCCGTCGTGGGTTCGAACTAGGGTTGCCAGATAGGAAGTTACAAAATCCGGGACAGTCGTCGACAGAGAGGAAAAATAACGCCTAAAAAAAAAAAAGGTCATTCGAAATGGACGAAATGAAATCCGGGAGAGTCGAGGAAGGACGGCTTCAAATCCGGCAGAGTCGGACGAAGAACGGCTAAAAAAAAAAAAAAAAAGGTCATTCCAAAATTTTTTAAAATCCGGGACAATTACCGCTCATTCCGGGACAAGAGGTCATTCCGGGACAAGAGGCAAGATTCCGGGAAAATCCTGGATTTCCCGGCGGTCTGGCAACCCTAGTTCGAACCCAGACAGAGGCTTACATTGTATAAATGATTTCATCACCACTGCTCTCAAAACGGTGAACAAAACTATCGTGAGAAAAGGGGTAAAAAAACATGTAACACCTATCAACCTTTTTTGCTTAAAGAAAGGGGCTCGCGTGTTAGTTTACGGCGTACTGGCTCTCATCGAAGAGGACTCCCGGAGGTCAAAGAAGTGCAATTTTTTTTTTATAAATTATAAACTAGCTTGATCGCAATCCCGCCTGATGGTAAGCAGTGATGCAATCGTTGATGGTAAAGCGTGCTAGTTTATTAAGATCCTATTCACTCTAGCCTTGAAGATACTTAAATTGTAGTCCGACGGAAACACCGCCGCTGGCAAATTGTCCCAGTCCCACGATGTACGCGGTCGAGGCGAAACGCTTAATCTAAAAAGCGCGATATAACCGAATTCCTCGCGGGCGAAGCCGCGGGCGGTAAGCTAGTGCTAAATAAATTATTCATATAAGTATAATTTTCAGCCCAACAGCAAAGAGGAGCCATCAGTAGACTTCGACTACCTACCAGTTGATGATGAATGTTACATCAATGTGACCGGCTTCTACGGGACCACACAGTTCAAGTACCGTACGCTTTCTTGCAACGAAATCAATTGTTCACCCAGTAAGTATATCATCGCCATCACATTAATAATAAAGTTTCCAGGAGTCCATTATGGGCTATGCAATTCACACTACTTACTATTTCATCAGTGAAGGCCTACCTTTTAAACAGAAATCTATCTTTTGTTTGTGCCAGACGAGGTTGATTCCTACCGAAAAAGCGGGAAAAACTAGTAGGTACACGCTAAAATAAAAAGATATCAGTAAAGAAAAAACAAAGTAGACAATAGTAGGTCAAGTTACCCGAAACTGTCAATTTTATACATTCAACCTTTGAGCACTCCTGACTAATTGTCAATTCCAATAAAAGAAACAAAATCAAATCGATACATCAAAATTAATACACCCTTCGTTTTGCGTCGAGGGTTACAACCAAAGACATTAAAATTATAACTTAAATCTCTTTGGTTACAAGTTACAACAGATTAAAATTAAAAAAAAAGTCTTAGCATTAAATTTAAATGCATACTATTGTTTACCTGCAAAAGGTAATGCACTCACTAACTATTTGGAATAAAGGCTACTAATATATGTTTGATAATAGTCTAAACAAAAAATATAGTAGATATTTTTAAACTGAGGGTAAGCATAGTGGTTGAAACTATAATACCTCTATGAGGGTAAGTTGCGTAAGTTTTCGCCGAGTATACTTACGCACCCTACTTGCGTACCTAACACTATGGTCCGTATTACAGAAGGAAACTCAAGCTTTGATCTCTGCTTAAGCATTACTTAAAACTAGTTTCAACCAATCAAATGGCTTGAACCGAGACTTAAGTAGAGCTTAAGTTTTGAGTGACGTTCTGTAATACGGTCCTTAGACTATAAATTTGAATAATTTTGAAACATCTTGATAATCCGTTACTCGATATGTTAAAAAAAAATGTGTCTGCTGAATAACTAAAAAACGCAATGTATCGTGTTCAACTGCCAAAATGAATCCCATCGCGACTGTTAATATGTTACGCAAATACCCGGCAGCCCGGTAACATAGTAGGTATAAAGAGGGCCCTCTTTATACTATGCCGGTAATATCGTAATACACTATCAGTAACAACGGGTTTCATTTTGACAGTTCAACAACATTCAGTGTTATTTATACGTACGTTGTTGAACAGACGCAGTTTTAAAATAGCAACGGATTAGCAATAATTATGCTTAAACTTGATAGTAAAGTAGTTATACTTAGTATGTCACGCGATTAGGATGCGAGTGAGAGCAGCACGGTGGGTAGTTAGATATTATTTACTCAAAAATTAGTGATGTAGCAAACGATATCGATTGCATTTGATAATTATGGTTTATGATGATATGTTTTAAGTACGATAAGTTCTACTTTTGCCTCTGGATGAAATTTATGGGCTAGCATCTTTATCATGTTTGGGATTTTTAAATATAGAATATTTGGTCTGATTTTAACATACAATTTTTATGGCTTGGAAATTTAATTTGTTAGTGAGCCCATATCCTTCCGCAGAAATGTATTGAATCAGAAGCTTGAAAAACAATTTTGATGACTTCCTGTAGTTTAACAAGAAACTACAACTTTGTTGTTACTTCTATATTGTAGATCGAAATTTTTGGGGAGCTTCAAAACTAAATTTTTAATGTCATCATGAGACCACTCAGATTGTTTGAGGAAAATATGTGGGATATGACCTGATTTTCTCCTTGGAGTCGAAGCGTCCTTCAAACGAGCAGTAAAAACGTCCGTGGGTTTTCGTCTTGGGTTTGATTGGTGCGAAAAACACTGAACCGATGAGTGTGTTTCGGCTATTTCTTCTCAGAGGTAGTCAGTTAGGAAATGCCGGCTTCATCTAGTTTAAAAAAATATATATGACATGTGAAAATGATCAGTGATCCTACTTGCTTAATAAACGATTTTATTTCATTTCGATTTCGTTTCATTTGTGTTTTTACCGGGATCAGGCTGACAATAGCAAACGAATCAAACTTTGTTATTTTCCACTCACTGGTATCAACAGGTTTTTCCACTTGCTGAAAAATTTTGAACGTGTCACAAATCACTCCATGGCGGGTGCAAAGATCGATGTATCGTGATATCGACAACAGTATTTCCATCACTAACAACCAAAGTAACTTTGTGAGGTAGGCAATTACACTATGGCATCGCGCTTAAACAAATAGACACGTCACGCATGCGTGTAACGGAATGTGTGTTAATCTGTTCGATCTGACAAAAAGAGAAACGACTACCTAGAAAATGAACGCAATACAATTACTTAATTTTAATCTCCTGGTGATTCTTCTTGCAGCAGTTTCTACAGAGGTACCAGAAGCAGAGATACCAAAAGACGTATATATTGAAGCGAATAAAGACACCAACAATACTTATGAGGTGTACGTGAGTTGGGAGCTGCCGCATCACCTGCCTGACTCCTACACTGTGATATTAAGTGCGACAAGCGCAAACTATACTATGGAGCTACCAGGGGTGAGTGTACTAAATATATGAACAATTTTTGTGCCACTTTGGAACGCTAGGAAATGATGAGCCGATCACTAAATTACGTCTGTCGACCTACACCCTAATTTCCGTAACACACTATCATTCTTAATATTATGAGTTATTTTAAAGGACATTGCTATTGCATTCATTCACTTGATGCGCACTTATACAACAAAATGGCGGTAGCTAAATAAAACGTCCAAACAAAAGAAAAAAACGTTATTTAAAATTACAAGTTTGACATACCGTACTATAATGACGACGTAATCGTTATTATTTACATAGGGGTATCCAGGGGGCGGGGGTGGGCCGCTGCCGCTGACAAAATGTACGGTGTAATTGTCAAAAAACCACGTGCGATCACTCTAAAAATTTTACTTGCCCTCCCCTAGGCCTGACTTGCCCCCCCTAGGCCTGACTTGCCACCCCTAGGCCTGACTAGCTACCCCTAGGCCTGACTAGCCACCCCCTAGGCCTAACTTGCCACCCCCTAGGCCTGACTTGCTCCCCCCCTCCCCCGCCAGGCCCGAAGCTGGGTAGGTACGCCCATGATTATTTACTTATTTGATTTGACGTTATTGCTCAACTGGCTCTAACGCTAATTATCTTGATAGACTATAATGTGATAACAATAAAGAAAAACACAAAATCAATATTCTTTTTTATAGTGGCCTACTGTTTAAATATGATATTAATGATTACAATACAATTAAACAGGATTCAACAGAAGCGGTATTTGAAGGTGTGACAGGTGAAGGTTACTACCACGTGTTAATACAAGCAAGATTAGGCAAATCAACTGGTAACACCAGTAGGCGAGCTCACTTCCCTGGTAAGTCGCTTCTCTCTTGTGTCGTTTTAATTAAGCAAAGAAAAAATAAGCAATTGACACACTAAACACAAACCTGCAGTAGGTACCGATTCTGTAACCGTCCTACCGTGAAAACTTTGGTGAAATGGGGTGTTCAGTGCATCTTCTTCTCTCAATTTCATTAAAAAAAGGATAAAAGATAACATTTTTTTTTTTTTTTTATAAGTTATAAACTAGCGCTTGACCGCAATCCCGTCTGATGGTAAGCAGTGATGCGATCATTGATGGTAAAGCGCGCTAGTTTATTAAGAGCCTATTCACTCTAACCTTGAAGACACTCAAATTGTAATGTGACGGAAACACCGTCGCTGGCAAATTGTTCCAGTCCCTCGATGTACGCGGTATAAAGGAGGAAGCGAAACGCTTCGTCCGGGTCGCAGTGGTATCAACAACGTAAGGTTGGAAACTAACCGTACGACGGGTCGTCCGATGGTGGAACGGAGATGGGGGAATTAAATCATGTAATTTTAAAGTTTAATCTTATAATAATAATAAAGATATTCCATAGACAGTTTAGACGCGATTATAAACATGGCCACCACAAATACGTCAATTTACATCAGGAGCAGAGTAATTTGACGGTTTTTTGACGGGAAGCTGACATGGGTGTCACGCGCATTTTTCATTGGACTTTTAAAATTATTTATAGTGTCGTTTACTAAATAAAAGCGCGTGATTTATGTAGTAAATAGTGCATTCAGTATTATTATGCATAAAGAACATTGAAATATCACAGCATAGTGGCCACATAATGGCTTAGCATCAAATCTCCTCTTAGTTGGCTCACGCGGCCGTTTTTCCAACTGTCATTGGCGATATCCGCCATTATTGTGAAATAAATTTTTAAAGAATTTCTATAATTCGTTACACGTGTTATTGGCAAAATTGTGGTATCTAACCACAGAGGCCATTGAAGAGTTGAAGTAGTATTCACTCTAAAGAAAAGAAAGAAAGAAGAAAAGAGTAATTTGACAAGTCTACATCTAAACTAAGATTTTATCTTCTGTCCTTTTCTTAATGAGGTAGACAGAAAAAAATGGACTGAACTTAAATTTAATTTAGTTCGTGAACATGGGAATCGGAGTAACTGTCTATAAGAAATTCAAAATGAAGGTGGAACCACATTTTTGTGGTGAGGTGTGTTATGACGCGTTATGACGTCATCTGATGCGTATCCAAACTATTTTCTATGGTTAGATCCACATTTTTGTCTGGTGTTATGTCCTGACGTGTTGTGTGTGATTGGCTAGAACTGCGTCACGACACGACCCAACACAATAATGAGGATCGGGCCTTAAGACTGATTTACACACGGTGCAATTTAATTGCCTATGGCTTCAAATAAGTTGAAGCAACAATAGAAGTTGCATTGTCTAAACACCATTTATACGATGCAAATCATTTGTTGCATCAATTTTCTTGTATGTCATAGGCAATTAAATTGCACTGTTATTCTTCAGATAAAAGTATCTAGCGCTGGAAAAAAACCCTAAAACAAAAAGAAAATGTCTCATTCATGAATGACTATGACAATGAACTGGTAAAAACCACAATCTCCCTTCGTCTTACAGTATCGACATGGTAGCATCCAGTTTGCTGAGAAGAAAACTTGATTTGAAATAATAAAATATAAATTCACAACTCTCATCTGTATTTTTTTTCGCCCTTTCCAAATTTTCTTATTTTCTCTTATATCAACCACTAATAAATATAAAGCCTACTGAATAAAAATATTTTACGTAATATTTAAGTGTTTTTTTTACCGTATGAAATGATAGCTAACCATGGTTAGCTTAAAATAAATATGCTCATGCTAATACCTATACAATCCAGCTGAAGTGATGAATCTATTAAGTCCGCTTGACTGCTAAAAAACTAACAAATTAGGAAAGGAAAATAACTAGAATTTACAGAGCTGAATAAATGAAGTGTAAATTCCATTAGACATTATATTGATGACTGTTTCATTCCGAATCCACCACACATACATAAACATAATGGTTCGAAAACCATTACTTTTTGACATATTCTTTAAATTTAAATAGCATATATAGTAAACTAGCTTTCCGCCCGCGGCTTCGCCCGCGTGGAGTTCGGTTATATCGCGCTTTTTAGATTTCCCTCGGGAACATCAATTTTTTCCGGGATAAAAGATAGCCTATGTTCTTTCTCAGGGTCTAAAGGTTGTCTGTGCCAAATTTCATCAAAATCGGTTGAGAGGTTTAAGCGGGAAAGCGTAACAGACAGACAGACAGACAGACAGACAGACAGACAGACAGACAGAGTTACTTTCGCATTTATAATATTAGTATGGATAAATAAATGACAATATTAAAAGGATTATTTATTACGTAGTTCACTCACCAACTCACAACTACATATTAGTTAAACAACACACAGCAGGACTCATACTAGCATTCAAACTAATTTTTTTTAAGGGTGCGCAAAGAATATTTTAAGCTTTTCCAAGCCCTTAGGCCGCTGCCTTGAATCTTGCGGGCAGCAGGGCGGCGGCGGCAGCGGCGCGGGAGCCGAGCGGGCATTGAAGACCCGTTCTCGAAACTAGCGGGTAGATCGCGCGTCACTATAGCCGCGTAGTGTTGTGTTCACGATTGTGTCAACGAGATATTTGGTTTTATTCGCGAAAGAAATGTCTGAACAATGGCGGCAACATCTTTTTGATTCAAATTTATTCCTAACGCTCGATCACCGCTCGCTGCCCGCAAGATTCGAGCGCGAGAAGTACACCGCTCGCTACCCGCCACCGCCCCGCTGTTTTCGAAAACCAGTCCGTTTGATTTTACCCATAAGATCCTGCCGCTCACTCGCCGCCGCCGCCGCCGCCGCCGCCGCCCCGCTGCCCGCAAGATTCGAGGCAGCGGCCTTACAACAATAACAAATCTTAACATCTATAACACACACCTATAAAATAATGATTACTTACATAAGTAAATAGGCTCATAAAAAATCATGGAAAAAGTAAGGTGATGCAATTGTTGACGGTTAAGCGCTTTACCATCAACGATTGTATCACCGCTTACGAGCACGCGTGATCGCAGTCAAGCACTACTCATCATCATCGTCATCATCAGCCTCCACTCGTCCACTGCTGGACACAGGCCTCCTTCATGGCACGCCAACAAGCTCGATCCTGAGCAGTTCTCCGCCAGCCACTACCAGCCACCTTTTTGATGTCGCTCCATCTCGCCCAAGATACTATAAAACGTTAAATAAAAAAAATACATCAAATCAAATCAAAAGTCATTTATTAAAATTAGGCTGAGAATTAGCACTTTTTGAACGTCAATATTACATAAGACAGTCCCCCAAAATGCCCACCCATCGACACTTCCTAGTGCTATCGCTGGGAAAAAGAAGTGGCGGAATAAACTCCCCAGCAGCACAGCTGTCTGTTCATTAAAAAAAACACATGACTTTATACAATACTAAGTATAGTAATGAACAAAGAAATTATTTACCATATGCCAGCTAACCATGCCAAAATACCAGCAAAGCAAAAATCGAGTCAGTAACGGCCGTCCCTATTTACCGACTTGGTGACTCCACTAATCATGGTCATTGAAGGCTTCGGCGGTAATTCCGTAACACATTAACAATAACAATGGCTTTCATTTTGTCAGTTCAACAACATTCATCGCATTAATTACATTGTGTAGGTAGCAAACACATTTATTAAACATATAGAGAAACTAGCTTTCCGCCCACGGCTTCGCCCGCGTGAAGTTCGGTTATATCGCGCTTTTTAGATTTCCCTTGGGAATATCAAAATTTTCCGGGACAAAAGGTAGCCTATATTCTTTCTAAGGGTCTAAAGATTGTCTGTGCCAAATTTCATCAAAATCGGTGGAGAGGTTTAAGCGGGAAAGCGTAACAGACACACAGACAGACAGAGTTACTTCCGCATTTATAATATTAGTATGGACTAGCTTTCCGACCGCGGCTTCGCCCGCTTGGAGTTCGGTTATATCGCGCTTTTTAGATTTCCCTCGGGAACATCAAATTTTTCCGGGATAAAATGTAGCCTATATCATTTCTTAGGGTCTAAAGTTTGTCTGTGCCAAATCTCATTAAAATCGGTTGAGAGGTTTAAGCGGGAAAGCGTAACAGACAGATTGACACACAGACAGACAGATAGACAGACAGACATTAATAATATTAGTATGGATGGATCAGAAATATCCTTCAAAATGATTGAGATTGATAGTGTGTTACACAATTATTGGTTCTGGATCTATAGTATTTTGTCTTGAAGAATATTCAGGTCTTCTATAGTCATCAATTTCTTTGATGAGCATCCTAATTGCGTAACATATTATCACTATCAGTTGGAATCATTTCGAAGTATATCGCTAATCCATTGCTCTATATGTTCCAAAATGTATCTGTTCAACAACGTAAATAACGCAATGAATATTATTGAACTGTCAAAATGAAACCCATTGCTACTGATAGTTGTAAAAGTATTAAGGATGACGTTAATCAAACACCGTGCTACCAGATACACTGCCGTTTACTGAAATCTCCTAGTACCTTCCAATATTGATATTTATAAAATTAAGTCTACCTACAATAGTGTCTTACGCAATTACCCTGCAGTTTCCCAAATAGAATGAGAATAACGTGGTAAAGTTTTGCACGTGGTCAGGCATTTGGGACGGGGACGAAAATGAAGAGTCAGACGATGGCGCGGGAGGAGCGGGCGGCGCCGCCATCGGCGTGGGCTGCGCAGCCGCCGCCGCTTTGGCACTGATGTGCCGCTGTCGACACAGAAGACACCATGTCCCCGTGCCATCATACAAACCGGTAACTATGTTAAAGACAGCTAACAAGTTTTAGAATAGAATAAGTAGAATAGAATACTCTTTATTATGTACACCATATAGTTTACAAAAACACAAATATAAAGATTTTACAAAGGGTCACACAATGGGCGGTCTTATCGCTAAGAGCAATCTTTTACAGACAACCTTGGGGTGGAATAGTAAGGGAAAGGAGAGAGAAATAATGAAGAAATTCTTCTTTGTAATAGATATCTTTACTTATAAATGTTACTTAAAATTTAACATTGTCCCACGCTAGGAATTTCTCCTGTATCGTGGGTGCATTTACATATTTAATAAACTAACATACACAAACAGCCAGACCCGGAACAACTACTTGTAGGTCGTACAAATATTTGTTCCATGCGGGAATCGAACCCGCGACACGCAGCGGTAGCAGTCAATAGCTTATCCATTGCGCTAACCGTGCAGTTCAGTATCTAATAATTAGAGCCTGAACACTTCTTAGAAGTTGGTTATTCTCAGTACAGATTTAAACAGTCCATTTTCTCTACCAACACAATAAGATACTTCTCATTGTCTCATTAGCTCTCTCTTTTCCATATTAAATGGGTCTAACCCTAATTCACTGTCTAATATCTAGAAGTCGGCTAAAACTCTACTCTAATTACTCCATTAGGCGGACAAAACTACGAAAGACGGTGATACAGAAGTGCTAGAAATATGGAGTGAGACAGAAGACCGGTGGGAGGTGCGAGCTGACAAGCTAGTGTTACACGAAGTTATTGGAGAAGGAGCCTTCGGCGTCGTGCGCAGGGCCACGCTCGCGCCGCACTCCACACAAGTCGCAGTTAAAATGCTAAAAGGTAACGCTCGTCGGATTGATATTATCTTATAATCATCATCATCTCAGCGTTAATCCCAGTCGCATTCGAAGCTTTTTCAGCTTTGGCGTCTGGGGTCCGCTTTACCAATCTAACTGCTGATTTGGCTAAACTTCAATATTTCCCGTGAAGCGACTGCCGTCTGACCTCCACAACTCGTAGGCGATATCGAAGCATCGCGGTTAGACCAATTGTTGGACTTTCGAAGGCTCCAACAACCCGTAACGACTGCCATTTAGATATTCGCATGGAAACCGGGACCAACGGCTTAACGTGCTTTCCGAGGCACGACCAGATCAGTACAAATATTCAAATCCATGCATGCAAATATTTGTACTGCGCGGGGATCGAACACGCGCTTCCTTGCGCAACGTCTGTCATATTATCAAATCATCGTTGTAGAAGAATTGAGTCAATCAGTATAACTTATTTATTTGTAACATAACGCCTCCTTTGCAGACTTCCCGTCGCTCGATGAAATCAGGTCATTCCGTTCGGAGATGGAGCTGATGAAGAGCGTGGGCGTGCATCCGCACCTCGTGAGTCTGGTGGGATGCTGCAGCGGCAGGAGGCCGCTCATTGTGGCCGAGTACTGCAGCCGGGGTGACTTGCTCAGTTACTTGAGGTATAGCATACTGATAATTCCAGATAACATTTAAATATATTTTTCTTTCATAGTTCAAAGTTATGCCGGAAGCCGATCCCAACAAAGTTAGTAAAAAGGCTAGGCAAATGATGATGATGATGACATCAAAGTTATCTCTACATATGTCTATTATCTTAAAGTAAATAAATAAAATATATAAATAAAAATTTCTTTATTGTCGCCAGTTTGTACCTACATTTGTTTATGGGCTACTGTTACCCAAACTAAGCTAAGGCTTGTGTTTTGGGTAACAGTGTTCAACCGCAGGAAGTATCTCACCATAAATACGGAAGCATATTACAGATTTATTAGATCAGTTTTTTTTTATTTAGCTTAATTTTCTCGGGTTCTTGTTAAGTAGCACAGGATTCAGGAAGCATTACTTGCACTACATAAATATATCGATAATTATTTACGATAGTAGGTATCCAAAAATGTAACCCTATAGAACTCCCGTGATAACCCCAAATCTAACAGATCCTTTTACGTCCTACCACCTTTGATTTTTATTATTTCTAAAGATAGAGAATTCTTATATCCAAGAATATTAATTCTAAATAATATTATTATTTATTATAAAGAATATTATTTCTAAAAATATTTATGACCCTAACATTGTTAATGCCTTTGAGAAACTATACACATCTCAGCAAATTTTTAACACAAAATAAACCGTCTTTAATTGTGATGAGAATCTATTATTTAAAGAGTTGATATATTTACAGATGCACATGGGACGTAATGTTATCAAAACGAAACGCGAAATACTATAATAACAACATAGAAATTTCAGACTACAGAAACGATCTGTTCAAATGTAAAGCGCAAATGGAGAGCTCCAAACTGGTCGTGAATAAACTTTATGAACTCAATGAGATCTGTGATAAGGAGCTAACGGCTTTAGATCTCTTGTCTTTCTGCCGTCAAATAGCTATGGGAATGGAGTTCTTAGCTGCTAACAGAGTTGTTCATAGAGATTTAGCAGCCAGGAATATATTGGTAACGGCAGATAGAACGTTGAAGATAGCAGATTTTGGGCTATCAAGAGATGTTTATGAAGAGAATCAGTATAAGCAAAAAGGTAATGGAAAGATGCCTGTTAAGTGGATGGCGTTAGAGTCGCTGACGAGGAGGATATATACGACACAGAGCGATGTGTAAGTATTTGTTGAAATTGGACTATAGTTCTTTATTCTGTGGTAATAAGCTTTATATCAAATTATCGCAATCTCTACAGTAGGTAGTGGTCACTTCTTGTAAGCAAGAGTGGAATTCATGATACTTTCGAATACATGTCGTTTGTCGTTATTTTAAGAAAAACATATTGACATAAATCTGATCTCAATTAACAAATTGGTTTTGAAGATCCTGTTGCATCAATTTCAAATGTAGGTCTTTCAATAGACAAATAATTTGTGTGTAGATGGTCATTTGGAGTGGTGGTATGGGAGATAGCGACGGTGGGTGGAGTTCCATATGCATCGTTCCCCGGAGCAAGACTACCGCGACTGCTGCGCGGTGGATACCGCATGCCCAAGCCTAACAATTGTAGTCCACAGCTGTGAGTACCTACATTACAGAACAGTGTCCTCCTCACGTTAGCAGAAAGGCGTCTACTGGATATAAGGACTAGCACAGCCACAGCAACCGGCCTTGAGCTATCCGAATCTATCAGGCCTTAGGACCTCCAGATTTCATTATAAATATCAATGTCCCTGCAAAAATGAATACAGTTTATAAAATTCCGTTTATTTTCAAAATTGCCTGGAAGTTATTGGGTTTGAGCTGTAAGATGATTAATAGTTTTCTACTCAGATTCATTTGCCTACAGATGCCAATTGTGAATCATGAATCAATATTTAGTAATTCGAATAACGATTTCTTTGCTGAACTAATTAATTGCCCCGATTTAACGAAGCAAACACAAAGCACGAAAGGGCGATGGAAAGAGCTATGCTCGGAGTTTCTCTGCGTGATCGAATCAGAAATGAGAGATCCGCAGAAGAACCAAAGTTACCGACATAGCTCTTGGAGTCGCTAAAATTAAGTGGCAGTGGACAGGGCACAATGCTCGTAGAACCGATGGGGCAGTAAGGGTCTGGAGTGGCGGCCACGTACCGGAAGACGCAGCGTAGGAAGGCCCCCAACAAGGTGGACCGATGACCTGGTGAAGGAAGCCGATGGATGCGGGCAGCACAAGACCGGTCATTGTGGAAAGCCGTGGGGGAGGCATTTGATTTGTCCAGCAGTGGACCTCTAAGGCTGAAGAAGAAGAAGAACAAAGCAAAAACCAAGCGTTTAAATGTATTTTAATTAAAAGTAACACTAACCCCGATGTTCTTATTTATAAACTAAAATTAATTTAAGTTCAGTGCATCTATTTCTTTCAATTTCATTAAGAAAGGGACAGAAGATAAAATATCAGTTTAGTCCTGTCAAATAAATCCGTCAATCTGTCATAAATTGACGTATGTATAGTCGCCATGTTTTAATCGCGTCTAAACTGTCTATGGAGTATCTTAATTTGACAGGATTCAACTAATATGTTATCTTCTATCCTTTTCTTATTGAAATTGAAAGAAAAAGATGAATTGACCTTAAAATTAGTTTAAATTATGAACGAGTGAATTGGCACGATTAGCTCACTTTTTTTTGTATTTAAATCTAAAATTTAATTGCATGCATGTTGATATCCAGCTACGACATAATGCTATCCTGCTGGCGAACTCATCCCCGCGAAAGACCAACCTTCGTAGAACTACACCAGCGTCTTGATGAGCTATTGAACAGCGCGTGCGCCAACCAGTACCTTTCTTTAGAGATAGACCCTGACGATGCGCCTCCCACGCCTAAGCACCATAGATACATCAAGATGTTGATGAGGTGAGCATATTCCTTTTTTAATTATTATTAAGTGCAATGTGTAGTCCAGTACCTACTTCCGATTGGCAACACCAGAAGGCGGTGGAACGGCTAGGAGACTAGGTACCTTTTCGCTGATTCTGCTGTACGTTTATCATCAAGTCAGCTCACATTATTGTTCTACAACCGGTTCTTTATAATATTTCAAACTGGCTAGCTTCATCAGGTCTTCAGATTTCTGATTAACACAGATTTTTACGACTTTGAAGAGTCAGAATTTATTAAAATCAAGAGAAGATACGAACACTACTCCCACTTCTAATATTCAGCTAAGGTTAATTTAAAATAGTAAAAAGTAGGTAATCCTCTTCTTCTGAGGATAGTGGATGCAGTGTGCATATTGCATGATACTGATTATGCTGTTTACTGCAGAGGCAAGCGCGGCTGGACTCGAGGCGAGAACTACGAGCGACCTCTAAAGGCTCCCAAAACCAACCACTACACAACTCCGCCAGATTCGCTCAGCGCACATCCCGTGTGACGTCATCAACACTTTTGACTCAGTGGCTTCATCTATTTATTCATCAAGTGAAAACTGAAGAAACGAAATCCTTTCAGCATCAATGAAATCGCGTTCAGCTGGTCTGAACGACTAAGAAAACTAGACTTTACTCAATGGGAATAAGGGGATAAAGTTAAGCTACAGTTTTATTTCTGTACTAATTTGATGTTGACCTTTATCTTATTACTGTGTGCTTTGTAAAAAAAAGCGAGTAATTATGATATCTAGATCTGAGTTCAAACTAAACAATACTTGCTGTGTTATGCTGTGATACGTATATTTTGTATAATACATTACTAACCCGCCGCCGCCGTCGAGAGAATACGTTCACAATGTTCATAATCGTTTATACGAAACTGACAGGTGTCAATGTCAGTTTAGTACAAACGAGTGACGTTTGTTTTAGGAATGATTTGAGAATTTGACCTTTATTAGTTACTAACTGATCACTGATCCGTGCCCACTTCGTTGAGCAAAAAATATTTTTAGTAGTGCTGAAAAATACTACTACTTACTTAATACTATACTTTACGACGGTTTAATGTAGGTATAGCTTATGACATAAATAACGTGACATTTTATTGTTATAAGTATTCACAATACTAATGGACATGCCTTAGAGATGAGAATTGTGGCACTCCGAAAGAAAGAGAGGAAACGAAGTTTCGTCTATCTTTACCTCTCTCAAAATCATCAATCATCTGTAAGGAAAGAGATAGTGCTAGACCGAAAGCATAGGCCTCTCACTCTTTTCAAACCAAAAAAAAAAACTGCAGATTATGCGCGTACGGCATGTCCATTAGTATATGTCTGTGTAATATCTTCTTCTTTTTTCAAGGTGAGATTCAACCTCAACTCTTGATCAATGGCCTCTGTGGAATAGATACCACAATTTTGCCAATAACACGTGTAACAAATTATAGAAATTCTTTGAAAATTTTATTTCATAATAATGGCGGATATCGCCAATGGCAGTTGAAAAAGACGGCCGCGTGAACCGTCTATGAGAGATGGTGATGAGAGCGATGATGGGAGGTTTGAGGCAAAGTCATGAGACACATCATGACTTTACCTCAAACTGCGCTGCGATATTTCAATGTTCTTTATGAATTATTCACTGAATGCACGTTTTACTACATAAATCATGCGCTTTTATTTAGCAAACGACACTATAAATAATTTTAAAAGACCAATGAAAAATGCGCGTGACATTCATCTTAGCCTTTCCGTCAAAACTCCCTGTGTAATATCATTAGATTAGAACTGTCATGTCGCACTGACAGGTGTCAGGAATGAATTCTCACGACGGCTATACATTGGCGCGGTTCACAAACTAAATTAAATTTAAGTTCATTGCATCTTTTTCTTTTTAATTCATTAAGAAAAGGACAGAGCATAATATGTTAGTTTCGACCTGTCAAATTAGTCCGCGCTTGACGTAAATTAGTGTGTTTCTGGTCCCCATGTTTATTCTAAACTGTCTATGGAATATCTTAATTTGACAGGACCAAACTAAAATGTTATCTTTTATCCTTTTCTTTAAGAAAGAGAAAGATGTACTCATCTCAAAATTAGTTTAATTTGTGAACACGGGAATCGGTGCCAGTATCAGGTAATCTGTTATCTAAATGATGATTACTTAATATTAATTGCGTTTTAAGAAGTGATTAATCCCACTGTATTGAGAAACAACTTAACTTTTATTTGATAGAAAGAAATATTTAATAGACCCTCAAAAAACGTGACCATCATATGATGAATCCTTTTTGAATTCCTCATTTGAGATGCCACTGAGCAATGCAATCCTTTACAGTTATTTTTAGGTTACAAGCTTTTATTTGAAGTGTCTTCAGGGCTCTTGGGTGAATAGGTTCTTAATAGACTAGTGCGTTTTACCATCAATCATTAAGCAGTGATGCAATTATTGATGGTAAAACCCACTAGTCTATTAAGAACCTTTTCACTTATGAGCCCTGAAGACACTTCAAGGCTCTTGACGAAGGAACTCCTTAACGGACAACGGTACAAGCACAATTTCTTTTATCTTTGAATTTGCATCACTGTCAAAAGTGACCTTTATTCACTTTATAATAAGGTCGTCGTTAAATTTGGTTACTGCTGTCATGGGTATCTAACTGTGAAAGGACTGTACAGCCAAGATGGCCGTTTAGTATTTTGCGAACCATAAAATTGTTTTTCTACGATCATTTGGTAATTTGCTTAATACATAACCATAAGTCATATCTCAATAGTGCTTATTCCTGCCAAGTCATGTTACCATACTATAATGAAACATTGTTTTTTGATGGCTATGGCATCCAAAAATCAACATATGATGATTATGCCATAAAGCGCGCGTATTTGGATCACGACTAAACATAGCATGTTATTAGGCTGTATGGATGAATTGCCTTTGCCTTTCATTTGTGGGATCTATTGTGATATATTGTGTACAAACTATCACTCTTACAATAGCTATCAATGCTTGACAGTGGCATAAATAACTATTTAAGGTTCAAGAAAGGAAGCGGGAATATTGAAATGTTTAAATATAATAATATTATTAGAACAGAAAAATGTATTTTTGAGGATCCATTAAATTTATGTGTATGCTTTGGTTTTACAGTAAATAAAATTTTGCAATAAAGTAGGCTATTATTATGAAACTAATAGATTACGACCTATTTTTGATACCCAAAACGAAATTACGAATTTATAGAATTAGTTAGTTGAAGTGTGAATAGTAATATGTTGTGTATGTGTGTGTTGTTGTGTGTTTAGTATTATGGAGTTACTATTTTTGTATAAATGATACTTCAGAGGTAATGTTCCAAAACTATGTATTATAATATTTTATAAGATATTAAAGTGTAATTTGCCTAACTTGGAGTTTCATTGGCCCTAACTCCTTAGTTCACAAACCAAATAATATTTAAATGCAGATCATTTTTTTACACGTTCAAAAAGTGCTGATTCCCAGCCTAATTTGAATAAAGGACTTTTGATTTTAACTTTATTGAGACAACGCCATCAAATAAAACAATAGTATAGATTGATATATTAACTTCGTATATTTTACAGCAATATGACTTATATCTAGATATAAAAATATCCATATAATCACACCTCGCTTCTTCAATATGGTGCCTTCGATATATTATCCATCCGTGATGCGTGTGTTCTGTATCTTTGCAGACATTATATCTAATAATATTATAAATTTGAAAATAATTCTGCCTGTGTTTTAAAGTCTAAACCACTAAACGGATTTCGTTAAAATTTGGCAAGGAGATAGATGGGATACAGGGCTTTTTGCTCCGGTAGCAAATTTGTGTGGGATAACTTTCGACAACCACTAGGTCAAAGCCGCGTGCAGAAGCTAGTGTAGTTATAATTAAAAGTAGAACTTTTTACGTGAATAAACTTTTGGACTTTAAGCGTTTTTTACTAACCCTATTACTGGCCGGATATTGAACTAATTATTGAGGTTGCATCCCAGACAGGTTAAAGTTAAAAATAAAAACTTTATTGAAAACATTGCTATCGGATACTAGAGAACACACTAACACCACGACCATACACATTCCATTAATATCGTTACTAGTGATGTACCAACTACCGTAATTAATCGATATTTTGTTTTACTACCGGCGCATAGGAAAAAATAAACGATAAAACTTTGTACAGAAAGCACAAAAGAAACTATATATTAAAATCAAAGACAAGAAAATATCAGTAATTGATTGAACACGGTAGTTAGAACATACTTCAAATATAACTATAATACATATATATTTAGGACGTACTCAACAATTAATGAGCGAACATAAGAGCATCTTAATTTCCACAATTTATAGACGCCTTAATACTCTATGATATGACTAAATCAAACAATCATTACTAATTTCTTTTACAATATTATCACACATAATTTTGATTAAAAAAAGTGGTTAAAATAATTAAAAGAAGCTTTATATATTTTATGTATTATTTGAAATGGTTCCAAAAAAGAACAAACTCCATTTTACAATTTCCGTTACTTTTTACTGTGATACTAATGAATCAAGCGATTATTTCTGATATATTTAACATATTTCCTTCAGAAAGCCTCCGAGACCTCGTATACCTAACGTTAACTCGAGAACTCAAAAATATTAAATTGTATTTTCAATGAATTTCAGTCTCAATACAATAACTAAATATGGCAAGAGCCTTTATGTATTGAATACACACATAGAACGGTACTAACGAAAACTATGTCATGTACTCGCATATTATACATACATATTAATATTATAATTCTATGTTCTTATAAAAGTGCGAATTCTAGCATGTAATTAATATTTTACACAATTAACCCGACGATTTTTGAATGTTTATTTTCTATTTCGATGTAGAGCTAAAAACGAACACGTTGTAACAATCAATGACCATAGACAGGTCACTCTATTGTTGTTTATTGCCAATTTCCATTAAATCACATCAATTGTTAAGACAACATGTAGCGTCAAAAAATCGCGGGGATCCGAGTACATAAATCAATTCTAAATATTTTACTTGGAAACAAAGAACATCGGTTTTGCACACAAGTGCCACATTTCATGAAAACTCACTAATCTAAATTCATAAAAAAGTGCGAATCCTAATACAAAAACCTTATGTCGCTAACGTATTTTAGGAATGATGTAAACTTTATATGCCTTTCGTTAGAGATCAAATTTCTATACACTTCTATTTCCGACGATCAACAGAGGTACACACACAAACTTAACTTTGGCTGTTAATACTTCGAGAGTAGCATTTACAGTGTGGCTACCATGAGTTCTCATTACGAAGACTCGATCATCGATATCGAGCGTGTTTGACTTATCGATTATCCCGCTTCTAGGTTGAAGAACTCACAACCAATAAGAGCGCCAAACGCGGTCGATGCGTATGATCGAGTCTCGTAATGAAAACTCATGGTAGCCACACAAGTGACGTAATTGGGTTAATGATAAAATAGTAAGTTCAATTTACAATGAGGCATAGATACAAACTTAGGAGTAGGACATTAGCAGATTAATTATATTTTTACATAAGTACAAATATGAATTTGCCTTGTTAGTACTTGAATTGGCTGAACGCAATCTACGCACAAAAGATTTCACGCAAAATTAGTACTTAAGTGTATTACAATTATTGCTATAATACATTAAAATGAGGCAATATCTTACATCGAAATAATATCTGTAGTAGGCCGCGGAGTACGCCAAGGCAAATTCTCTGACACGGTAAGTTTCTGGAAGGCACGCAAAGCTGAACTTTGATACATTAATGGTGATATCGATATCTAGTAATCTATTTATTATCTTGATGCACTAATACTTATTACAATTTAAGGCAAACTTGTTTAATTTAGAATCGTGGCAGACATTCAATGCATATCATTGAGAGTTTTTTTGAACCAATTAATTGGATAAAACTGATAAAATCTCATTAAAAATTTCGAGTAATTCATAAGAGATTCTATATAGGACTTACTTGAGCTTCCAAACTAGGGTCAGCTGTACTCTCCTTTCAGAAACATAGCGTGTATTGCGTAGTTAGGCGGCTCGTCCGCACGCTTGTGTCGGGACTATCGCCACTGTCGCGTCTGTCGCGTCTGTCGCATGTGTCGCGAGTGTCGTGTGCGTCGGTCAGTCGATGGGCGGCGGCTGCGCGGGGATGTTGGAGGGCGGAGCCGTCAGGTAGCCTGCTGTGTGCGGAGCCGCTAGATGGGAAATGGACAATATTAAGCATGTTTTAAAATTCACACTGGGTTTTTAAAAGACTGTACGGCTAACACGAGTTTTCATTACGAGACTCGATCATACGCATCAACCGCGTTTGGCGCTCTCATTGGTTGAGAGTTCTTACAAGGTCGATATCTATGATCGAGTCTTCGTAATGAAAAATTATGGTAGCCACACTGGTTTAGAATAGCATTATATCAATCCGCGTTTATATCTGCCCACAAGACACATTTGTTTACAAAAGCTTAAAAAGTAAACAATAAAGTGAAGTTAAGTCGACTTCCGCTTAAAACCTGATTTAAATGTACGCCATAGCGACAGTATACAGTACGTCCAGAAAAATTGCTATATATTGGCTAAAATGTAAGCAAATATACAGTATGTTAACTAACAGAGGGCGTTCCCGTTAACCCGAAATAGTATAGCATACATACATGCTAAAAAAAATATTTCCATTCCAAAACAAAATGTTTTAAAATTTTTTCCAATATGAAAATATTCAATAAAAATTTTAAATTGACATGTAAAAGAAACACACTGTACACGCGAACATGAAAGATGGCAACGTCGCAATTTATTTATACATGACGACTACTATTTTGATTCAGGAGGTTTCAAATTTATTTCCAATTAGAATTTTTTTTTATTCGGATTTTTTTATGCTTATTTTTCTATGCTGATAATTTTATTTTAATCTATTAATGATATATATTAACGAGTTTAAGGGAACGCCCTCTGTTATTTAACATACTGTATAAGAATGGAAAAATAATAACTCCTACATTAAGAAAAATGAACGAATCGAATAAGAGGTCTGGCATCCACGGTGAGCGATGGGCAGCTTGTCGCCCGGTAAGGACCAGGCCCAAGTCGACGGCGCCTTGTTTCACGCGCGCCTCAAAGAGATGTCAGCACATCGTGACAGGGTCCACGAGGACCGACGCCTCCTGGGCCAGGGTTAGATAAAAAGAAACCGTGGCCCTGGCGCAAAAGCCGAATGTCAAATAAGTAAATGTCAACATGACATAATCGTCTTTTAGACTCTGTGATTTGACACAGGCACTTGGAACGCACTGTTAAAAGCGGATACTAATATTAATCTTTTTCCTGTACAAGTATTAATTATTTTACCAAAGTAAACCTCTATAACAGCTGAAGATTTTTTACTCAACCGACAACGTTACAAGTGAAGAAACACAGGTGGGTTAGGAAAAGTCTGACAGGCCTTTCTCCTCCGCCCAGAGCGGGAGAGGTCATTTGATGTTTTCCCATTAAAAAAAAGTTCTGTCATCCTACTTTACCTGCAAGCAAGTTATTCTGTGGCGCCGCAGTGATGAACAGGTCGTGGCGTTGCGCGGCGTAGTGTTCCCATATGGGCGAGCGTGCCAGCACCGCCTTCACTCGGTCGCCGTGCAACGCTGACCGAGACATCGCTTTCAGCGCTCGCACTAGCTGAGCAGCCGCTGCACCGTCCAAACGTGTCTCGAGGAGCGATAGGAGCTCGCCGATCAGATCCGTTTCTAATGCCTGTAGCGATTATGGTATGGGAATTATACAACGTTATTTTTTTTTATGCGGAACCTGAATATAGAATGTTCAGAATAAGCAACTAAATTGAATCCAATCATTTTCACACCATGTTATATTTTTTCCCAAATACAGTGTAGTTACCAAGCGCGGTAAGCTGCTTTCGGTAGATCATCGCCCGCACAACAGCTGACGCCAGAGGTCAATGCACAGCTCGCACGTCCGAACGAAGCGTGGACTATATTTTTGTTGGGACAGCCAAGTAGGACAACAAGCTCATAACTTTGTGGATTTTCATGACATCTTTTTAAAATTTTGTACATAGATTCTTTATTGAAAAATACTGGACACGTGTTTCGGGTTTGGCATAAACAAAAAACAATGTTGTAGATTGTGTGTGAGGAAGAAGGATATATAAAAACAATCCATTGAAAGAATCCATACTAATATTATAAATGTGAAAGTAACTCTGTCTGTCTGTTACGCTTTCCCGCTTAAACCTCTCAGTCGATTTTGATGAAATTTGGCACAGACAATCTTTAGACCCTGAGAAAGGACATAGTCTCCGTTTTATCCCGGCAAAAATTGATGTTCCCGAGGGAAATCTAAAAAGCGCGATATAACCGAACTCCACGCGGGCGAAGCCGTGGGCGGAAAGCTAGTTATAAATAAAGGCAATTTCTATAAATTTATAATAATCCAAAGTCATTGAATTAAGCGTGAATTCGTTAGTAACAGGAATGAAGATTTAGAAAAACGTACAGACGACAGAACATCAAGCTACTACAATCTGTCCAATTTCTTCATTAGATCCTTAACTTTATGGCTAAAGCATTAAGGCTCAAGTTTGATAATAATCTAATAAGGAATATCTGACAGTTTCGGGTGGCTGAACTGCTCTCGTCCGCACATAAACAAAAAAAAAACCGGCAAAATGAGAATTGGAAAAGTAATAAAATGATACAACTAACCTGTAACACTAGCCGGTCCGTATTAGCATTACTAGAGAATATAAGTGCGAGCGCCTCACACGCGCTGCCGATAACCTCTCGACACGACTGTACCGCACACTTTAGACCCGACATTACTTCTGTCTGGGATAGTGCTACTACGCATGCCTGAAATAAGAAAAATTTGATCTTATGACTCTAAAATAAGGTTTAAACTGTACTCGTATATAATTACGGGCTGTGAATCAGTGAATCATATGTACAGTAAAAAAGGAGGAAATTAAAAAAGGCGTTCTCATTTGTTACTCAACTAAGTAAATTTTATATTCCTCTACATGTTCGTTCAGTGTAAAATTTGATTGATTGAAAAACTTATTCTTTTTTTACATTTTGTAATGTTTTTGTATATTCAAATAAAACAAAGACTTATTAAAATCGGTCATCTTAATAAACAATTGTTGCTAAACATACATTACATTAAAACAAAATGACTAATGTGACTAGTTGTGTGTTACCTGCGTGGGCGCTAGTGCAGTGATGACGGGTACGGCGAGGCGCGGCGCGGCGGGCAGCAGGCGCGCCAGTCGCGGCAGCTCGCCCAGCTGCGCACACAGCTCGCCCAGCGCCGGCCGCGCTCGTAGCGCCGCGCTCAGCGCCAGGGCGCACGTCTCACCGCGGCTACCCTGCAGGGGTAAAACCAATCTCTTATAATAAAATCATAGCAGCCCACTCCTTCTGGGTTACTATAATGTATTGAAACCATAATTGTTCCAGTGCCAGACAGAGATGGAGCTATACATGATGATAGCCCTATCTGTATGATAAAGTAGCCAAGAGACCCACGTTCCTGCTACCAAAACTTTGTTTAGTAAAACGCTTAAGAGACCCGTTGCCTACAAAAGCAAAAATAAATTAATAAACCCTGTGCCGGTAACGGCCTGTGCCTACATAAATAAGGGAATACCGTTAACGGTTTCGTTAACTTAGCTGTATAAGACCCGTGTCTGGTAGAAAATCCCGTGTATGTGTGTTATGTAATAATTCCTATCAGTGTAATATAATTATATGGTACCAGCCCCAGTAATATCACCAGGCGCCCACAGACGCTATCTTTCTTCATTCGTGCCGCCTGTCGCTAACGCGCCCGCGCTTTCAGCCGGTCTTCGGTTCCTTCAACTTAATAATTATTCAATACACCGAATGCAGGAGGACACCCGAGTCCCTAGAAATGAACCCGTCATCCCATAATACACAGTCCCGCCCCGAGCGGCGGGATGCACGCGTCCCTGTACGCGTTAGGTTACATAACTATTTCCGACTGTCCGCGAGGAGCAACTAATCCGGTCTGCTCAATTCGATCACCAAACACTGTGCCGGTCACAGGGCCTTGCCATATCGGCAAGGTGCGTGCCCGTACGCCATGCCAACCCGGTTCCAACGGACCCGCTCGCGCTTCCGAACGCGGCGAATCCAAATTCGGTCTGTCTTCGCCCACGCGAAGACCGCGCCCGATCGCGAGGAGAAATAATTTCGGTCTTTTCACACACTAAAGCGCCCATGTGCGCAAACGGCGTCCGTCCACCATTATCTGCCAAACACTGCCTCGCTTCGCCCGCACGAAAGCGTGTGCCTACGCGCTGCCAACCATTAGTTCGATCTGGCCCGACGCTCGACTCAAGCCCCGCTATGCCCCGCCTACTCCGTGTTGGCAGGGGGGCTGGCCATATTTTACCAAACTGACTTTCTATTCCAAACACTATTCCTTTTTCACAACGGCACAATGATAGCGTTAACACGTCACAGCCCCCACACACACACCCCCCGTACAGCCCCCGACCATAGGCCTCTCCAAGTGGCTCACACCATTCAGCTCAGTTCGCGGCAACTTTCATGCAACCTGTGGGCGTCCTACTTTACTTATAATCAATAGGCAACTAGAAAAATATAAATACAACAACCGTTCTTTTTTTTTCTGTTTTTTTACGTCCGTTTCAGAAAAAGAAAACAGTATCCTTGCTTCAATATCTTGTCACCTGTGTGTGTGGTCACCTGTGTGTGTGGTCATCGGTCCATCTTGTTGGGGACCTCCCGACGCTGCGTCTTCCGGTACGTGGCCGCCACTCCAGAACCTTACTGTCCCATCGGCCATCGGTTCTACGAGCAATGTGCCCTGCCCACTGCTACTTAATATTGGCTACTTGAAGAGCTATGACGGTGACTTTGGTTCTTCTGCGGATCTCCTCAATTCTAATTCGATCACGCAGAGAAACTCCGAGAATAGCTTTTTCCATCGCCCTTTGTGTGACCCTGAGCCTTCGTATGAGGCCCATTGTGAGCGATCTCGTTTCAGTTCCGTATGTCATCACTAGCAACACACACTGGTCAAAGACTTTAGTCTAGAGACACTGGTATCTTGTACAACGAGAAGATGTAACGTAGCTTCCCGGACGCTGCCCAACCAAACTGGATTCGACGAGACACCTCTTTCTCGAAGTTGGATCTACCTAGTTGGACTGTTTGTCCTAGATATATATACTCGTCAACAACTTCGAGGGAGATATGACATCTCCTTGTCTCACTCACCACGCTGCAGTTAGATCGGTTTCGAGTCCTGATCCTGGAGGCGAACTGACATGGTCCCGTTTTTGTACTAACACTTTATCGCCTCAATGTATCTGAAGCCTTTTCGGAAACCTGCTTGTTCGGGAGGCTGGAAGTCGTCGAAGCGAGCGAGACGATTCGTGATGACCCTAGAAAACAGCTTATAGACATGGTTCAGGACCGATATCGGTCGGTAGTACTTCAGGAGGGTATAATCACTTTTTTGAAAAACAATACCACCACGCTCGTGTACAATGGCTTAGGTGTTTCGCCTTGGGAGAGTGACGGAATAGAATAGCTTCTGTAGCGCTTTAAGAACCGGTTTGTCACTCGCTTTCAAAAGCTCAGCCGTGATTCCATTATATCCAGTCGCCTTATCATTCCTTAGCTGTTTCAATACCAATCTCGTACAGGCTGACGACGTCCGGGACACTACGCTCTAGGATCATTGGCCAGGCTTACAACTGGTGCGTGTGTATAACTCTCCGTAGTATTTCTCAATCTCACCCAAAATCTCGGGCTTGGAAGTGACAATCCTACCATCCCTAGTCTTCAGCTTCGCCAGTAGGCTCTGTCCAACAGACAAATCTCCTGAGAATACTTTCGAGCCTTTGTTACATTCGATAGCCTCTTTAATGCAATTTGTATTAAATTGGCGTATATCGCGAGTAAGAGACTTTGAGATTTGTCTGTTAAGGCATCTGATACGCGAAGCGTCATCAGGGGATTTGAAGACCGCTTTTCATCTTTCTTCCATTAGCCGAAGGGTAGGACCGGAGATCTTCTTTTGTCCTTTTAAGCGGAGGGTTTCGAAGAACTTGGACCGTTCCGTTTAGTTTCCTGTTGTTGTAGTGGTCCACATATACGCATTCACCGAGGCATTCAAACTGACTTTGCAGTTCGATGTGAAAGCCTTCGGGGTTTTGGAGCTGGGTTGACGCTAGACGGAGCGTAGACTTCATAAGTCGAGAGCGTTCGAGCATAATGTTGAGGTTCAAAATGCCTCTAACAATGATGAAAAACTAATTCATCACGTAGAATCGTTCCTTCTCCACTAAATCTATTAGCATCTGACATCGAGGATTCCGATTTCCAACTCCCAAATTGCCCCACTTTCGTCTCGTCCGCCTCTCGCGTGCACAGGTTTGCGTTAAAGTCCCTCATGACCACAGTGTAGGGGGTTTTGGAAGTATGTTTGGCTCTACTGACGTCCTCATACATAGTAGAAGTGTTTGGCCTTTAACCAATATCGTTTGATTATTCTGAGTAAAAGGTGCGCCACCCGATTCGAAAAGCTCCCGACTTTAACAACGTTTTTCACGAGGGACTTGTGGACAATAAACCCGACGCCACCCTGGGACAGCTGGTCGCCTTCCCGGAAATAGAGCAGGTTGCCGGACTTAAGGAATATCGAGTTCTCTCCCTCTGTTCGGACTTCAGATAACCCCACAATATCCCAGAGTAACCGGTTCAGACCTTCCTCCAATTCGACAATTTTCTTATCGGTCCGTAGTGTACGCGTGTTACCAGGGCCGGCTCTGCCGCAGATTCTTAGCACCTCTTGCTCCGACGTAACCGAGTCTGCTAGGACCGCTAGGACCGCCGAGGACTAGGGGCCTGGGCTGTGTCGTGTGTATCATTGGGAGGGATGGGGGTTTGCCATAATCCCCACGCTTGACAGGCGGGTTGAAGATCGCAGTAATTTGATATTCCACAGAAGTGCTGCTGCCCTCTTCCCTGGTGAGAGTTCCCTTAGTCGCCATTTACGACACGATATGAGATGGTACTATTCCAAGCCCGGTACCACACGACACAATGTTGCTTCAATATTGTAGTATTTAAAAAAAAAAAAAAGAAAGATTAAGCCCTCACCTATCTTTTAATATCGTTTCGTATTTTTTAAAGTGACAGTACCATATCTAAACTAACATTACAAAAGAAAAATGTCTTTTTTTTAAACTTGATTGATACGCTTTCAGGGATTCAAATGAAATGTTTTTTATTCAGAAATCGCCCTGTGATCGAGATTTATACGGGAGAACCTGCGAGGTTCGGGTACCTACTCGTATACAAAATATGAATAGTTTTGTAAGAACTCTTGTAAAACGTCTCTGTCACTCATACCTGTGCGAGGGTCTCTTTTTAAAGTTGTGTTGTGTTATGTGTCATATTTGTCGCAAGATTAAAGTACCAAAAGGAGTTTTAGCGAGAAAGTCAAGTTGAGTGACACGCTCATTTTTTATTGGACTTTTAATATTATTTATAGTGTTGTGTACTAAATAAAAGTGCGTGATTTATGTAGTAAAAAGTGCATTCAGTAAATAGTTCATAAAGAACAGTGAAATATCGCAGGGAGGTTTGAAGCAAAGTCATGACTTTGCTTCAAACCTCCGTCGTAAGACGGTTCACGCGGCCGTCTTTTTCGACATAAATAATTCATTGCGTGACATTGGCTAAATGCACAAACCGTGCGAAGCCAAAAAAGAAAGAATGAAAAAAAAATAAGTACCAAAAACCTAAAAACCATACTCACTTCAGAAGAATCCTTATTCAACGCCGCAATAGTTTCAGTCAATAGCTCTTGTAGGAAACGCTTAGGACTCCGTAGGTTCCAGTGTGGGTTCTGCAGATAAAGCTTGAGGTATACCCCGTCGACTACGACCTCGCCCGCTGGCGCCCACGCTTGTTCTCCTGCCGCCGCACGTTCGAGCGTCTCACGATCTTCAAATGTCGAGTTTGGATTGCGGAGCTGGTCTGATTGATGTCTGGTGGTGAAACGGTCGTACATATCGTTATTTTTTTAAATATACAATACAATGTTATACTTTCTTTATACGAAACCTGAATATAGTTTTTTTCAGAATAAGCAACTGAACCATGTTGCCTTTTCCCAAATGCATTTAGAAATTGTTGAATTTTGGTTACCATGCACACACACACAGTTCACAGCAGATCATAGTCGTCCCAGGCGCGTGCGCACAGCGGTCCCCACACCCCTCTATGCAGGGATGCAATACGTTCTCAAAACTAGCCCGGAAAACAACGGACAGCAATAGTAATGACTGTTTAATAAACTCAAAACTGCTCCTCATAATCATAATACTAACTTATCTCTCAACTGCGCGATATGTGAAGCCAGCCGGCTCCTCGTGTCGTCCGTCCACACCAGCTCGGGGTGCTCGTGCTGGGCGTCGAACATGTGAACTGCGCTCGACGGTCCAGACTCACGCATCGCTTCAGCGAACACGCCGGGAATGTACCGCGATATTGTAAGACGGACCTGGGAATAAAATATTGGTATTATGAAATATGCAATATGTTTATAACATATTAAAAAACGCAACAATTTTGTTTTTGTCGCTATATATCTATACATGTGCCAAGCCCGATAAAGAATAGAGGTAAACAAACCAATTTAGGGTTATCACAACTCACGATTTACAAATCGCCTATTATTTACATGCCAAAGCATAAACGTTTCTGTTTGGAAACCATGAGTTTTTATTACAAGACTCGATCATACGCATCGACCGCGTTTGGCGCTCTCATTGGTTGAGAGTTGTTACAACCTTGAAGAGGACCCTATCTATGAATCAAACGAGGTCGATATCGATGATCGAGTCTTCATAATGAAAACTTATGGTAGCCACATGATCAAACTTCTTTCATAATGTGCATTAATTAAGTTAAAATGGTAACGTCAGCGTCCATAGTGTAAAATATCCCGAACACATTGAATTTGTTAAATCAAAACTGGATCTGGGTAAAAAAAAATGTTTGGAACATTATAAAACAATGTGAATAATGAACATACCTTAGGCCCATGTAATTTGTCGGACATCATTCTAGCGAGAAGCTCTACAGCTGCTTCTCTCGTCTCCGGCAGTTTACTATTGCAGAATAGATCTAATAGGTATATTACAGCACCTGGACAAACATAAATAGTTTAATAATAGGGCTCTAACCTCGACAGCCTCCGTAGCGTAGCGATAACGAACGCGGCCGCTGCGCAAGGAGGGCGAGGGTTCGATCCCCGCGCAGTCCAAATATTAGTATTCATGAATATAAATATTTGCACTGGTCTGGTCGTGCCATGGAAAACGCGTTAAGCCGTTGGTTCCGGTTGCCCTAAGAACTTCTCATGGCAGTCGTTACGGGTTGTTGGAGCCCTCAAAAGTCCAATAATTGGTCTACCTGCAATGCTTCGATATCGCTTTCGGGTTGTGGAGGTCAGACGGCAGTCGCTTCATGGAAAATATCGAAAGTTTAGCCAAAATCAGCAGTTAGACTGTAAAGCGGACCCCAGACTCTATTGTCACTAGTTTTGGGGCAATTCATCACGAAATTCATTTTAATGAAACCCGTTATAACATATTATTTGTGTATAGGCCCACGCTTGAACTCGATATCGCCTGATGGAAAGGATAAACTAGGCAAAATATTCATGGGTGTGCTGGCAAAATTGAAAATATGAACTTTAAAGTTGTATTTTTTTAGATATTTTAAAATGGTTAGGGAATAATTTCGCACGAATGGCTTTATTAGTGTATACAATATGTAAAGAAAACCCTGTCCGACCCATAAGGATAATAAAGGTTACGTAAACACATGACCAAACATAATATAAAATTTTACGTAATCATCATAGTAACAATACTAATGAATTTTGAAATAATCCTTTTTTCCCCGGAATTAATTCCAATTTCCCCGAAATTCGGTAATTTTTAAAAAAGTGACAACCCCGGTATTATTATAAGCGAAAAGCGACGCGAACACGTCACAGGTGCCGCGTGCCCTGCCCCCCGCCGCCCGCGGAAGGGGTTGCTTACCGCACATGTATTAAGTTACCTCTTTTTGCGAAATATGATTTATTTTTTAGGGGATTTTTTTTTAAGTTTAGCCTGTCTTTGTGGGCATTAGTAGAATCAGTTATCGATACCTAACAATACCTTCACGGATCGGACAGGGTTTTCTTTACATATAAATTTTACAAGTATACAGACGTTTGAGCTATCTGCAGTCACCATTTTTGAATGCGCTTAGAAGTTGTAGTTGCACTCTAGCGCAAGCGCCCTGTGCTGCTTTAAAGAAGCAATAGGAGCAGGCATAGATTTTGTAGAACGGTAGAGGGGAAAATTATTTTCTCTTCTACGCCGCACCGATGTTTAATTTATTGTCGCATTGTCATCACCACTTTGTATAGTTACTATGTTTGATGTTGTTTTGTAGTTTGTATATTTATTGATGAATAAACCTATTATTACCGATGCGTGGCACCGGTTTGACGTGAGTTTAAAATTTTACCAATCCCAAAAATGGTACAGTGCGGGTAAGGAAGTCTTCACTTAAAAAAAACACTTACCTTTATTAAGCGCCTCTCTAACTAAGGCAGTATTGGCTAACAAGGCAGCCAAGCTGGCCAGCGCCTCTGGTCGTGGCGGACGGTCTGCCAGCAGCGCCAGCAGGTGCCCCAGCACGGCGCTGGCGGCGATGTCCTCCACACACTCGCGGCTGCCGGCCGCGGCCAGCACGCCGCGCAACGCCGCCGTCTGCAGCGCCGGGTGCGGACGTGCCGACAGCATGCCGAAGATCAGACCGAACTGACCGATGCACTGGATCTCTACGCCTGGGGATGGAATAGTTGTATTGTGAAACAATTGCGGGCTGTTTGCTGTGTTAAACAGTCAGACGGCTGTTTAACGCAGCAAACGACCCGAAACAGACTCCAGTCTATAAACTCAGAGAACACCGTAAGCTCTCCAAATCTTCACTAGTTTTACCACGATCAACTATTGGAACGTCTATAAGTAAACTGGTATAAATCGTCACATTACAAAAAAGGCGTTATGTTACAAAACACAGTTAATTATGGGAACCATTTCCGTTGTTTTCGAAAGCGCTGAAGCCGATATTGAAAATAGTATGACATTTTTTTTTTTTTTGTTGATTTATAATGGAGCAGCCGCCTTCTTGAATTTTCATTTAAACTTCGTACCTCTCTTCATACAACAATCGCAGTTGGGGGACTGATATTATGTAAGAGGTCCCTCAATCGCGATGGTTTAACTTATTTCTGCCTTTTCAGTTCGTTAGATTTTTATGCAGGCGGGTTTTTTGTTTGTAAATAACATTTTTCTTATTTTATCTATATATTTTATACACGGAGAGATTATTAGATATTGGTTTCTACATAAAACACGACTGCAATATATAATAACAAATTTATGACAATTTAAATAATTTTCAGAAAATAGGCAATATTCAACTACAACTAACACTACTAACAGCATTAAGTTGTTTGAAATGAAATGAAATCGTTTATTAAGCAAGTAGGATCACTGATCACTTTTACACGTCATGTTTCATTTTTTATTTTATTTTTTTAACTAGATGAAGCCGGCATTTCCTAACTGACTACCTCTGAGAAGAAATAACCGAAACAAACTCAGGGATAATCGTCTTTTTTCAAGTCCAGACATTAAAAATGAAAATGTTTACAATAATTTACCTTATAATTACGCACTATAAGTACCCTTATAAGTACGTTTAGACGCATGAGGAACAGAGTGTAAAGTTCACTCATCCTCCATAGAAAAGGAAGGATCCTTCGACCAGACGGGAGTGTTATGTCTTGCCTACTTGCCCAACGGTTGATGTTGGGAACTTGCACGGTAAACTCTGCTTGCGAGATGTAGAATCCGTGTGACGTCAGTATGATACGTGGTTCGGATGTGGAGTTTGTAGATACCACTACAGACTGTAACTGAACCACTACTTTGGGTCTAAAGTGCACACACCTGGGTTCTTGATGATGACGTTGGCGAGAGCAGTGAGTGCGTAGGTGACATGCTGCACTCTCTCTGATGTCATGTCGCCCTGTGTCTGCTCCTGAATGAACTTCAATAAGTCCAGGATGAACTGCTGGGGATTCTAGACAGGAAGAATAAAAGAAAATTTACGATGAGCCAACATACCTTGATAACAATACAACAAAAAACCAACTTGTCGATGGATTTTATTTTTTGTGATTAATCCCTCGAGCGCGGTTGGCGTTCTCATTGGATGAGAGTTCTTACAGCATTGAAGCGGGCCAATCGATGAGTCAAATGCGATCGATATCGATGATCGAATCTTCGTAATGAAAACTTATAGTAGTCTCACTGATGTATAAAATTTCAACATCTTTAAGCCGCTTGGGTTGACTAACTACTTACTGCATACCATAGAAAAAGGGAAGTACTTCATAACACTTAAGATGAAACGTATGACACGCTTCAAAGCTATGGGGTAACAGCGCAATAATAATATACAGTATGTTAAATAACAGAGGGCGTTCCCTTAAACTTGTTAATATATATCATTAATAGATTAAAATAAAAATATCAGCATAGAAAAATAAGCATAAAAAAATCCGAATAAAAAAAATTCTAATTGGAAATAAATTTGAAACCTCCTGTTTTAAATCAAAATAGTAGTCGTCATGTATAAATAAATTGCGACGTTGCCGTCTTTCATGTTCGCGTGTACAGTGTGTTTCTTTTACATGTCAATTTAAAATTTTTATTGAATATTTTCATATTGGAAAAATTTTTAAAACATTTTGTTTTCGAATGGAAATATTTTTTTTAGCATGTATGTATGCTATACTATTTCGGGTTAACGGGAACGCCCTCTGTTAGTTAACATACTGTATAAAAAGTTATTTTTTGTTTATGCTAAACATATCGATTCCAATAATTATACACCATGTTATATTTTTTCATTTAGAAATTGTTGCAGTGTGGTTACCGAGCGCGCATCTTACGATAGCGCAACAGCTGACGCCAGAGGTCAAAGCACCTATCGCTAGCCAGAGCGGGATGTGGACCATATTTTTGTTGGAACAGCCATGTAGGATAACAAGCACATAACTTTGTGGATTTTCATATCTTTTTGAAATTCTGTACATCTTAAATTCTTTACTTAAAAATACTGGACACGTTTTCGGTTTTCGCATAGACAAACAATATTAATAATTTTTTTTTTTTTTTTATTTATTTAGGTTAACCAACAATTGTTTACACTGTACATTATTGTGATTTGATGACTAGAGTAGCACTTACAAGTGCAACAATTAATTACAGGTTAACTCCACATGCAAAAAAGAAACGGTTTACATTACATATTAATTAAAACTTAACTGATATTAAAATTGAAAAACATACATACAAAAATAATTAAATAACAATAGGCGGGAAGTTGAACAATAGGTAACATAAAAAAAAATCATTTGCATAGAAATTCTGATTAAATATTAATTAATTAACAATTATATTAATTATTTAGATAAATTTTCGAATTATGATTTAAGATCATTAAAATTAATAAAATAATTGAAAATAGAAGTGACAACTAAAAGAAACAAACTGAACATAAAATTAAATCGCTATTGGATTATTGATGCTATTGATGATGAAAAGCTTGCAGAAATTTCTTTAAGGTGTCGTGGTGTACATCCACTAAGTCACTGCAGCCATTAAGAATTCTGCACAGTCTAGGAATCGGGGAATTTGCACCAAGCACAGACTTTCGAAATGGTGGACACAGGGGTGTAATCTTATTCCTAGGATATCTAGAGGGCGCGTGGAATCTAATAAGCTTCAATAAACTAGGGCAGTCGATCCTATTACGCAACAATTTGTAAAGAAACAAAGCATCAGTTATATCTCTACGCGTGGATAACGTTTGCATTTTGAAATGAGACAGGCGGGCTTTATAAGAGGGCAGACGCTTAGATTTGCCTTCACTAAAGGCTAAATGCCATACAAAACGCTTCTGAACCCTTTCCAGACGCAACATGTGAGTGGCATAGTGAGGTCTCCA